>CM052815.1:55438525-55690606 GCA_028533885.1 Nasua narica
TGCCTCTGCCTGCCACTCTGCCTGCTTGTGCTCTCTCTCTCTCTCTGACAAATAAATAAAATCTTTTAAAAAAAAACCAATCTGTTAGCACAACTAGATATGCTACTTTTGTCACTCTATGTTCTCTGCAAAATGAATGAACAAAAGATTCACACATGTGAAACTAAGAAATGTAAAGATAACGCTTTGTTAAGAGTACATACTATATTTAACCTGTTTATGCCATAGTAAGTTTTTCTTTCCCTTTTTAAGTCAGATTTACTCACGTAATCTCTACACCCATAGTGGGGCTCAAACTCATGACACCTAGATCAACAGATCAAGAGTCAACATGCTTTTCTCTTTTTTTTTAAGATTTTATTTATTTATTTGAGAGACAGAGAAAGTGAGAGAGAGCATGAGAGGAGAGAAGGTTAGAGGAAAAAGCAGACTCCCCGTGGAGCTGGGAGCCCGACGTGAGACTCGATCCCGGAACTCAAGGATCATAACCTGAGCCGAAGGCAGTTGCTCAACCAACTGGGCCACCCAGGCGCCCCTCAACATGCTTTTCTGACTGAATCAGCCAGGTGCCCCAATTTTCTTTCCTTTCGACTGATATTTTTAATCACCATGTAAAACAAGAGGTTTTCTTTCCTTAAAACTATTCAACAGAAAAGTTGCCATAAGCGAGCCATTACAAATTCTCCCATTATCTGGCTATCCCTATTTATTTTAAAGAAAGTTTTTTTGGAACATACATTAACCCCAAAAGACCTCATCTCAGTGCTAATTTCGGAGGCCACCCAAAGAAACCAGTTTTTTAAAAAGAGGAATAAAAAATGTAACACAGGAAGCCTGGGTGGCTCAATCGGTTAAGCGGCTGCCTTCAGCTCAGGTCACGATCCCAGGGTCTTAGGATCGAGTCCCACATCGGGCTCCCTGCTTAGCAGGGAATCTGCTTCTCCCTCTCCCTGCCACTGCCCCTGCTTGTACTCTGCCAAAAAACAACAACAACAAAAACAAACAAAAAAACTTGAACATAGATTTAGGAAGTATTCTAAGTCTGCAGTGTATGTAGGATACACCACATAAGTGTCAAGTGTTGGTGCTTTCAGAACACTTTAGACAGTAACAAGAAAGGATGGACCCCCCCCCCCCCTGTATTTGTAGGAGAGGAAAGAAGTGGAACTAAAGACGGACTACCTAAGAAAACGAATTCAGATGAAGCTAGGTAAACAAAGCCAAACCTAAGATACTATTGCTATCTAGCTGAAATTTAGCCTCTTAGGTCATAGCTGAACACAAGCCAAGTTTGCTGAATTGTCTGTACTTTAATTTTAAAAATGTAAAACAAATCATTTTAGTTAATGGAATCATTACATAGTTGCTCTAAAATTTTAATCAATATATAAGTATCTTTTTCAAATCAGCCCAACCTCCTGTCTCTTAAAATCATCTATCACTGTTTATCCATTTGTCTTTACACCAACAAATCTGTTATAAATACATAGATCTTACAAGGGCAGAAGAAAGTTTAAGTCATAAAAATGCTCCACAAATATATACTCTTCAAATACTCTCAGAATTCACTAATGCTGATTTATATTTTCAAGCAAAAAGGTCATTCTTTTTTCTCCCCATTACCAAAATGTTTTAGCCTGCTATGTAAGCTTTCTTAATATTAAAAAAAAAGTCTGAAAACTTACAGCTTCTCCTTGGTGTTCTGGTGTATTCTGCATTCCTACCACTAGATGGCAGACTGTACAGCAAAACAATACCACTGTAGCAAGACTAAAGGGATTCAGATTTCTCTCCTTAATTTTAAGTCGGTTTAGGATTCTAGTACTCCAAAGCGATTTCCAAATCTTGACACCCTAGTCCCATCCCAGATTCCAAAGAAGGATCTCAAAGGTGAGGTGAACCATATTTTAGTAAGTACTATCCCAAAGGCAACTATTACTTCTATTGCTTTTTAATTTACAGAAAATATAAGATGGTAATTACTTAACAAAATAAAAATACATCATTTGATGTAAGAATAAAAAAAGATTTATTTATAGGAAAACAAAATGAAAGCATTACAGTGATCCAACATAAAAAAACACTATATCCACAATATTAACACAAGGTGTTTTCCCTCCCTTATTTGAAAATTAGAAGTTTCAGAATTACCATCACACCTATAGGAAACTAAACATTTAAGAGTAAATGCCAAAATGAAAAATTCATTCTTTCTGTATTACATTCTAAGAACTTACTAATACTTCATCAACCCAGTTAGGGAGATATAATCGGGATTCTTAAAAATAATCTAACACTGGATCAAAAATGCACAAAACATAATTTCCTAAGCAATATAAAAAGTCAACAAACTCATCGTAAGTACTGTACTTACCTCCACCAAACAGTACGGGGGAGAAGAAAAAAACGAAAAGAATTCCATCCTTCCAACAAGACCAAGAAACAGGAATCAAAGCTTAAGAAGCTCCTCAAATGCAGTTCAGAATGCCATATAGGAAAAAAAGTTATCTGGGGTCCAAAGAATTGGGACTAATTCTGAAGAAAAGTATGTTATTAATAGGGGGTGATCAAGTGTCCTGGTTTTCCTGAAACAGTTTTGGTTTACACCTGTTGTCCCAGTGTCCCATTCAGATAGCGCATCCTTTCACTCTCAAAAGTGACCCAGTTCAGAATATAAATTCTATGTCACCCTAGTTATAAGTGACCTAATAAAAGTCTACATGTAGCAAAGGAATTAATATACTACCACCATGTACTCCTGGCACATTTGCATTTTTCTTTCTGGGGTGCTATATTCTGGTTCTTCCTCAGCCTTCCTAAAACAAAAGCAAATTCCACTCTATTAATTTTGTCCTCTCATCCCCCAACCCTTGGGCATTTTCCCAACATTAATAATCTTTGATTCTGTTTTTTTCACCCTGAGAAAATCACCTTTTAACTTAAAAATGATTCTCAAATTTCTTCTCTGAAAATCAGCCTAAGGTCTTTTGGGAAGATGGAGATAACTAGAAATTTTCACCTCTATATCCAAAAATATCAGGAATATAATCTCAACTGTACTGAGTGTCCCTTTTCTGTTTTAAGCAATCAAGACTTATTCTTCACTCCGTTAAAATAAATTCAGGTGTCTTTTGTTTTCTTCTATCTTCCACAATGTGTGACATGATGCTATAAATATTTATAGATGAAACAAAACCCCATTTCTCCACTCAAAAGACTGGTGGGGGTAGAGGGAAAATAATAGGCAAAAAGTCCCCCTCATAGCTAAATTATACCATACAGTCCCAGCCTAGGTATAAAATGTAAGTTAAATAAATAGGAAACCAAAAAATTTTCATGGCTTTTCTTAACAGTTTAAATTCTGCCTAGTCAGAATGAATAATGAATTGCAGTTAGACTCTCTGCCAGTCTACCTAATCCAGAAAACACAAGTTCATGTCCCAGATGCAAGTAGAGCAAGAGAATCTTTGTGATCCATTTCCTACAGCCTTGCACACCTTAGTATGAACAAGTAGAAATTCTGTATATTCTACAATATGCATCATATACTATGATATGCCAAATAGTCTTAGGACTTAGAAAAAGGCAACTGAGGACAAAGCTGCTGCCATCAGGAAGCTTACACACTAGTGCAGAAAAACAATTAGTAAACAAATGAACAGATATATGTCAGATGGTGGTAAGTGCTAAGAATTTCTTAACACTTAAGAAGAATAGGACATGTTTTTGGGGAGTTTGCTAATTATACATGATAATCAAGAGCCTCTGGATAAGGAGACTTTTAAAAATTACAGTAACAATGGCAGTGTGTCACCAGTGACCTGGAGGCCTATAGAACTGACTACCATGATCAACTACCATTTTCTAGAGAGAGGGGAAGTATGGAGGTATCCTATTAATTCTACATCACTCATGTCTGCTTCATCCTTGCCAAACCAAAGCCTTACGGAACAGAATCTTCTCTTATTGATTCTACAAAGCTTCTAATTTTATGTGGATAATAAGTAGGGACTGAGAATGTCATTGATTTATTCATATACTTCACAATTAAAAGCGAATCAAAATTACACCAGCCATTTACTAGTAATAGTTAAGTCCCATGCTTGTGGCAAGTAGGTATCAAAAGACCCCTCTAAACCATTAACATATGAAGGCCATTTCTAAAAACATTTTTTCAAACTGCCGTAAACAGTAATGATAAATATAGCCAGAAACAAATAAGCACGAAATAATAAACTATCTATAAGCTTCAAGTTTTTAAATAATGTTTTATAAGTGGAAAATATGAGTGATTATGAATAAATCACCATAAGATAAAGTAGAAGTATTTTTCCTAAAAAGTTTTAAACTTAAGCCTTTAAATTTCTACAAGAAGGAATAATCATTAGGAGTGTTTCAACAAAAAATATCTCCACCCTCACAAATCTCATAACTATACAACTGTTCTTATAAAATTCCATTATGACCCATGTTTGCTTATTTCTCCGCATTAAAAAAATAACCCTACTAATTTCATCCTCTGACAAATGCCTTTTTATAAGGCTATCTTCTGAGATAAAAATCTGCTTTATAAGCTGCCAGAATTAAGACTGAAGATGTTACTTTATTTAACTTAAAAAGTCCATGTAAATTATGCCTCAATAATGTTAATTAAAGGAAAAAAAAAAACTCCCACTAGCTTGAATCTTTAATCTAAGCTTTTGCCATAACTGCTGATCTAAAAAAAAAACTTTTTCATAACTATGTATGACTATAGGAAATTTGGTATGTTTTATTTAAATTCCAAAATAAAGTTAAACAATCAATTTAACACAACCTATATTGTATGTAATGCTTACAGTGGGTTTTTATTTAGTTCTTCTGCTTCTGTACCAATGATAACAATACTAATAATAAAACGCTGAGAAAAGTCTTAGTTGATGCTTTCATGCAAGCAGCTATTTCTGGGTAGAAAGACAGTATCACATGCATTTTTAAAATCCATATATTCTAACTGTAGATGGATGTCTAAAAAATCCCTTAAATTTCTAAGATACTGTATCTTTCCCTTGGTTTGTTATGAGAAGGCAATATAAATCTTAAGTGGTCTAGTCGAGTAGCAAAGAAATATTCAACTAACCTTTCTCTCTTTTCTAGAATATCAATCTTTCATCAAGTTTCCTTTTGCTATGATGACAAAAGCACTCCAAAGAGGCCTTCCACCCACCTAAAAGGCTACTACTTTGAAAATTACTATGTTTGAAGTATGAACTCTCCCTAAACTTGACAAATACTGGAGACCATTAACTACACCTTTTTGTTGCACTGCTATATTGGATACCCTCCAGAATGAACAAGATTGGCAGATGGGGAAAAGGGGGTTCTATTTTTGTTTTTTTCCTATTTTTTAAAGTCCATTTCTCCCTGCTAGAGCTCTTTTCTGACTTACACTCAACAGATAGTCTATCCTAAGTACTATTCATTTCCAATCTCTGCTTCGAACAGTTATGATGAAGATACTAATCTCACTATCACTAAAGTTCTGCTCTAGGCTCTCCCATTTCTTTGAATGGTGCCATCCATGTCCATTTTCATATGCTAAAACTATATGGTAACAGGATGAAGTGACATCAGAATGAGCAAAGGATCTAGAATCAAACTCCAGATTCACAATTTATAACTTCAAGGTATGTGAATTAGCCACTCATCCATTTTAAGAATAATTATCAAAATAGTACAGGAACATACTTAGAATATTTTATAAACTTTAAAACAATATTAGCGATATATGATCTTATTAGTTTTACTTAGCATCTTATTTTATTGATGAGTTTTTCATCATCACTTTTCCAATACAGTATTATGAAACCACCTCAAACTCAATGATTTCTGTACAACCTTCTTTTGAAAGTTTATAAAACTCAATTTCTTCAACTGGGAAGTGCAACCATGGTTACACGCATATGTGGCAAAATCTTTATACATGCAGATCTCTTTACACTTTACAAAGTTCTTTCATATCCTTAGTCTTCTGATTGTTACAATAACCTTGTGACAGACAAGGCAAGGGATGCTCTGTTAATCTCCCTTGTGAAGATTTAAGTACTTGCCTCTCTAACATAACACAATACAATGGCTGTGCTGAAATTACATTCTTTAAAACAATTCCACCAGAGGGATAAAGATACATAAATATTTTCTCTCAATTCTCTCTCTTCATTCCAAGTAGTCTGAGTTTTGCCATCACCTTCCCTATTCTAAAATTCATATACATCTCTCTTTTTATCTCTCACAAATCTAATTCCCAGTACAGACATATGTTACAGACAGTAACCACTTCTGGTTTGGCATAGTATTTTCTGCTCATTAGCATCATCTTCATTCCGGCTATAATCAACTAAGGTTGACAAGGTATAAGGAAGCATCATATCATTCAAGTCAAGTTCACAAGGAACAGGTTTGAAGAGTTTTGGACATCATCTCCAAGCACCTCAGAAATTCTAAGCTTTAATTTATACACAAGTTTTAAAAAGCCAATAAGGTTACAAAACCAAATCAATTCACCAGATTTCAGGTGAGGAGGGCTTACATGATTTACCATGAGAGGAACACATAAAGCAGTTTTTTAGTCATCTGACCTAGAGATGTAATCATTTCCAATTCTTAAAAAAAAAAAAAAAGGTGGGGGGTGCTCAAAAGCTACAGGTTGGTCACCAAGTTAGGAAAACATAACTGTGATGAAGAAACTCAAAGAAAAAAGCACTCTAGGTTAAGTCTAGAAGCCCAAGGTTAGGAAGCAGCTTAAAAGTTTTCCATCTCCTAATAAGAAATGTTTTTTACCCTACACAGCACCTTCAACAGTCAGTTAGGGAAGGTCTCAGCCTCCTGAGCAGCTCTATAACTAGCTCTTTAACTTAGCTGTCAGTTGCAACTCTATAACTAATTCTTAACTCAGTACCTGTGATTGTTCTTTATTGCCACTCAGGTGTGTTGTGGGATGTTTCCGGGATGTGTGAAAAATCTGAAAATAATGCCTTGGTCCACTCTAAGTCACCAAATCAAAACATACTTTGTGAGAATATGAAGAACAAAACAAAATGAATGTTTAAACTGTACCAAGTCTAAAATTTTATACTAAATTAATACCTAACCATCCTGAATATGCAATTTTTAAAAACAAAACTGCAGAGCAATAGACTCAATTTTGTATTCACCAACAAATATTCACACTGGCCTCATAAAATCAAAACTAGACCAATTCCCCCCATAACAGATAAAGCTAATAACCAAAATTAGTGAAGATGGTTTTGTTTGCTACTCAGATAAGATTTCCAAAATCCCGCCCTTCTCTTTCCAAAGATGCTATCTGCAGACAAACTTAGCAGTTAGAAAAGGTACAAGCAACTATTAAAACAAGTTTCCTACATATAATTATGAATTAAATGCAACTAAAGATTATTCTAAACTATTATTATTTAATTTCAAGACACAAAGGTAAAAAGATGGCCGAAGAGAAAACTCACACTGTATTTAAAGTCAACTCAAAACTAGCTACATGTACAAGTACTCTGAGTAAAAAGGTTGAGACCAAACATGGGTAAGCAGCTCATCAGAACTGAAGCAACCTTCACCTTATTCTAGAGTTCTAGTTCAGTATATAGTATACATACACTTCAGAAACAAAGTCTTTCCAACAAGCAAATAAATTAAGAATCTTTGAAATAATAATGCTTAAATTTCTATGGTTAACTTTCTATGAAGTTAAGGGATAAAAATAAGGTTTGAGAAATAATTCACAAATTCATCACTTAACCAAAAAACTTTAAGATGATGTTACTATACATATGAGCATATGGTGATAGATTAGTGATGCTCCATTATATAACCACAGCTATCAAGACATTAGCCAGTGTAGATCATTCGGTCTACGGCAAAAGTTGGGACGACCATCCTCACCCTTTTTAAGGTATCAATTTATAATCCTGGCACATTTTTGTTGGCAATTTTCTCCTAAAACAAAGCCACATGAAACAATGCAGCCCCTTCCTTCTAATGACAGTAAGATATGCAAGTTCAAATTGTTTTTCAAGTAATAATGATACAGTAGTAGGTGGGACAATCCAATGGAAAATGAAGTAAAAGCTCATACAGAAACTCGTACTTAGTTTCCAAAGTACTAAGCCAAGAACCCAAAAGCTAGAGGGATATAAATATGTAACATCACAGAACAGCAGAGCAAAGAGGCAATTTAGAAAATAAGCAATTTAAGTGAATAAGGAATTTTTTTTTAAGGTCAAATGGAGCTGTGGCAGTTTCCCATTTAACAGTTCAGGGATTATTTCCCTTGAAACATATTAATAATTTACTCTAAGAAGTACAGGAAGTTGATGTTTGCAAATATAATTTTATATATTTATGAAATTATACTTCTGAAAGAAAGACTTTCTCCCAACAGTAGCCCGTTCCCTAAGAGTCCTCTGTGAAGTAAGAGGTTCTTCAACCTGCCTGACTTCCACTTAAGGTTCTTCATTGCATTTTGGTGTTAAAATTAGTCTCTATTTCGTTTTACTAGCAGTCTCAATTTATGTATTTGTACAACACAGCTAAAAAACTATATGTTCAATAGGTTTTATAAGGATTATGCTATGGTTCAAGACAGAAAGATTCTTTAAATCTTATTACCTATTATCCCTATAATGCAGGTTATGTCCTAATTAAACTGATTTGATTAGATTTTGTATAACACCAAAGCCTGAGAAGTGTCCTCAAACTTTCATAAAATCTCTATGTCCAGATCAAAATTAGGTATATATCATTTCTGTTTAGAAGACTTTTTCAGTAATTCCAGCACAATCTTTGGACTCAGAAATCCCAAGAACCTCAGATATTGCCACCGTTAATGCAGTCTATAATAATTAAGCTAATATAAAAAGCATGAAGCAGCAACATCTCATTTTCAACCTCAAGATCAAAACTCCTTGTCTTCCATATTTTAGCACTAGAGAAAGAAAGAACATAAAGATACAGTATAATTTTGACAATCAGCTCAACAGTCCAACGTTACCCACAGTAGTCTAAATCTACATGGAGGCGAGATATATCTAAAGTTTATGATTAAAATCCATACTCCATCCACAATCCAGCTTCTTGTTCCCACTGTACTTCTTACTCCCAAACCTACCCCTCCTGAAGCCCCAAAGGACCCCATTGACTCTCTATGATTAAACAGACTCCTTTGTTCCCAAACACACTTCCAGCCCTCCTACCTGCAAGTGTTTGCTCATGCTGTTTCCTCTACTTCAAATGCCTACTGCTCCTGACTACCTATCATTTAAGGTCCAGTTCTCCCCGCCCCCCGATCAAAAGCAGTATCTTTCTCTCCTGTGATTTTTTAATGTCATTTGATATGAACTTTATCCATATTGCCTGATAATACAACTATCTGTATATCTGATCTTCTCTACTAGACTGAGGACATGATCAGAAATGTCATTTTTGGATTTCTCAATAAACTCAACACAATAACTCAGATACACAACATACAATATACAATTGCTAATTAGGACATTAATTTCCACAAGACTAATAAACTCTTATTTGGTAAAGATCCAGCTCTAAAAAAAAAAAAAAATCAATGAATGACTGGGCTGCCTGGGTGGCTCAGTCAGTTAAGCATCTGCCTCTGGCTCAGGTCACGATCCCATGATCCTGGGACCTCTGGCCACATCGGGCTCCCTGCTCATGTGGAGTCTGCTTCTCTCTTTCCATCTCCCAGTGTGTGTTCGCTCTCTCTCTCTAATAAAGAAATAAATCTTAAAAAAAAAAACTATGAATGACCAATAATTAATGTATCATTTGCAGATAAATAGATATCAGCAGTGAAGTCACATAAATCAAATGTGTCCCCAAGAATCTAACTGACTTTAACTGGTTTATCAAAACTTTTGGATCCATAACGACCATCATTACATTTTCTGTTTAAGTTCATTCATAAATTTGGAACTCAAAAAAACTCAATTTCCAGACAAAGCCACAAACGCTATGAGATCAGTGTAGCAGATTTTATTTAGTAACCCAAACCACCATGAATAACAATATTCAGAAGTCCAATTTCAAATCCCAAGCTTATTTAAACCCTTGCACAAATGTTCAACAGGACTGTGCATTTCTTCCTATCCCTTTCATTAACCCTACCACCACAAATTACCTAGGAAAAGGAAAAAAGACTTCCCCAGTTCCACAGCACTGGCATCTAAAGCTAGGAAAGCAGCTTATTAATAAGCAGGAGGAAAGGTGACTCTAAAATGAGGATTTGGGGAGGAGGGCTAAAGAAACCAGATCTATCAAGGTAACTCCTGCCCCTGTAAGACCTTTAATGGCTCCCTCTCGAGCTCATGTCCCTTTTTAACACTTTGCATTCCACCACACAGAACTACTGAAACTTTTCCCCAAATACACCATAATGGTCTTTTTTGCCTCTACATCACTGCATGTGCTAACCTATTGAGAAGAAATTCCTTTGTCCATCTGGCAAGTAACTATTCATCCTTAAAAACCCTGTTAGCTCCTCTATAAAGCTTGACTAACCTTCAAAATTACTTGTTAGTCCAGCCCCTACTTTGAAATTTATGTAAAAAGTACTATATATTTATCTTGACATATTACAATTATTTGTTTATACATTTTCACTATTAGATCTCAGGTTCCTCGTAAGGATCTAGTGTCATTCAACTTTATATTCTTTTATAGATTTTGATGACTTTCTCTCAGCACCTCACGGTTGACTAGTGTTTTTGTTGGTACTGCTCAATGTTAAACAGAACTCCACCTTTTGCCCTAAACAAAATTTTGTTTCATTCTTACTCATACAGCAAGCAAAAGCGTTTCATAGTTTCCTAGAGAATTTTAATAAAGCACAAAACTTAAAAATATATTTATTTGCTCTTACAATTCTCCATTTTCTACTCAGACTTTCCCCAAGAAAAAAAGTCATGCAAAATAATTAGCTCATAGGTCATTAGGTTTACAAATGAATTAAGACTTACCTACATTTTTTTAAGAGTTTATTTATTTGAGAGAGAGAGAGTGAGAGAGAGAGCATGAGAGGGTAGAAGGTCAGAGGGAGAAGCAGACTCCCCATGGAGCTGGGAGCCCGATGTGGGACTCGATCCCGGGACTCCGGGATCATGACCTGAGCTGAAGGCAGTTGCTTAACCAACTGAGCCACCCAGGCGCCCAGATTTACCTACGTTTCTTATAGCAGCAATGTCCACAATAGCCAAACTATAGAAAGAACTTAGATGTCCATCAACAGATGAATGGATAAAGAAGATGTGGTATATATATACAATGGAATACTATGCAGCCATCAAGAGAAACGAAATCTTACCATTTGCAATGACGTGGATGGAAGTAGAGGGTATTATGGTAAGTGAAATAAGTCAGGCAGAGGAAGACAATTATCACATGATCTCTCTGATACGAAGAACTTTAGAGGCAGGGCTGGGGTCGTGGGGTGGGGGAAATGAAACAAGATGGGATGGTGAAGGAGACAAACCATAAGAGACTCCTAAACTCACGAAACAAACTAAGGGTTGCTGGGGGGCGTGGGGGTTATGGACATTGGGGAGGGTATGTGCTATGGCAAATGCTGTGAAATGTGTAAACCTGATGATTCACAGACATGTACCCTGGGGCAAATAATACCTTATATGTTAATTAAAAAAAAAAAGATTTACCTATATTTCACTTTCAAAAGAAAATCTGGATTTTCACAGACAGTTCAACACAGAGTTGTAAACCAAGAAAGAAAGGGCATAGTCGAAGAGGGTAGTAGGAAAAAAACAATTAAGGTCATTGCTTGGCTCATTCAACATAGCTTATTAAAGTCATATACTTCACTTCTGGATATCTTTATTTGCACTTTAAATGTTTTGCCAATGTTTAATAACAAAGCACAAAATGCTTTGCAAAAAAGGCCTTATGGCATTCTGCTATCAGATGTGGACTATCACAGGGAACACTAAGTTTAAAATCAAGGACTGCCTTGGAATTCACTTTTAACAATCATACATAAGCAGATAATAATTATAAAAATAATGGAATGAAAGAGAAGGAAAGAAGAAAACCCAAGATTTGACTAATTTGAACTCATCTATTTGAAGTTAAATGTATCAATTATAGGTAGGTCCTGCAGTGAGTAATATTTTACTGTGTTAAACTGCTCTAATTTTACATAATCTAACTCTGGAAGTTTATTTCCCAACTTCTGTAATTCCTGACATCTTCAATCAATAAAGAATTTACTTGACCGTGGAAACAGAAGTAGTTAAAAGAACCATTACTCATAGCAAAGGTTATTACTTCTACAGTAATCATCTTCCTCCTTTATTTAAAAAAACCCTAAACCACTGTTCGAAAACACATTAGAACCCTCCCCCATGAAAATTTCATTCCCCCTTTAAGGTTTTTTTTCTTTTTTCTTTGTCAGAGAGAGAGAGAAAGCACACAAGCAAAGGGAGAAGCAGACTCCTTGCTGAGCAAGGAGCCCAATGTGGGACTCCATCCCAGGACCCTTGGATCCCATGACCTAAGCCAAAGGCGGACGCTTAACTGACTGAGCTACCCAGGCATCCCTCATTCCCCCTTTATTCATTCAGCATATTTTTACTGCATACTTGTTATATGCTGTTTGTAGCACAGTAAAGAACATTCAAGGGCTCTTTATGAAAAAAATTGTAACTATAGAAGCTATAAATTAAAACAGTGCTTACAGGGAAGTACAAATACTATGGAAACATACACGCTATTTTGTGTAGACAAAAATAACTTCTTATTGATACTCACACAACTATTATCTCTCCACCCATTTAAGACTGTACTGAGAATCTTTAAAAAACAATGTGTGTTGGATTAGATTAAGCAGTCCATCCAGCTGAAAGAATGTTTGACTCAAATATTTCCATTTATCAATGAACTATATAACTCAGTACCAACAAGGAAATCTTTTTTTCTCCTTAATCTCTATATTCACTTTACACAGGGGCATACCAGAGTTGTACCCTATGACAATTTCAAAGGAAGGGAAAAAATATCTTCAATTTTCCTTAATTAATTTTCCCTGCCTTCTCACACTATATACAAAAATTAACTCAAAATTGATCAAACCTAAACATAAGAGCTAAAAACTATAAAATTCTCTAAGAGTAGTTTAGGTATAAATCTGAGTAATTTTAGATTAGCCAAAGGTTTCTTAGCTACTACACCAAAAGCACAATCAAAGAAAAAAACAAAAGTTGCAACTTCAAAATTAAAAGTGTTTGTACATCAAAGAGCAATATCAAAAACAGTGGAAAAACAAACCACAGGATGGGAAAAAAGGATTTGGAAATCATATGAAGATCAAGCATCTGGAAAATGTCAAAAACTCTTCTAGCATTGCAGTATATAAAGAACCAAATTTAAAAATGAGTAAAGGATCTGAAGAGTCATTTTTTTCAAAGACATACCAAGGTCAATAAGCACATAAGAAGATGTTCAACATCATTAGTCCTTAGAGAAATGCAAACCAAAATCACATGATATCACTTAACACTGATTTATAGAATGGGCACAATATAATTTTTTTTTCAATTTTTAAAGACCTGAAAATAACAAGTGCTGGCAAAATGTAAAAAAACCCTGAAACTTTCATACACTGCTGTTGGGAATGTAAAATGGTACAGCGGCTATGAAAAAAGTCCAGTCATTTCTCAAAAAGTTTAATATAATTAACTGTACAACCTAGCAATTCTTCTCCTAGGTATATACCCGAGAACTAAAAACACATGTTCACACAAACACTTGTATAGGAATATTCATAGCAGTGTTATTCTTATTGGGTTTCAAGAGGTAACCAACCCAAATGTCCATCAATGAATGAATGGATAAACAGAATGTGGCATATCCACACAAGGGAATAATAGGTTATGGAAAAAAATGAAGTACTGTTATATGCTACTACATAAATAAACCTTAAAAACATTAAGCTAAGGGAAGGATGTTAGACATAAAAGGCCACGTATGCATGATTCCATTAACATGAAATGCCCAGAAGAGGAAAATCCATAGACAGAAGGTAGACTAATAGTTGCCAAAGAATGAGGGTAGGGAAAAAAATGGAAGTGATTGCTAACAGACACGTGATTTCTTTTGAAGGCAATGGAAAATGTTCTGGAATTAGTACTGATGGTTGCACACAACACTGAATATACTAAACACCACTGAATTGTATACTTTATTTTTTTTTAAAGATTTTATTTCTTTATTTGACAGAGAGAGAGAGAGATCACAAGTAGGCAGAGAGGCTGGCAGAGACAGAGGGAAGCAGGCTTCCTGCCAAGCAGAGAGCCCGATGTGGGGCTCGATCCCAGGACCCTGAGATCATGACCTGAGCCGAAGGCAGAGGCTTTAACCCATGGAGCCACCCAGGAGCCCCTGAATTGTATACTTTAAAATGGTGAATTTTATGTTGTGTGAATTACCTCACTGTAAAAATTGCAACAACAAAAAATCACTTTGTCTTATAACCCCCTTTCTCACATTAGATTTGGATTAGTTAAGCAGTACTTCAAATTATTCAGTATCCTGCATGAATCAGAATTCTGCACACTGTTTCAAGTACATAAAAGGGTCTGCTGGGGCACCTGGTTGGCTCAGTTGGTCAGGCATCTGACTCTTGGTTCTGGCTCATGTCTTGCTCTCAGGGTTGTGGGATGCCTGAAGTCTGTTTGAGATTTTTCCCCTCCCTCTTCCTCTGCTTCTCTCTCTGTCCATGTGTATTGTATGCCCATGAGTACCTACTCTCTAAAATAAATAAATTTTAAAAATCTTTTTTTTTAAAGAGGGTCTGCCAACCCTGTGTGAATGATGTGAATACCATCCTACTACTTAGTTTTTGGTATATACTTGAATTACAATAAGATTTTCACACATTAGATTTATTTAAAATACAGTGCATTCATATTTCTTAGGCATCCACAAGATAACTGATTATTACAACACACAAAATTTTTTTTAACATCACATATACCACAACCCTTTTTGAGAGCTTATAGTCATATGAAGAGCTCTATAACCAGTAGAAACATGCACATTAAGTGTAAGTATGAAGTCACTTGTACAGTATGCCTACAATCTTTAGAGAGAAGAAATTTGGAAAGTAATACTAGCTGCTTCAACCACCACTTGGAACAAGTGTCCCTTGAGTAAAATTAGAGCCCCTTGGATGCTTTCAAGTATTAAGTTTATGACTACAAATATCAGCACCCTTTTGGAAATTACTGCTAGAATTCCAAGTGTTCAGAGAAAACTTTCAGCAATCCCCACTTGCCCCTAGAATCAACTTATAGCCAAGATTTAGTGGTTCTATCATCACACCATCACTACTCCTCTCCAACACTTGCCTCATATCTCCTAAAGACTCGTCCTAAAATAATCATTTTTTTTGTCCTTTTGCATTTTGACATTAAGTGTACTTTATCCTTCCTTACATCTAAAATGAGTCTGCCATGCAGTTAGTACTCGGGAGGCCCCCTGCACATACACTACAAGGTGATCACCACCTCCTGGAGTTGTGTGAGGAATCAACTCCGATAAACATTTCAAATCTATTGCTGGTCCCCTGTTTAATTCTTGAATTTCTACTTCCAAGAACAGATCCTCAAAAACACACCTCAATACAGTTTTACTGAAACTTCCCCTTTTTTTTCCTGAGACAATATTTTGATAACTTCACCTACTATTTCAACAAAACTAACCCTCCTCTTAATGCCTCCTGGGTTCCATAAAACACAGCAATCTATTACATTTTTTAGTCAATGCTACCGACTTTTACATTTAATTTTGAAACCAGGTAATTACCATTCACTGCAACTAAGAAAATCACCATAAAAATATTATTGAATGTTCACTGCAACAGATCTCTAAACTGTGTCCCAAAGTTGCTCATGAAATAGTCTGACCTGTGAAGAGAGATTATCTGTAATCATCCAATATTTACCAAGCACACACAGGGTCACTGATTAGGTACTTCGAGAAAAGATACAGAACAGTACAGAAAAGTACAGTTCCTGTTCTACAGAGAAAACACAGATGAACCCAAAACATATACAAAAGCTATATACCAACTATAGTTTAAACAAAATTATAAACTTTCAACGGTGATAAGGTTGGAATGACAGGACCAGGGGGAGTTATTCAGTAATGACTTTAGGAAAAGACGTTACTTTAACTATGAATGTTAAGGAAAACTAGTTTTTAAAATGTTTAAAAGGAGGGAGGTATCTGTTTTGACAAAGAAACTATTTTTGTGTTCAAAGAATGGTATGTGCAAAGGCTAACAGTCTAGGGGTCAAGAACTTATTTTGACACAATTGGTAACTAAAGTGAGGGGCTAAAAAGGAATAGCTTAGATGTTTAAAAAAAAAAAAAAGAAAAAAAGGTGAGGAAAAATGGATCAGGAGTCCCAATTAATGATGGACTTTATTAAGACCTTTTAGGGAAAGAATTAGTAGACTCTTTTTTTGCCCCCAGCAGTCTTCTTCCCAAGTCACACTGCACTTTCCTCCCAATCTACTTAACAGTATGACATAAAGGATTAATACCAGATCTTTTGCTCAAAGTCCTCCTAAGGTTGGGTCACTATTACCTACCAAATTACTCAGAGTTTAAAGGACCTCTTAAACCTACTTCCGCTTTGAGTATCCTTTTCTCCTAATATACACTCTTCCTTGGGGTTACATTTACTAGTCTCAGAACCTTTCCGATCTTAAAATTGAGGACCCTGATAAGATTTTGTTTATGTGGGTTTTCTCAATCAATATTTACTATATTAGGAATTAAAACTGAAAACTCATCTCAATTCTTTTTAAAATAATAAATCTCATTCCATGTCAACAATTTAATATATTTTATTTTTATTAATATATAATGTATAATTTGCTTCAGGGGCTACAGGTCGGTGAATCATCAGTCTTACACAATTCACAGCACTCACCATAGCACATACCCTCCCCAATGTCCATAACCAGCCACCCTATCCCTCCCCCGCCATGTCAACAACTTTCATGAAAAGTAAGTATATTTTTCAAAACTAAAACTTAAAATAGCGGTATTGTTTTACCTGTTTTCAAAACTTTTTACTATCTGGCGTAATAGAAAACTGTTGGATTATCATATCTGTTACTACATTCAATCTTGTTGCAATATCATACATCACAAAGGCCCTAGAAAACTCTACGGTACACTCGTGAATGAACCAAAAATGAAAAAAAGTAAAATAATGTCTTAGCATATGAATATAGTTTTGACCTCACAAATGAGCCGAAAGGGTCTTAGGAACTCCGAGAAGTGGCAGGACCACACTTCAAGAACTACTGCCATGAATAAACTAACATGGTTTATTCCCTGGAACAGAAAAAGCATTACTAAAACGTCACACTGAGATGAAAACACAAACCTGAAGCTAGACTCAAAGCCCAGTTCTCCTCTTTCTGGTTATGACCTTGAGCAAATTACTGAACTTCTCAGCGCCTTAGCTTACTCTTCAGTAAAACAGTAATAATAAAACCTTGCTGACGAAGTTGTTGAAAGGAATAAAGTTAATGAAAGTGTTTAGTACAGTGAATGCCCAACACAAAATAAACACAAATAAGTATTAAATAATATATAAAACCAATCAATGCATAAATACAAATATTTTGTACTGCCACTACATTCTAGTATAACTTGAAAAATGCTTAATACTGTATTTCCCATAATCTGGCAAATTACAACCCTAAACATATTAATACAAAGGTTTAGGTTCATCAGAATTTCCTTTTAAAGGATTATCATTAGTAAAATCTGACTACCCGGAAATGTTTCTCCATTAAAAAAACCATATACACAATGAACATATAAAATTCTGAAAGGTCAAATCCAAAACTTTCAATTCTCTAGAGAAATGTATAAAGCCATTTAACGGGGAACACACTGAGACAGAACACAAAGTAACGGAAATGCCACTTCAGCCACCAAAAGAACAGGAAGAGCAAATACTAAGGCTGTACTTTGAAAATCTAACCCTATTTCTTCTTGGTAGGGCTCTAACCTCTTGCCAAGAAGCCTTTAAGTTTATTTTTCTTACATCTTTGATTTGAAAGGGGAAATCTTAAAACTAAGCATTTTGGAAATAAAGAAAATAGAAGAGAAGCTCTTTTCTATGCATTATGGTAAACTTTTACATCAAATATTCTAAATGATAATCAGGTTAAAAGAAATAATTTTATTTAAAATAATGTGATTCTAGTACTTAATTAAAATATATTACTTTTTAACTATTAATGTACTTTTAAGCCATCAAATTAAATATTTCATACAAGTTTCACAAATCAAATGAGGGGAAAAAAAAGCCTAGTCACCTCTTATGAAGTGTTACTTCTCATCTGCCACTCTAAATTTGAAAACACCTTTAAAAATTATTCAGATATATAAAATATACAGTAAACATGAAAAACCTTCCTATAAGAATAAAAAATAGATGCCTGGAGTCTAATATTTTTAAAACTAACAAATCCACTAGTGATGCCTAAGTGCTTTTCAAATATGTTTTAGAATTAATTTGCTAATTACGAATAAGGCAACTACCAAACTGGCTATGTATCAAGTTCTCTTCTGAGTTCCTCTTTTAAAATACATACAATTCAGAAACATAACTGTATATATCAAGGAGGGAAAAAATTACATTTGTGTAGTTCTACTACATAATCCATGGTTATTTAGATAATCCATGAATTTAGGCATTTGACCTATTTGACTCCATTACCATTTTCTGTATTTCAGAACTACTAAAGACTAAATAGTAAGGGGCAGAATAGGTTAAATAATGAAAAGGGAAAATATAAATCATATGATTAATTCTTATGAGAAAGAATAAGAAGTCCAGACATTAACTACAAAACAACTGCTTCTTTAAAACAAGATCCATTTGAAAAGCCTCAGTTACTTTATTTCTAAACAAGACACATCTTGAGGCAGATTTCCCACTTAATCTCTTCCTCACAGGCATCTTCTTGCAAATCATTTCCCAGTTACCAGATACCTTCTCAACAATATGCGAACTAAGCACCCAATGGAAGTCATAAATCAATATATTTGGTTAAAAGGTAATTATTTCAGGTACTTTTTGATATTTTACATACATTTTCAATGGTTATATACATATAAACTACTAATCCAAATACAAATTCCACCTTCTACATATTCAACAACTTTAAAGTTGTTTCCACAATTAAATGTAGGCAGGGTATAGATCCAGCACACAACACACAAATCCCACATTATATCTACTACAGAGATACACTAATAATGGGTGCTTAATAAGAACAAGATCTTGATTTGTTCTCAAGATCTAAGATGATGGATGGAATGAAATGTCCCTGGAAATTAAGTGGGAAAAAATACGGATAAAAAAGTCAAGCCACTATTACCATTAACATAAATACTGTATTTCAGTGCAACATGTTAGAATGTAAATGCCCAAGGACAGTAAATTACATAAACATACAAAAAAGAAAATTAAGTATTCCTATCAAAAAACAAAATAAGACTAAAGGTTATGAAGTCAGATAAGAATGGTTTTTAAAACAAGAATTTATAAATTTAAAAAATTTTGTTTTGGGGCACCTGGCTAGCTCAGTTAAGCGTCCAGACTCTTGATTTCTGCTCTGGTCATGGTATCAGAGTCATGGGATCAAGCCCCGTGTTGGGCTCTGAGCTGGCAGTGGAGCTTGCTGAAGATTCTCTCTCCCTCTCCCTCTGCCCTTCCCCTACTCCTCTCTTAAAAAATAAATAAAAATTAAAAATTATGTTTTGTTTATACTTTAATAATTATGGATGTTTGAAGTATTCTATATCCTCTTTAAATGCAGTTAAAAACTACATCCTAAGCATATGGCTTGCCTCTCCCACAGACATGAGAGAGGATTAAATTAGATAACAGTTAATAAGTGTCTGGCAGGCAAACTGAAGTCTTTCCAACTTAAGGGCTGCTATTCTTCTACCTTGATTACGACCATTAGAGGCCTGAAACTAAATGCAAGTCGTGTTCATTTTTACATACATGCTTCCAAGTTGAAGAACTCTTCTTACTAGGGATCCTAAGTTAACTCTATTACCTACAGACACCTATAGGCAAAGCAAAAGATCTTCTAAAACAAGTATATAATGTAGTATGAATTAAGCCATAATTGGTAGATTGTAATAATCACTTCCTAATACGGAAACACTTTGGCGTAATACACAGAAATCACATTCACAGTCTAAAGGCCCATAGGAAAAAAAACAGTCCTGGGCATATTTTTGTTATATACTAACATTTAAAAAATGAAATTGCTTTCACTGAGTTCAACTAACGAGGCAACAGTCATTCAAGTTATTAAAGCGTGCAAGAGATCTAAGCCTTCACTAGAAAGAAAAATTCCTAAAAGAGAAAAAATTATCTCTACATTAAAGACTCAAGTTCATGGTGTCAAAACAGAACTGTCTGTGAAAGCCTTTTTAATTTTCTGGAAACATGCTGAAGTGTGTGGAGGAGGAAGGTGTTTAGAAAAACCACTGATTGGCCAGACTTTACTTAATATAAATTTATGCCATTACTGAAAACTTGTTACAACGGTATTTAAAACTATATAGGGAAAAAGAGTATTTTAAAACCTTACTTCAAAGTACTAGATAGAGTAGTAGCAACTATATGGATTTAAAAAAAAAAAATATCACACATTACCAAGAATATTCAAGTTCTAAAATGGGAGCTTATAAATACAGTAGTGGTAGAAAAGAACTACAAATGTGAGTTTACTCTCCAAACCTAATCCCATTTGGCATCTGCAGTAGCTCCTATTACAAGAGAAAAAGACTAGCACTAATAAAATATACAAGCAAATATCACCCTCCTAACCCTATCTAACCTATTTTCTACACTTCTACACTCCTGGCAATGTGTTCAAAGAACTACGGCTACATTTGAAATAATGCAAAAGTCTTTATAAAGATTTTTGAAAGCTATACATATTTGTTATAATTTATCACTTTGAAGTGAGTTAGAGGAAAATAGTTTTTACAGTAAGTTTTTTCACCTACCCCCCATCAACAAAAAGAAAAATAAAAAACAACAAGAATTAACTTTTAGGTCGAACCCGTTAAGACTGGCTACAGCAAACCAAGTAGTCACTTAAAGGGAAGTAAACAGTAAAACTGCCTACTCCAAATATCATATAATCAAAAAATCACGTATGGCTTCACAATTCATTTTAAAGAATTTTCCATGTATAAAATATATTCTACATTTTCTAAACAGGCAAGGACTGAGAGTTAAAAGCAGCCTGCAAGACCAGTGCATTAGAGGAGAACGAAGCAGTAATGATTTTTTTTAACTTTTCCACAGCAAAGGAACCAGTCACAATGAATAATGGGTTTGTCTGTAGCAATAACTTGTTCTAACAGCACTTCATAAGCAAACTATTTGGAAGAATTCACATTTTGTACATTTTTTTTTTTAAGTGCAGACCTTACAGCCAAAGTCCAAAACAGAAATCAGAACTGTCAGTGAATTCCCTTTCAGGCCTTGCTCACTCTTGTTTCGAACAATAAAGCAAAGTAACTTTCATGAGAATAAAAGTCAGTGAGGTTAATGTGTCCAGTTGCCATTTTAAAAAGGAACTTATTATTGCGCCTATTTCTCTGGGTTTTTTTCCTGAAAAGTTTTAGGTCACTCCACTGAGTCAAACCTTGAGTAATCCACTGAGCTTTGTACCTCCAGGTAAAGGAAAGAAAAATGAGGATATTACAAGTGGCTTCCAGGTTTGGAAAAAGTTGGGAGGAGTTAAGCTACGGTAATTGTATGTAAATTAGTAAATGGAGTAATATTATGCCGGATAAGAGAAGCTGGTCCCCCGAGATAACCAGCTTAAATTAAAAAGGAGTCTAAACTCAAGGATCATCAATCACCTTTTTAGCATTTTTTAAGAGATGTATGTTATTTGTAGGTTTGATACTAATCCATTTTTTATTCCAATAATCTACACTTCATACTCAACCTTCTAAATTCAAACCGCCAGGGTTAACAGTTCCAGGAAATGATACCACTATCAGCCAATCCTGTTCCAGACCCCATTAGAAAAAGAAACACGGGGGGGGGGGGGGGTGAGGTCCGATATTCACAACTTATCTAAAAAGCATGAAAATAAAATAATTAAATTCCACCAAAGGCAATTAAAAATCCCAATTTCCCATAAAGCGTTCCCTACACCAAAAGGAATACCTTTACTCTCATTCCCACAAAGTAGTATCTGGGATAGGAGTCGGATATTGAGTATGATGTATCTGACATAAAATGAGACGAAGGAACCTAACTGAAGCTACAGAGGCAAAGAAATGTTACCCAAATGGGAGAGGAAAGCTGGAAGAGAAACCCCAGAAGGGAAGGGACAGAAGAGACTAATGGAGCAAAGGAAGTGGGAATCACTTCAAGGGAGGCAGCCCTCAGGACTGCGGAGAAATAGGAATCTAGGTCCACGGAACCGGGCGTTTACGGAACCCAAAAGCTAATGGGGAAACAATGGGGCGGTGAGACCGTGAGCGAGCGGAGAGACGCTCAGGAGAGGGCGACTAGGCAGCACGGGACGGGGAGGAGGATGAAAGAGCAGAAGGCTGCAGTAGACAGAGGCGGCAGGGAGGTGAGAAGCTAGGTGGAGAGGCAAGTTGGTCGAGTGTGATGGGGTTTCGGGGCGCACCGGGTAGGAAAGCGAGGGTCCTCCAGGTACCGGGGAGTGGGGGAGTGGCTTATCAGGGATTTTTAGACAGGGAACGGAAGCCGTGAAGGCAGGTGTGATGGAAGCAAAAAGAACACACCTCGGAGCACCACAGGACCCGTCGTGCCAGACGCAGGAAGGAAGAGGCAGCTGAAGGGGTAAGAAAAGAGGAGGGAAGAACGCGGGTCGCGGGGACAGGGACCGCGGTGGGCTTCACTCACAGTCCAGGTGTTTTTTCTTGGGCCCCATGATCTCGTGGGTCGTGGCCTTGCATACTGTCTTGGATACGGCGGAGCCGGTGACACTGTGCTGGGCGGCGGTGATTCGGTCCGTCAAGCTCTGGCCGGACATCTCTGCGGCTCCTCCGCCACCCCTCCCGCTCGGCAGCCGGCGGGGACTGGGACCCCCAAGCGCCGGAGGACCCCCACCCCCCACCGCACCCCCTACCCCCACCGGCTCCTTCTCCGCCTGCCGGCCTGGGGCGGGGCTCAGGGCCGCGCGCTGCCACCCAGCCCGGAAAGAACCGGCTCGTGTCACCCGCGGGGGTCAGGCACGGTGTCGGGCACTCCCCTGCCCCCGCCTCAGCTCAGCCCACCCCTTCCCTGGTCAGCTGGAGCCGGGCAGGGCAAGAGGGACAGGCAGCTGCAGGAAAATGGCGGCGCCAGGCTCCTCCTCGGAGCTTTCCGGGCTGTCCCGGGTCACGTGACTCGGGCGCCGCCCCTCCGTCTCCTTCTCCCGCCCCTTTTCCCTTCCCTTTCCTCTTCGACGCCCGCCCTCCCTCGCTCCGCGAGGGAAGAGCGGGGCGGCGCCCGCGCGTTACGTGACGGAACCCGCCCGGCGGGCGCAACAGGAGGCCCGCCCCGGGGCAGTGCGCGGCCGGCCGCGTCACGTGACGCTCCCTGCCAACAGGTCGCCCGAGGCGGGACACGGGGGTCACAGAGGGGAGGTGGGGAGGTGGGGAGGTGGGGAGGTGGGGAGGTGGGGAGGTGGGGAGGTGGGGAGGTGGGGAGATGGGGAGGGGCGGCGAGTCCCGCGCAACGGGGGCGGGCTCGGGAGTGGCGTCTGCTTCTCCCCTCTCCCACCCCAAGGGTCTCCTGGTGCTTGTGGTTGAAACCAACGGCTTGACAAAGAGGAGGTGCGGCCGCCTTAAGAGCTCGGCGTGGGGAAGGGGCTGTCACGGCTCCGGCTTTCCGGACTTCAGTGGCTGAGTCAAGATTGTGTTGAGGGACCTCCCCCCCGCCAAAGCTGTCCTCCTGGTTTTAAGGAAAAGGAAAACGCTTCAGTCGGCCCATTTTCTGAGCCTGGCCAGCAGGCCTCTCCCTACTGTGACACTGTTGAAGCTCTCCTTGCTTACTTACCCCAGAAGGGTTGAGGGGTTTTTTTGTTATTGTTTTTTTCCCCCGGTTTCTTGAGAGGTTTGGAAATGTCACCTGTTTTTGTTTATCTCTCCTCTGAAAACTCAGACACGCTGCTGCTGGACTAAATTTAGATACTAACCGGCCTGTATTCTTTCTCTATGGTGTCAAATAGGACAGGAAACACATAACTTCACTGGAATTTGAAAAGGGAAGTAGTAGGATGATGTCAACAGAGATTAGCTTGACCCTACAAGGCTGACTGCCGAGGTGATTAAAGGTCCAGACCATAGAAGGAAGTGAGACGGCTGGTAAATGGAGAAGTCCCATTCAAAGAATTGAGACATCACTACCTGCCATCTCCCCGGGTTTAGTTTTTCCTTCCATTTGGCCTTTTTTCCCTTGGGTAAGCCAGATTTTCAGGGAAAGGAGACACTGACACCTGACCTGTAGACATTTTAGAGGAATTACTCTATCCTGCGAATCTGTTCTATGAGATCCGTATCTTTAACAGAGCCTTTAAAAATTAATTAGGGCCACATTTAACTCAGGTTTAGGGATAAATTTTAAAATCTCTATGAAAGTTAAATTACTGTGATAGTCCTATGTAATCTTGCTACTTTCAAATGAAATGCTAACATACTCCAAAAGTCTGTGTACACCATCTGCCAGCCAAATCCAAAATTCGTGCTTCAATCTGGTGACTCTCAGAAGATGCAAAGCTAATAGTTAACATTTTATGTATCATATCACAGATTTAGTGGTCTCCTCCCATTCCCTTCCCCCCCTTTTTTCACTATGGCTGGTGAAATTCTGCAGCACCATGGTTTGCCAAGAACATGCAGTCTTAAACCAGCAGGCTTCATCTTTGTCAAGCCAGTCCCAAATTTCACAAAATGGTAATGACTTCCTTCAGTGCATCTGCAGTCCTCTACAGTTTGGTGCCCAATTTGCTGCCCTCTGTCCATCGTGCAGTACAGTCACCCAGTCCTTAAGGCATGTTACGTGCCATCCTTTCTACCCTTCTGTGGATTCCATTGAGTGAATTACCAGTTGACCTGAGCATCTGCACTAATAAACCTCCTGCTGAAGTAAGTCAACATGAGCATGGCATTTGGCTGCCAAGAGCTGAATATTTCAACCTTAGGGAAAATGTAAAAGTTATTCCTAAGTACACAGCAGGAAACGTAATTTTTGCACTACTACGAATGATATTATAGGATAATAATATAACTGTACTTTTTTCAAGGATGCATTTTACAAGCTTCTGAATAAGTAATCCGTGATCGTTATAGAGTTTTATGTACAATGGTAAACTGAAAGATGTGAAGAAATTCTGAAGATGATGGGAAAATATTGTAAGGACAGGAATTATTGATAGGCCTATCTGCCCTGTCCCATATACTTAAGTTTTCTGTGTGTTCTACTTTCCTTGGTCTGTTCAAGAAATATCTTTATTGTTCCATGGATACTTCAAGCTTACTATGGCCAAAAATGACCTCTCTTGTCCTCGCCCATTCCATATCCCTAATCCATGTGGATCATCTTTTTCATTCCTTATTCCAGGAATGGCCTCACCACCTGCCCGGAAGTCCAAGTCAGAAAACCATAACTCATTCTTAGCCCTCCTCTCTTATTTCTCTTTCCTAGCCTAATCTGGTTATATCCCTCAGACCCATTTTCTTTCTAACACCACATCTATTGCCTTAGTTCTAACTTTTATGATTTATGATCTCTTTCCCATGTAGGCTGTTCTAATAACTTCTTAGCTGATTTCTCTGTCTCTCATACCCCAACTCTCCAATCCAGATCTTTCCGAACCTAAAATATGTATCTTTTCTTTGCATTAAAACCCTTCAGTAGCACCGCATGCACTACTCTAGAGGATAAAATTTAGGACTCTCAGTTTGACATATAAAGCCTTTCATGATCTAGCCCCTACCTAAGTATAGTTTCTTGAGCCTTATCTCTCTCCAGTCCTCTACGTGCACTCCATCTACTGTCATACTATTGGATATGCCATGCTGTTTCACACCCTTGTAAGTAGTCAGTGGTTTATTTTTGTTATTCATGTAGTATCTTATACATCCTCCTACTAATTATTTTTATAATTGTTTTTTTGTGCTAGCATGAGGCACAAAGATATCTTCTTGTTAATATTGTGGCTGATACATAGTAGGCACACAGTGGAATGCTAGTTTAATGAATGAATAAATGAATGAATGAATGAATGAATGAAAACACTTAGAAGTAACCCATTTGGAAACACTACTCCAAATCTCTCAATAGATAAAACCTGCCCACTTTTTCACACAGCATGTACATTCCATAATTATCCATCTGGAGGATCATCCTTATTTCAGTATGTTATTAATTCATTCACAAAAATACATGTATTGAACACCCACTGTGTGTCAGGCACTGTTGTTCTAGGTGCTGTATACTATTACAACAATGAACTCATCAGCCCTTTGGGAACTCATAAGCTCTTTTCTTTGATCACCAACTTAAAGGTCTATGTGCTTTAATTACAAAAAAAATAGAAACAAAAACAGAAGGAAAAATTTGAATAGCACTTGATATTTCCTAGTCTCTCAAATTACAAAGTATGTTGCAGGGAGGCTGCTGTCCAGGGGGAAAAGGAAACCCTTTAAAACATTTTTTAGTGTCTTTTATGTGTTTGGAACACTTGTAAATTTTTCATTTAATTCTCATTACTATAACTCTAAAAAGGACTGTACCATTTAATATAAGGGGAAAAAAGTTGTAGGAGTTAAGTGCTTATATAATTTTTTTCTATTTAAAATAAAAAGTTAAGTTTTAGAAGTCCCAGAATCCCACAGATACTACGGTGGCATAAGCAAGATTTAAAAACTTGTCTTTCCATTACTTTATCTAGACCCTTTCACCAAAACTTAAAGCAACTACCAATACAAATGACATTTATTCAACAAATTCTTCTTGCCTGCATACTTTATGCTAGGTATTGCTAGATGCGAAGATATGGTAATGTGTAAGACAAATATGGTCTCTATTCTTAGGGCTTGCTTGCAATATTTTAAATGGCAGCAGAGGAGAAATAAGTGGGGTGAAGAAAACTTACTGCACCTGAAGAATCTTGAAGATGTCTAATCTTAAAAGTAAGATAGAGAGAAAAAGAATATGGAAGACAGAATTAAGCAGAATTTTTACCCCTTACTACTACACTTACACTCATTCCCAAAGCCAAAGAATCTAGCTGTTTACTCTATTTCCACTCTTCTTGGAAATCAGGGTTGTTTAAATTATAATATTTTGATGTTCTTTTAGCTAAGCTGATATGAACACCTTGGCATCCTCTTCTTCCCTCATCTTTCTGTTTATATCTTCTGATGCTGCCAAATGAATTAAAGATCATAACCTTTAAAAGGTCAGGACTTTCCTTTAAATGTATCTGAGTTCTCTTACTAGGACCTCTAAGCAAATACTCTACTCCCAAGTGTGGGACCCTTATTTACAGTCTCAGCATACATACTTGTGAAAATAATAGGAACATGTAACTTTGTTGGTGGCATATCTTGTGCTAAGCACATTACATACATGCATTATCTCAGTTACACCTAAAGCAACCTCATGACCTTAGGTGGCAGGGACAACTTTGTGTTCCCCAAAGTCTGTTTCCTTCATTCCACACCACACGCCTTATATTTCCCAGCCTCCTTTGAGATTAGTCAGGATCATGTGACTGATTTCTGTCAGTGGAATATGAATAGAAATGATGAAAGCCATTTAAGGTTTGGCCCACAGAACCTCTAGAACATCCTACACATGCTCCATATTCTCTTTCTTTCCGTACTTACCAGCTGAATGAAAACTTCAAAGAATTTAGAGGAGGTCAAAACCACAAAATGCAAGAAGCCTGGGGCCCCAAACTAATCCTTGCGTAAATGTCAGCCAAACATGGTGAGGAGCACCTGTTTTGGATTTTACTTGTATTATTAAATTATGCCTCTGAAATTATGATGCTGTATTTTATAGTAATTAGCTGCCTTGCCTAATACACTTCTCTTCATTTTGCTGGTGAAGAGATTGAGGCTTAGGAAAAGTTAAGTAACTTGTTTAAATTTGCTCAGCTATTAGGTAGGGAAACTAGGAGTAGATCTCAGGTCTGTCTGACTAAAGTTTGAGCTCTCACTGCTTAAATTTCTCACGATACTATTTCATGTACTTTTAAAAATTCCATAAAAGGGGGCACCTGGGTAGCTCACTCAGTTAAGTGGCTGCCTTTAGCTCAGGTCATGATCTCAGGGTCCTGAAATGGAGCCCCCTATCCGGCTCCCTGCTCATGGGAGAGTCTGCCTCTCTCTCCCACTCTGCTACTTCCCCTGCTTGTGCTCTCACTTGCGTGCTCTTTCTCTCAAATAAATAAAATCTTTAAATAAAATAAAATAAAATAAAACTTTCATAAAAGTTTCATACAGGCTTTAATAACCACTGCTTCATCTAGCGTGCTGAAAAAGGAAATAATCATTTTCTCTCCAGTTTCTCTCATATATAAGATGCTCCCTTACTTTAACTTATTCCTGCCACGTTTTCCTTTCTTTTGGGTGTATTAATTTTACAATTTCAATATGACTTACAATGTATTTTGATCTTACATACCTGTTGAAAAATGATGTGTAAATTTTTAAGTGCCATCCTTCCCTTAAAAAGGAAGATTAACTAAATCTTGACCCTGAATCATCATCAAAACCCGTTATTATGAGGCAGAATAAAAATACAATACTTGAGCTATTAAGATACCTGGGGTCCATTCTTCTTTGAGAATGAGAATGAAAGGCTGAATCAAGTACAAACGTATTAGAACATGCAACACTGAACTAAAATAAGAACGGTTTTAATGTTAATGTTAAAATTAGGATATTGAATTTTTCTTGATATATATCAATAACATGAAGGAGATTTAGTAGTTCATTTAAGGCAATGGGGGAAGAACTGGATTTAGAGTTAGACACACTTAGGTTTATAACTCTGGACAAGTTATTCAGTTTCCTTAAATATAAAACTGGGGTAATAATACCTATTTTAAAGATTTCTTATCAGGATTAAAATAATGTCTGTAAAAAACTAATACAATGTTTGACACCGAATAAATGTTGTCACTCAGTAAATAAGATCATTCAACATTTATTCAGAATTCATTATGCACAAAGCACTCCACTAGATTCCCAGGATATAGAGGTCAATTAAACAAAATATTAACAGAATATATTAAGTAATGCTATAAAGATATACATAGAGTGCTATAAAAACGGGGTAAAAGGACATCTAGTTCTTCCTGGAGGGATCAATGAAGGTTTCTTAGGCAGTGACACATAAATGGAGTCTTGAAGGATGATTAGGAATTGTGAGGGAATCAGAAGTTATTCTAGGCATAGGAAGATCGCATATGCAAAAAAAAGAAGTCATTTGAGTATGGCAAATAGTTTGTCACTGTTGTTGTTTTTAAGTAGGTTACGTACCCAGCAGGGAGCCCAATGCAGGGCTTGAACTCACAACCCTGAGATAAAGACCTGAGCTGAGATCAAGAGTTGAATTGGATGCTTAACTGACCAAGCCACCCAAATGCCCCAACTACAGATAGATTTATATGACCAAAACATGGTATGTGTGAGGTTTTTATTTATTCATTCGATCAGCAAGTAATTATCGAGCACCTCTATATGCCAGATAGTGTACTAGATCCTGAAAACACATAAGTGAACAAAACGGAAAAGTCTTCTGCCTTCTGAAACAGTACGTACGTTTAAGAGGGCATATAATAACAGAGTGAAGAGAGCTATGAAGAAAATTTAAACAGGGTAAAAGAATCAAGAATGACAGAGGACTTTAAATTAGATGACAAGGGAAAGCTTTTCTAAGGAGATGACATGTGACTTGAGTGGATTGTGGGAGTCAGCAATGCAAATATTGGGGAGAATATCATTTTGCAGAAAAGGAACAATAAGTACAATGGCTCTCAGGCAGGAACAAGATTAACTTGTTTGCAGAACAGCAAGGCCAGTGTAGCCAGAGAAAGAGTGAAGAAGGGAAAGAGAACTAGGAGATGAGCTCAGAAATGTGGCCAGATTGTGAGGGGCATGTTGAGGGCTCTAGAGGTAGATAAGAATGGAATGGATATCCATGAGAATGGATAGCTAGCCCTAGATCTTTGGAACAAGCTGATGGTTGCGTGAAGTAGGCTGTTTCCCACCAATACCACTGGAATAAGAATCCCCCAATTGCCATTTCTTCTACATATGCATAACCTCTTGGCTTTTTATCTTTATCCTCTTGGCTATTTTCTTTCCTCTTTTCTGGATTAAGGTCCTAGATTATTGATGGACACGCTTTTCTTTTACTAAAAACATAATATTTCCAAGACCTGTATCCTTGAAAATTACTTGACATAGGACATAGGTTGAACAAACCTTACCAAGTTAAAGAAAAAGAAACTTGATTAGCTAAGGAAGATTATGTCACATGTCCGGCTTTTTTTTAACTTCCGGTATAGTTAACATGCAGTGTTATATTAGTTTCAGGTGTAACAATATAGTGATATAACAATTCTATATTCGTTGTCTAGCTTTTAAAATCTAGGAAAGTACCTTTGACGTGCCTTGTAAACTCCAATCATTTTTGTCTTACTGTCTGTCTGCATTGCAGTTACCAGATATATGATCTTTAGAGTCTTAAATGCTGCTACACAGCCACTGCTATACTAGATGGTTTACAAATGATTATCCAACAAAAAGAATAAGAAGGCCTGATACTTAGGTTAGTAGGACTACCATGAAAATCTCAATACATAACTGAGACTTATGTAATAGCAGTGCAGATCTGAATCAATCATCTTCCCAGAAAAATAATGATCTTTCTTCCAGTTTAGACTAAAGAATGACCAAAGGAAGGGGACTGAGAAATGAAGCAAAAATGAAAACGATTAACTGTTCTATTGATACACAACACAAACAATTCAAGCTCTTACCGTTTTAACACCAGCTTTAGACGCGTATGTTACAAGACCACAAACTGATTAAACTGTAACTGTGCTCAGACTCATATGTTCTAGTAATTCACTTAGTTTACAAATTCTTATCAAATCCCTGGCCAAGCTAATAACATCCACTATAAAGTCACCCTATGATTAATACTAGTCCCCTCCCAAATCCCATATCTTTCCCTAACTACCCCCTTTTGAGACATTATTGAGACCTGTGTAATGGGACGCTTCCCCTTATCAGCAACTTTAACAAATCCAGATTTTTATGATCAATAGGTTTTTTAGTAGTGTTATGTTTCATTCTGTCTTTGGGTGAGCTTGTGCCCCTGGATTGTGAAATTTACCAGTGCTTCTCAGTTGTTGTTGTTGTATTTTATTGAAGTGTAGTTGGCACATAATGTTACATTAGTTACTATGTACTATGTGTATAACATAGTGCTTCTCCAACTCTATTTTTATGCTATGCTTGCCACAAGTGTAGCGACCATCCTACCATCTGTCACCATAGCATGCTATTACATTACCATTGACTATATTCTCTATGCTGTACCTTTCATCTCTGTGACCTATACATTCCATAACTGGAAATCCTGCACCTCCCATTCCCTTTCACCCATCTTGCCCATCCCCCCACATTCCTCCCCTCTGGCAACCACCCGTTGGGTCTCTGTATTTAGAGAGGGTCTTTCTTCTTTTGTTTGTTCATTTGTTTTATTTTTTAGATTCCACATATAAGTGAAATCATATGATATTTGTCTTTCTTTGTCTGACTTATTTCACGTATCATAATACCCTCAACATAGGTCCATCCATGTTGTCACAAATGGCATGATTTCATTCTTTTTTATGATTGACTAATATTCTATTGTGTGTGTGTGCCATGTCTTCTTTATTCATCTGTCAATGGACACTTTGGTTGTTTCCATACCTTGGCTATTGCAAATGATGTTGCAGTAAACATAGGAGTGCATATATCTTTTTGAATTAGTATATTCATTTTTTACCCAGTATTGAAATTATTGGAATGTGTAGTATTTCTATTTTTAATTTTTTGAGGAACCTCCATGCTGTCTTCCACAGTGGCTGCACCAGTTTGCATTTCCACCAACAGTGCCTGAGGGGTCCCTTTTCTCTACATCCTTACTAACACTTGTTATTCTTGTCTTTCTTATACTAGGCATTCTCACTAGCCATTCACTGCAAATGATATCTTGTGGTTTTGATTTGCATTTCCCTAATGATTAGTGATGTTGAGTATATTTTGAGGTATCTGTTAGCCATCTGTATGTATGTATTCTTTGGGAAAATGTCTTTTCAGGTCCTCTGCCCATTTTTTAGTCAGATTATTTGGGGGTTTTTTGGTGTTAAGTTGTATAAATTCTTTCTCTATTAGATTTTAATCCCTTATCAGATATATCATTTGCAAATATCTTTTCACATTCAGTAGGTTGCTCTTAGTATTGCTTTTTGTTTGTTTTGGTTTGGTTTGGTTTTTTCCTTCCTTAGGTGGGACAGAGTGGAAAGAGGGGGCTGGAGTTGTCTTTTTTTTTTCTCCCAGGTAGTTTAGCCTCTGATAAAATTGCAGCAGATTAGACTCTGGTGAAGTAGTTTCTCCTGAGGGTTAAGAAGAACAGAATGCTCTGGCATATATTGAAATGGTTCCTTTCCCCTCCTCCTACTGGAAACACCAAGAAATTTTTTCTGGTATTCACTAAGATGGCATGATAGAGCTCCCAGAGGTTGAACTAGCAAAAGTGTGGGAACCTCTCCCATACCTTGTCCACACTGAGCCTCCAGCAATTTGTCAATTACAGTTTAGGTTTCTGCACCCTGGGACTGGTTCCTGTGGTGCTTTCTGCTTGTGGGTTCTGCCCTTGTAAGTTGTGATTCCCTGTGTTCACCTGTCTGTCTTGCCAGTTTGTGGGGGGAGCAACGATTTGCCCTCTGACCTCACTTCTCCGACAGATCTAAAAGGAGCTGACTTCTCAGTTTGTCCAGCTTTCTGCTTGTTGTTAAATTGGAGTGGTGATATGGGACAAGAAACCAGAAGACTGACATACTGCTTTGGGGTGCTCTGGAGATACCCAAATGGAGCTGTCCAGTATACCAAAGGTTAATAATATGGCTTTCAATAAGCTAGAGGTACAGATCCAAACAATATGAGTGTGTAAGTAGTTGACAAATCATGGCGTATATGAAGTTAACCTGGGAGTAAGCTCCCCGGAGTGAGACAGAATCCTGGGGAATTCCAACGTTGAAGAGGCAAGCATACAATTTTGAAAGAGCACTGAATATATAGTCACTCTGATAAAATGAAGTTTTCACAGGTATCTTGTTATTGCTCATATAAATTTATCAAAGTTCATTACCTTTTATTCTTTTACACCTACACCTCCCACACCCCAATTAACTAAAGCAATTATATTACATAATCTGCTCATCCTGGGGCAATTGTTAACATGGAGACTTTTCAAAAGCAGAATAAAGTATTTCAAACTACCTTTTAAATAAGGTCCTCTAGAGTGTTCTGTAAATCTTCTGTTTAAAAATGTCACTTAAAAGCAAAGATATCTTATTCCAATTGGCAGTCCAGAGTAAGTTTTGAGTACCAAATTCCAACCTCCAAAAGTAGGATTAAGATCTTAGATACTGAAAGATTCCAGGAAACAGTTGCATTTCTGCATGCTACAGTAAAATGAAGGCAGGAGGGACACATCTGCCAAACTTTATATTATAATTAAGTCACTTTGTACTGACATAGCTTTATTTTAGAGGAGAATGTTTGTGGGGATTTTTAATCAGATAAAAATAGGGCTGCTGTTTTCTCTATACCAATTAACATAGTTGACATTTAGCCAGATCTGCCCTGGACACAGCAGGGGATGTACAGTTTGTCCTGATTCTGTGGGAAATGAAAAATGCAGTACTTGGCACAAGAAAAAAATATGTGAACCTAAAAAATGTTGTCAAATATAGCAAGTCAAATTAAGAAAATTGATTTACTAAAGGGCAGTTTATGCTTTCTAGAGAACAAAGGAGAAAGGAAGATTCTCTGGACAACTCAAAAACACGATGGACCTTGAGTTTAACTATAAATACTATATGCTAATGAATAAGCATATTTGGTTAAAGATATTTTTCTACAACTCAATTAAATATGCAGTTTTTCTTACCATGAGTTGAAGAAAGAAACTGCTAGTGGCTCACACACAGCGTATAATAACATGTTAAAAAATTTTGCACAGGAGTACGTGGGTGGCTCAGTCAGTTAAGCGTCTGTCTTTGGCTCAGGTCATGATCCCAGGGTCATGGGATCAGGCCGGCATCGGATTCCTTGCTCATCAGGGAGCTTGCTTCTCCCTCTGCCTGCTGCTCCCCCTGCTTGTGCGTGCTCTCTCTATCTCTCTGACAAATAAATAACTAAAATCTTAAAAAAAAAAAAATTGCACAGTAAGTCTGCTTAGATGATATCTAATCAAATTCTTTCATTTTTGGATAAGGAAAATTGGTCCCAGGGTTGTTAAATTACTTTCATAAAATCACACTGATACATTGCCCTCACAGATCCTTTGTTTCTTAAAAACTTTATGGGAACATCAAAGCTATCGTAACATTTCAGATAACCAGAGTGCTTGAAAAATAGTTTATTTGACTTCATTGAAACTTATGATTAATTAATGATGTGAAAGAAAAGTGGCTTTTGTTTATAACTTCCTAAAAATTGATCTAAAGTATTTTACCTCATAGTTCCACCTTTATAAGTGGTTGGTTGAAACCAGAAAATCGCTGTTATTGGATAATTATTTATTCACAAAAACAACAAATTGCATATGGCTCAGCCTAAAATATGGAAGTAAATTGAACTGAATATTTGAATGACTTTTAATAACTAAAGTTCATCACTATGAAGAGCGTTTTTATAGTTTAGCATTATGGCTCCAAATATACATGGTTCAGGTGACTGTGTAGAAAATATTCTGGCTCCCTATATGCCCTGAAAAATCTGTGACCTGTGCTAGCTAGCTTCCAGGATGGACTTCAGTGATCCTCCCTTGGTTTTTGTGCTCTTGTATAATCCCCTTTCACAATGAATAAGAATGACCTGTATAACCAATAGGCTGTTGGGGAAATGATTATTGGGGAAATGGTATGTGACATCTCAGAATAAATCGTAAAAAATATTGAAGATTGCACTTTACTGTCTCTTGACCTTCTCACACTGGCAGAAGTCAGCCGCCATGTTGTAAGAACACTCCAACTCCAATGGGAAGGTCCACGTGGCAATGAACTTAGGCCTCTTGCCACCAGCCTGCATTAACTTGTCAGCCTTGTGAGTGGGCCATCTTGGAAGCAGATCTTCTGTCTGGCACCACAGTCAAGCCTTCAGAAGCCCTGACCAACATCTTGATTGCAACCTCAGGAGAGACCCTGAGCCAGAACTATCCAGCTAAACTGTTCCCAAATTCCTGCCCCACAGAAACTGTGTGAGATGTTTTAAAGCTCTACATTTTGGGATAATAGGTAACTAATACAGGGCTTGTAAAAAATATATATGCCGCATGTATTAGTTTTCCTAGGGCTGCTGTAACAAATTACTACAAATCTAGTGGCCTAAAACAATAGGAATGTATTCTTTTACAGTTCTGGAAACCAGGAGTCTGAAATCAAGGTGTTGGCTGGGCTGTACTCCCTCCAAAGACTCTAAGGGAGAATCCTCCCTTGCCTCTTTCAGCTTCTGGTGGCTCCAAGTGTTCCTTAGCTTATGACTGCATAACTCCATTCTCTGCCTTCATTTTCTTTTCTTTTTTTTTAATTAACATATAATGTATTATTTGCTTCAGGGGTACAGGTCAGTGATTCATCAGTCTTACACAATTCACAGCGCTCACCATAGCACGTACCCTCCCCAGTGTCCATCCCAGGCACCCCATCCCTCCCATCCCGTCCCCTCCAACAACCCTCAGTTTCTTTCCTGAGATTGAGTCCCTTATGGTTTGTCTCCCTCTCTGGTTTCATCTTGTTCATTTTTCCCTCCCTTCCCCTATGATCCTCTGGCTTGTTTACCAAATTCCTCATATCAGCAAGATTATATGATAATTGTCTGTCTCTGATTGGCGTATTTCACTTAGCATAATACCCTCTAGTTCCATGCATGTCATTGCAAATGGCAAGATTTGGGGGTTTTTTGAAGGCTGCATTACGCACATACACACACACACACACACACACACACACACAGATACATATATCTCACATTTTCTTTATCCATTCATCTGTTGATGGACATCTAGGCTCTTTCCATAGTTTGGCTATTGTGGACATTGCTGCTATAAACATTAAAATAAACTACCCTATGAGGTGGTTCTATTTTCAACTTTCTGAGGAACCTCCATACTGTTATCTCTCTGCCTCCATTTTCAAGTGACCTTCTCTTTTCTATGTGTTTCTCCTTTGTGTGTCTCTTAAAAGGACACTTACCCAGACGTGGAACCTATGCAGATAGTCAAGGTTGATCTCATGTCCTTATCTTTAATACAATTAGGTCTGCAAAGAGGTTTTTTCCAAATAAGGTCACCTTCACAGTTTCCAGAATATGGACTTATCTTCTTGGGGGATCACCACTCATTCTGCTACACACTGTATGAGTTTATATATAGTTTAAATATATAACTTAAGTCACCTAAAAGAGTCATGAAGGCAAAATAATGATGATAATAATAGTGATAATAAAAGACTTGGTTAATTGAATGCTCTAGTGGATGTTTTGATTACTCAAAGCTGCATCATATCATCTTTTTTATGAACAGGGATCAGGACTCCTGGAATCTAGCCTCCACTGGTTGTATGATCTTGGCAAGAAACTTTACTTCCATGACCTTTTCTAGGGAAAGGATCCTTTCCCTTAGCTTTTGTCTATGTGCATCAACTAGAGTAACACATCTGGCCTCTTCTTTGCCTCCATACTTTCTCTCCCTAGTGACTTCAGGAAAAAGAAATGAACGTGCTTGGCCACGGCCAGGACTAATGTGAGGTCAGAGGGGAACTAGGGGCACAAAATTTAAGAAGGCCCTCTCACTCTCAGAGTCATGAGGCAGACACATTCCAGGGATTATATTATGAGCCTCATTCCAGTGCCACTCTATGAAGCCCTCCCTGCCAGATGATTCAAGATTCACATCAGTCTTTCTCTACTTTGATGCTCCATAATAGTTGTTTGCACCCCACAGTTCACAGTTTTTATGATCTATTCTCTAATTATTTCAAGTATACATCATTTATCTCTTCAATTAGATTGTAAAACCCTCCTCTCAATGTTGTCTAACCATGTTGGGGTACATTACATGAGCATCACTACACGTCTATTGACTGACCAAATTAATAGAAACACTTCTTCAGGAAAACCTATTTAACATGCTTTTCCTCCTTGAAGATTATTTTGTCTCAGAAATCATTCTTTATTTTAGAATATAGTACGTTTTCCACACGGACTACTTTCCACATGGAAATCATGTTGTACTTAAAACACCTAAATCCATCATGCAGTCTTCTTCAAGTTATGCATATTTCAGAAATGTACTCAATTTTTTGGTATTAATTTGCTTTCCCAGTTTAATTTGTGAGTTTACTTGGGAGGATACTAATCTAATTATGTTATTTTAGACAGGCTAAAATACCAGTTAGGCCTGGGCGCCTGGGTGGCTCAGTTGGTTGAGCGGCTGCCTTCGGCTCAGGTCATGATCCCGGAGTTCCGGGATCGAGTCCCACATCGGGCTCCCAGCTCCATGGGGAGTCCGCTTCTCACTCTGACCTTCTCCCTTCTCATGCTTTCTCTCATTCTCTCTCTTTCCTAATAAAATAAATAAACAAAATCTTTAAAATACCAGTTAGGCCAAAAAGAGCTTACTTTGGCAACTGTGTGTAAACTCTGCGGGAAAGTCCCACCCCTAACATGGTGGAGGTGGAACCAGGCCATACACAGAGGCCCCCATATCATGTGTCTACATATTTAAAAATTACATATCAAGCTCTCAAATCTTTGGTGAAAAAGTATGTCCTATCCTTCTACCTTGACAGATATTTTTTCTTTTCTGAATTTCACTTTGATATTTTCTGTTTCTGTTTTGGCCTTAACTTGTACTCATTCTTAATTCTCTAAAAGATTAAGAAACAAATGTAATTACATTCAAAGTATTCAAATTGTTGGGGCATCTGGGTGGCTCAGTGGGTTAAACCTCTGCCTTCGGCTCAGGTCATGATCTCAGGGTCCTGGGATCGAGGCCCCGCATAGGTTTCTCTCAGTGGGGAGCCTTGCTTGCCCCTCTCTCTCTGCCTGCCTCTCTGCCTACTTGTGATCTCTCTCTCTCTCTCTCTCTGTCAAATAAGTAAATAAAATCTTCAAAGTATTCAAATCGTGAATGTATTTTCCATCAAAAAATGTAAAGTAAATATAAAAAACTGGAAAATTACCATTATTTTGGGGTGAAGGTAGTTAAAAGTACAAACTTTTAGTTATAAGATATATAAGTCCTGGGGATATCATGTACAGCATGGTGACTATAGTTAATAACAATGTATTGTATATTTGAAAGTTGCTAAGAGAGTAGATCTTAAAAGTTCTTATCAGGGGCGCCTGGGTGGCTCAGTAGGTTGAGGCCTCTGCCTTCAGCTCAGGTCATGATCCCAGGGTCACGGGATCAAGCCCCGCATCAGGCTCTCTACTTGGAGGGGAGCTTGCTTCCCCCTGTCTCTCAGCCTGCCTCTCTGCCTACTTGTGATCTTGTGATCTCTCTCTCTGTGTCAAATAAATAAATAAAAATCTTTAAAAAAAAAGTTCTCATCATAAGAAAAATACAATTGTAGCTATGTGAGGTGATGGATATTGGTTAATTTCATTGTGGTAATATATGTATGTTGTGTTTATGTGTGCATATATCAAACCATTGTTGTATACCTTAAATATAGGCAATGTTATATACCAGTTATATCTCAATGAAACTGGAATAAATATTTTTTATGTTTAAAAATGACTTTTCTAAAGAATTCAAAATTGAATTCTTAAATTCAATTATTAAAATTGAAAAGGAAAAATATAATTATTGAATATCAAAATTTTAACTCAAAGTTATAGAAAAAATTAAAATTTATTTGCATCTATTTAAATTTTCTTAAAAGATTTTATTTCTTTATTTTAGAGAGAACAGAGGGGAAGGGTCAGTGGGAGAGGGAAGGTGAGAAAGAGAATCTCAAGCCAACTCCACTCTGAGCACAGAGCTTAATGCAGGGCTCAGTCTCACAACCCTGAGATAACAACCTGAGCCAAAATCAAGAGTTGGGTGCTTAACCGACTAAGCCACCCAGGCACCCCTCTATTTAAATATTTTAATAAAATTAAAACTATTCTTGATTCCTGCATTGACAGTCTAGTGGCCAGAGGGAAGAAATGATATCATGCTTCATGTGTATTATGTTACGTCTAGCCTACATACGCACACATTCAGGAGCAATATGAAATATTTTATATTGCAGAATGTCCCTCAGCAATCATGTTTAATTATTGCAAATAATATACTAACTCATGAGTACTTCTGGAAACACAAAATGTGAAGAAAAGCTAGAAAATGGGTGCTGGATGCAATGAGAAATGATACTGCACTATGTAAAAATCTCTTGCACTCATGCTCTCTAAGAGGAGGAAAATGAAAAGTTAGTCTTCTCTTCTCTCTAGCTGCTTCTGCTATTCAAATCCACCCAAATTGCTGGTGTTTATCTCCAAATTTGGTGGCATTACAATCCATAATACTTCACAGCGTTTAGATACAGTTGCCTTTTCACTCAAGGACGTGCAACAGGAGATGTAAAGAAGCATTTCCCTGAGGCCTGAATGCGGTTAGGCAAGAAAGTGGATGTTTAAGGACACATGTGCCAGTGCTTAGCACCAGATCTCAAGTGCCAGACATGCCCATATGCTATTTAATAGATTTATTTTTTGTATTTCTTGTAAGTGGGGACTTCTAAAACACAGGGCTTAACACAGGGCCATCTTGCCTGAGTGGCAGGGTTGATTGTACTACTGTGCCAAAAGTCAATCACTAAATGTCAGGAAGTTCTTTCTAGTCCCATATAGGAATCATGGGTTAAAAAATTTAAGTTATTTGTAGTGACACCAGTGTATAGACTCTGGAGACATGATTATTGGGTTCACATCCCAACTTTGCTACTTAGTTGTAAGTCATCTTGAGCAAGTTTGTAACCTTTCTAGACCCCGTTTTCTCATCTGTAAAATAGGGATAATTATAATGTTACTACTATGAAGGATAGCTGTAATGTTTAAAAAACACCCATCTCACTGAGTAAAGTGGTGAACATATAAGTGAGAGAATATATAGTAAATATATTTTCCATCAAAAAATGTGAAGTAGGGGTGCCTGAGTGATTCAGTCGGTTAAGCATCTCCCTTGGGCTCAGGTCATGATCTCAGGGACCTGAGATCAAGCCCTGTGTCAGGCTCCCCACTCAGCAGGGAGTCTGCATGTCCCTCTCCCTCTGCCCCTACCCATACTTATGCTCTATCTCTCGTGTGTGCTCTCTCTCTCTCAAATAAATAAATAAAATCTTTTTTAAAAATGTAAAGTAAAGGGCGCCTGGGTGGCTCAGTTGGTTAAGCGACTGCCTTCGGCTCAGGTCATGATCCCGGAGTCCCGGGATCAAGTCCCATATCGGACTCCCGGCTCTGCGGGAAGTCTGCTTCTCCCTCTGACCTTCTCCCCTCTCATTCTCAGTCTCTCTCCTTCTAATAAATAAATAAAATCTTTAAAAAAAAATGTAAAGTAAACATAAGAGATATTTTGCAATATAAAACAACTCATATTACTCTTAAATGTGTGCATATGTTGGCCAAAGATATATAGAGATATATCTATATATATAAAATATATATAGATATATAAAATTATGTGCATCCTCCAAAGCATTTTGTAAAACCAATTCACTCTTGAAAATGGTGTAATAATTAATAATAATTATAATAATTACATCCAGCTTTTGAGTGCCTTTTATGGCCAAGCGCAATGTTTACATTATATCATTTGATCTTCAGAACAATCCTAAGACATCCTCAGTTTTTAGGGGAAGAAACTGAAATTAAGAAAAATTAAGTGATCTGCTCAAGGGCACAGATAATAAATGACAGGGCTGAACTTAAAATGGATGTTTTCTGAGTGCTAAACCTAAGCTCTTTTTTTTTTTTTTTAAACCTAAGCTCTTTTCATTTTGTTCTTGGTGGACCAACCATGTCTCCTAATCCCAAATTCTTTTTTTTTTTAAATATCTTTGTGCAATCTCCCAATTTTTAAATATCAGCTCATTTTATTTATTTATTTTTAAAGATTTTGTTTATTTAAGAGAGAGAGTGAGAGAGAGAGCAGGAGAGGGGAGAGGGTCAGAGAGAGAAGCAGACACCCCTCCTAGCAAGGAACCCAGGACTCGATCCTGGGAGTCCGGGATCATGACCTGAGCCGAAGGCAGTTGTTTAACCAACTGAGCCACCAAAGGCGCCCCTTAATCCCAAATTCTTAATTCTAAAATCATAGAATACAATGGTACTGTTATTGGTAGGGATGAAAATTAGGGGCGCCTGGATGGCTCAGTGGGTTAAAGCCTCTGCCTTCGGCTTGGGTCATGATCTCAGGGTCCTGGGATCGAGCCCCGCATCGGGCTATATTTGCTCATCTGAGAGCCTGCTTCCCCCTCTCTCTCTGCCTGCCTCTCTGTCTACATGATCTCTCTCTCTCTCTGTGTCAAATAAATAAAAATAAAATCTTGAAAAAAAAAAGGATGAAAGTTACAAATAACTTGCCACCACCAAGCTTTGAGCTCTTTGAGGACACAGGTTGTTTTATTCAGCTCTTAATCTGATGCCAGGAACATTGTAAACATTCAATAAATGTTTGTCAAACCAATAATGATTAATCTGGGGAGCCAGAAATAGGTTAGGGAAGTTAATATAATATCTTGTTAATTAACTGTAAAATAGATTCATTGAGACAACTGCAGTACTCCCTCTACTTCATATAACAAAATTTTTTATGATTAACTAATATTTTTAAAAGTTTAGTCACCTCGGGGCACCTGGGTGCCTCAGTTGGTTGGGCGACTGCCTTCGGCTCAGGTCATGATCCCGCAGTCCCGGGATCGAGTCCCATATCAGGCTCCCAGCTCCACAGGGAGTCTGCTTCTCCCACTGACCTTCTCCCCTCTCATGCTCTCTCTCTCTCTCTCCAATAAATAAATAAAATCTTAAAAAAAAAAGTTTAGTCACCTCGATACCCTTAGATCTTGTTTTGACATTTTAAACCATGGCATCTGGAGCTTCACTTTGACTCTTCCATGAATCTTTTTGAAATGAAGATTCAGTTTATTCAGATTTATCTGGCTTCCACTATTATTCCCATGGTCCTTGCCAGAAAACAAATTACAGAATGTTTGAAGATGTTTTCCTTGTTTAGATTTTAACTGCATGGAACTTTTTTTTTCCCTTAGAAAAATCTCATGAGACACACAGGTTCATACCAGCCTGGAACATGGTTATTTGGCCCATCTGCCATTTTCGATAATATTTAAATTTAGGTTTGTGTATTTAGGGATATGATGATGATGCTATAGAATTTTATCCTGAGTTTCAGTTCTTTGGGAGTTCCACAAGGAGCAACCTCCATCTAGTACTGAACCACATTTTAAGATGCATTTCCCAGCAAATTGTAGGGGGAGGATATGAACTCCTTCATGTTCCCCATCTCTTCTACCAGATGAGAAGCATCAGCTATTTATTTACACTTTAGTCCAGATTGGGAAGATAAGGGGATTTCAGGCGAACTCATGCAGCCTAAGCCCAAGTGATTGGCAGTTGTGGTGGGGAAAGAACACTTGTGTCAGACACAATCACACTTATCCATTTCCTCATCCTTGCTTGCTGAAGCAGCCTTGATTTTTAGCTCAGTTTATACCCACCCCGAAAGAAAACCCAAAACAAAAAACCTCCCGTTTGTGGTTGATTACGTCCATGTAATTAAATTCTGTTCAGTGAGATGTTAGCAGGATCGTCCTTTGAGATCTCCTTAAGGGTCGATCACATGGCCCTCTTTATCTCTGTCTTCTTCATTTGGGCTGAAAACCAAATATGATGGCTGAAGCTTCAGCAGTAATTGTAGGCCACTAGTAGAAGCCATATACTCAGAGTGGAGAGTGATAAGGTAAAAGAAAGTCTGTGTCCTTGTTGATTAAAAAACTGCCTTACTGGACTCTTTACCTCCAGACTTCACTTATGAAAGACAGAAATGAATTTATATCTCATTTAAGCCACTGTTATTTGTAGCTTTCTGTCTTTCTCACTTCTCCCTAATCCCAACAGAGGGGATCTATTAAAGTCCTTATAGGTTGTTCTCTCTTGGGCAAAGTAAAGAGAAGAATCTGACCTTGTCTCCAGCATCATCTTTTTCTACTCCCAGCACCAAATATGATCCTCTCTCCATCTGACCTGTCGAAGCCAAAGGCACCTAAACAACTTCTATAAGAAAAGGGAACTTGTTAATTAACCCTAGCATATGAATACAGTAGCAGTTCCTCAGATAATATGCTTATATTCTCCAAGGTGGCCTAATTAAATACACGGAGTTTTGTTCTGCGAAATTGGTTTAGATGATTCTCCTGCACTTTACACAGTTCATTAATTGTATACCTTTAAGGGTCTAGAACCTTTTCCTAGAGTACCAAGAAAGGTAAACTAGCCAAATGTGACTTTTAACCTCAAACTTCAAACTCCTTTATCTGTTACATTGAAAAGTACTGCACAGCTGTTGTCCCAGAAAGCCTAGGTTTTTTTTAAATCTTCACTCATTTTTATAATTTAATTTCTAACATATTTCCATCTATTGTTATATATTGAGTACTATGTTGTAGGGTTTAAATTAATTTCCTTTTAAGTTTTCTTTTTACCCTTGAAAAGATGCTTTACATTTTCAATAGTGAATAATTATTATTGAAGTAAGAGTAGAGGACGGAAGGAGAAAAGGAAAAGAAAAAATTAGACTCTAACACAGAAGAAAATTTATCTAGGTGCACATTAAACTTTTGACTAAGTCAATTCTTATGGAATACCAAAAGATTTTTAACTAGCAGGAACAAAGTCTTGATAAAACCAAAAGGCAGGCTTCCTTATGATCTAATAAGATAATTTTGTCTTCATAATTAGCAAATTGATGTTGCTAAAATAGCACATGGAAAAGTATGCTCAAATGTTCCCCCAATGGGAACAATATGCATGATTCAGACTGTGAGCAATGACAGCATAGGATGACTTTGGGGAAATGCACACAATTGCCAAATCATATCCTCAGGCACCAGACTGTGTGAATCCTCTACCCACTACTGATTCCTGTCTCTGAGATATGTTGACACATTTATTTGTCATGTGTCTTTCTTCAGTCTGCATGGTGGTGTAATTCTTTAGTCTGCATGGTGGTGTAATAGAAAAAGTACTGCGTTAACGGCCAGAAGACTTGAGCTGTAGGCCAGACTCTCATACTTAGGACTTGTCCATGCCACTTGACCTTCCCCAGTGTCAATTTCCTCATCTGTAAATTAGGGTTAATAATACCTATACTGCTTGCCTCCCAGGTCTGTTGTGAAAATCAAATGACATATGTATTAGTGTTTTGTAAAATTTAAAAATTAAGCATTCTCCTACTGCAGGTTTTTTCCATCTATACCTTCCACTTATGATGTTTCTTTTACGGAAAAATTTTTTTGAAAATTAAGAGCCAGTCTAGTTCTTCAAGTGGCCTCTCTCAAGAGCAGATCCCTTGTCCTCTTAAGCTTCTTTATCTGTAAATGAGAGGTTGGACTAGATTGATAGGTCAAAATGCTATTTAGCAGGAGAACATTTTTTTAAATAAACTTATTCAGAAGATCAGCATATGTAAAATGAACAAAAACAGGTTTGCTCTTAGTCGAGATGGTTGAAGCTGAAATGAGAATTCAGAGTCCTGCCTAATTAGGCATCCACCAAAACACACACACTTGACCACACTCAGGCAGCCCCCGAGGTCCCTTACAACAAGCCTTAGATCCTCCCACTCTAGCCTTCTGTACTGTTTTTTTTTTCAAGATTTTATTTATTTATTTGACAGAGAGAGAGAGATCACAAGTAGGCAGAGAGAGAGGCGGGAAGCAGGCTCCCCGCTGAGCAGAAAGCCTGATGCGGGGCTCGATCCCAGGACCCTGAGATCATGACCCGAGCCGAAGGCAGTCGCCCAACCAACTGAGCCACCCAGGCGCCCTGCCTTCTGTACTGTTGATGTGATGATCCCAGACCTATGTTCCTAAGATTCTTCAAGCAAAAGTTACTCTACTGTAAAGGAGTAGAGAAATATGGTATGGATGGATAGATGCCCCGACATCTGAACTGTTGTTAGCTGACCAACAACACTGTTGAAATGTAGCCAAGTTAGTCTAATCATGTAAGTACCAACTCCTTGAGATGGGAGATGTCTTTAAGAAGCTACGTGAAATATCTCAACAGTGCTCATGGAGCAGAGAACGCTGCCGAAACTATAAAAGTAAATATTGAATGGGCAATTCTCCAGTTTGTTCTCCGCTAAATACACAACAACACTGCAGTCTCTTTGACACTGTTTTCAGTAGGAATGACTCAGAGATGAAGAAGCCACTTGTAAGAAAGCAACTAAGGCAATGCCATTTCTCAATGCCCCCAGACAAGGGAGATTGTGCATATGGAGGTTGGCGTCAGTATCCACAAATCATATAATCACAGAATGTCTGACCTAGAAATAGTGTTAGAGAACCACCAGTCTATTTTACAAATGACAGATGTGAAATCCAGAAAGACTGTGAGCTGCCCAAGTTTAGGAATTCATTCAAGCTTCATGAAGTAAACATTAGCTAAGAACTAACCGTGTGCCAGGTGCTATGGATAGGAAGACAAATAAAACATGATCTCTGCCCAAGTAGTGGGAGAAGTCAGACAAATAAATCCATAACTGTAGTTAGATTGTTGCAAAGCCAGGACTCAAAATTCTGTGTCCAAGTTCTTAAGCCGGTGTCTGTTCCACCATCTCACGCTGCCTCTCAAAAAACATGAGAAAGTAGTAAGGAACTATGGCCAAATTGGTCCAAGGATATATTAATGTCAACTAAGCCTAGGTCTTTGAGGTGCACAAGTACTTTGGAGTGCACAAGGATAGAAAGAAAGAAAGTATTTTCTTTCTTGCATGAAAGAAAATACTTGTAAGGACTTCCTAGAACATGGAGGAAATTATGAATGGAAAAGTCCTGCAAACTTAGCATACATAGCATGGCCTTTACTCCAACTTTTGAAGAAGTTGCCGTGACGGTCAAAGTCATGAAAAATTTCATTAATTACTGGCATACTTTTTCAACCTAATATTTAAGCAAGAAAAGGAGATTTTCGTTTTTTATTTTTTATTTTTTTTTAATATTTTATTTATTTGAGTGAGAGAAAGCACAAGCAGACAGTGCAGGCAGAGGGAGAGGGAGAAGCAAGCTCCCCACCGAGCAGGGAGCCAGACGTGGGGCTCGATGCAGGGCTCGATCCCAGGACCCTGGGATGACAACCCGAGCTGAAGGCAGACGCTTAATGACCTAGCCACCCAGGGGCTCCAAAAAGAAGATTTTAATTAGCTGTCTTCATGTGTTTATATTTTTCTTTAGTGTATAGCATACTGAAGAAAAATACAAGATTTCAATAGATCTATGCCATTATCTAGAAAGAAAAACAAAAGCAGAAACAAACAAAAAACTATGGCCATACCTTACAAAATCTCATTTCTTCATTCTTAGTAAGATTCTAACATGGGTTTTTTTTTTAATTCCTGCTCATTGTCTTTTCTAAACTGCTTTGTGATTTTCAACTAGAGCAAAGTAAAATCAGCACAAATGCCGCACGAGAAAACTTTAGGAAACAACATCAATCAACCTACATTTATCTGACAAAAGTCTAACGCTAGTAGACCCAAGGTCAGGCATCTTTACAAAGACTCCATCATCTATCCATCTATTTATCCATTCATTCATCTAGGATGTATTTATTGAGTACCTTCTACAAGAATACTACAATACGAGGAACTATGTAGAATACTAAAAAAAAGAACAGTGTTTAGAACGTGTAGCTTGAGGACCGGCCCACATCAGAATCCTCTGGAGAAATTGCTAAAAATGTAACTTGCTAGACCCCACTAACGTAGATTTTCTTTATTGGTTTAGTTCCCCATAGCAGGCAACATAAACCAATTTATGCTCCCTTAGACAAAGAAGGAAGTGACTGAAAGGATGGCAGGGATTCATAAAATTGACCAGAAATTGGAACTGAGGGAGCTTTAGAGGAACCACAACAAAAATCAAAACACGGGAACAATGTGGTCTTCATGCTGATTCTATAACGATTTCCAGTTCTAACTTTGTTGTCTTACCGCTCTAGATGGAAATTTCTGAAATAAGAGTCTCCAAATGATGATGCCCTAGGCCCAGGCTCAGGTGACACTTCCTAAAACTGTACACAAAGGGAGATTCCTCTAAAGGGAAATTAGGATGAAAATGGGAAGTGGAATTAAAACTAACAAATGCCTCATTACCTATTAAATCAGAATCTCTGAGGGTGAGACTGGTGGGGAGGCTACATTTTTTTTAAACAAGCTCTCAGGTAATTATGAAGTATTCTGAAGTCTGCCAAATACTGATGTAAAAGATAGTTAGTCTATACCCTAAAATAGATTTAAATCAATGTAGAAAGAAAAGACATCTATGAAACTAAAGAATAATTCCAAGTTCCTGATCAAATGTTGTCTCCCTATGGATGTTGCCCCATCTCCACCCCTTGCCCTCAGCAGTCATCCATTCAGTCAACAATGAGCATCTTTATAAAAAGGGATAGTATGCTTATTACAATAGAAAGTAAGCATATACATATTTTTATGGGAAAACAGTGCATAAAAAGCAAATTTGGAAGACTACATATCAAAATGTAAACAATAAAAAAGAATTCCAAAGAAAATATAAACAAATTCATGACAGTTATATAGAATAGATGTACTTGATATGAAAGATATAAAGATAAATGTAATTGAAATCCTTTATTTCAAACTTTTATATATACTTTCCGTATTTTCCTAATGCAACTTATTGGGAGTATAATTGATCATTGTTAGTGACCATATTCAGACTTTCACTTGGCTGGTAATCTCAGACTTTGAAGAAACACTGCATGTCAGATTTTCTTAAATAATGGAAATTTTCGTCATTATCCCTTACTGTATGTCAAATGAAGAGACATGGTCACCAACCAGCTCTGTAATGCAGCTAATGAACTAATATGTTCATATTTACTCATTCCAAACAACATTTAAGGACCTTCCACATGTATAGTTTTACCCTAGGAACTATGTTTTAGGGAAAAAAAAAAGCAGAAGGGAAAAAAATGTATAGAAGGGTACTAGCTAAAGAAAAAAGATAATTTCAATAGGAAATGACTAAAGAATCATGTGAAAGCAACTTATAAACAAATACATGATGGTATAATCTAGATTCTAGATAGTGTCTAATGTCTGGTTTAACTGCTGTAAAGCATGTTCATCTCACACTACCCAGTGGTGGAGAACAAGATAAACCATCAGCATTTTTCTGTCTTGTATTCATGTGTGGTAGGCATAGACATAAAATAGAAGACTTACAGGCTGTTCTGAAATAGAGTGTCAACCACTGTGTGGTAGCTGTGGTCCAGGGCAACCAAGAAGAGCCTGGCTCTTTTGAACAGGAAAGCGTCTACCAGTTGCCACCAACTACCATGCCCCTGGTTGATCACGGGGCTCAGAGGCAAAACTGAGAACAGTGAACCAATAGAGCAGTTAGTGGCTATGTTCAGGAATTAGGATGGTAGCTTGCTCCTACTGGGTAGTAAATGTACCTTGTTGAATGGTTCTTCATTTAGAAAGAGCTGCTGCTTTTACACTGATTTATCCAACTCTCTCCCCGCCATTTCCTCCTCTTTTTCTCCCTCCTTTGGGTCCCTGCCACATACAACACCAGGAGAGAATAGTCACCATCCACAACGTTATCTTTGAATGAAATATTAAACGTATATCTGAATGTCAAATACTTAAAAATACATTGCAAAACATAACCTAAATTGTGCACTTAGCTAGAGGCCTTATCCCCAAAAAGAGAGAATAAAAAGTAATGTGAGTTCAAGCAAGAAGGGATATGTGTGCTGTTTTTGTGCATAATATTTCAAGCTTTGCCTCTATGAAGCTTAGATTTACTAAAAGCATATTAAAATGCAGCTAGGTGGTTAACTCACAAGTCAAGTCTTGTAAGTGCAGACCATTATTATTATAATTAAAACAATTAATAATATCATAGTAAACATTTACGTAGTGCTGTACGTTACTAAAGTGCTTAAAATTAGTTAAAGCCAAAAGCAGTATCATTTTTATTCACCAAAGAGAATGAAGTTTGACTGTTTTGTGGAATCTACAGAGAAAAAGACAGATGGACTAGAAGTTTAAATATTTGATGTAAGTTTCAGTTAAAATACTCAGCTGTAGGGCCGCCTGGGTGGCTCAGTGGATTAAAGCCTCTGCCTTCGCTCAGGTCATGATCTCAGGGTCCTGGGATCGAGCCCCTCATCGAGCCCCGCATCGGGTTCTCTGCTCAGCGGGGAGCCTGCTTACCCCTCTCTTTCTGCCTGCCTCTCTGCCTACTTGTGATCTCTCTCTCTGTCAAATAAATAAATAAAATCTTTAAAAAAAAAAAATACTCAGCTGTATAATTTAACCAGAGCGTAATGAAGCTCCCCACTTTAAAAAATCAAATTTTTAGGGCACCTGGATGGCTCAGTTGGTTGAGCAACTGCCTTCGGCGCAGGTCATGATCCTTGAGTTCCGGGATCGAGTCCCACATCGGGCTCCCAGCTCCACGGGGAGTCTGCTTCTTCCTCTAACCTTCTCTCCTCTCATGCTTTCTCTCACTTTCTCTATCTCTCAAATAAATAAATAAATAAAATCTTTTTAAAAAAATCAAAATTTTAAAATAATGGTATTTTATTTCAAATATTGCTTTTAATTATAGAACTTAACAGACACTGATAGTCTATATCAGTGTTTCTATAACTTTTCTGATAATATGAATCATAAGGAATGTTTGTAAAAATTATAATTCCTTAGCTCTCAAGGCTTAGAGTTTCTGATTCATCAGGTCTGGAATGAGACCAGGGAAATTGTATTTTTAACCAATACCCATAAGAAATTCTTATTGTCAGGGAAAATCAGGAAACAGTAGTTTCTGTGAACTGCTATCCAAGTCTAAGACCCCATAGAAACTTGGAACATACAAACTTTATAATCAATCAAACTTTACTTATGTAATCAATCCATCAGGCACTGGGCTTAAGACATTCCACATCTCTTTTGATCTTCATAGCATTCCATAAGATACCATTTCCAGAATCAGACTCTGAAAAGCTGAATAAATAGATCAAAAGAAAAATGGAAGAATTAGACCGAAATCACAAAGCCGGTTCTACCTGGCTCTTTAGCCTATACCCAATCAGTATGTATTTTCTTCTGCACATTGCCAAATCCTGCATCTCAGAAAAGACAAAAAGGGAGAAGGGGAAAGAAGGAAACAGAAATCTAGTAAGTGCACTTAAGTTTTTCAAGAGATTATTGAATATACATAGGGTATTAAAAAGTTAAATCTGCCTTAAGTTCTCCAGTTGAAGTGTAAAATTATTAAAAATTGTTAAAATTTGTTTAAAAATTATTAAAATTGTTCAAAATCATTTAAAATTATTAAAAATTGCATTCTCCAGTTGAAATGTAAAATTCTTAAAAAGAATCATATCCCAGGGCAAGACCAAAGGGAGATGGTCATAAAATAAATCAAAGACTATAGTTGATTTCTATATTAGTGTTAATGTAGATATTATTTTCTTAGGAAGTGTAGAGCCCCTTATGGTTGAGGAAGTAGAAGAAAGAGTAAGTAGGTCATGCTACGTAAGGGGATCTGGTGTATTATTTCTCTGAAGTCGGCAATTTAAACTATAAGGAAAACACTCTTTTCTGGTGGGTTCAACTCTTAATCTTGACTGAAGGAACTAAGGCAAAAGTAATGTACAGTCTGTACCTCCAACCTTTGTTTTGCAATAGTGATGCTGGGGAGGGAGATTCTCCAGTCTCTTGATAAACAAGCCTAGTTATGAGAATCAGGTTATCTTGTACAAATGCAAAAAATAATTGACTTGAGTTGGGCTAACTTTTTCAGAGAACACAAGCTGAGCTGAGCTAGTTTTTATACAGAACACAGCTCTAATGTTATCTTGAAAGGCCCAGCAAACAAAACCTTCAGGCCTTTGAAGTAGAAATGGGACAGATAGCTCATGACAAGAAACGGTAGACTCTGTCAGCAAATTGTTATTGAAATTAATGCCCCTCCCATTTTTAGTTTGTGGTATTGGTCTGAATGTAGACAGTGGTGATTATTTTTCAGTTTTGTTATAGGATGTGGCTACTTCCTTGGCACTGAAAAAGTCTACTTCCTTGGTTCCTTTGTTTCAATGTATCACAGTTATTTCTGCTTTACCTTTGGGGAGGTAACTTTGGAAATAGACCTTGGTGGGGGGAGGTATTTATAGCTTGGAGGAGAACAAAGTGTAGATGTACTTAGCTCAGGGTAGCTTCCAAAATGGTAACAGATCCATCAACCAGTAAGAGGACAGTTATAGGAAATGAGTCTATATAATGAGGTGGTCATTTTAAAAGAATCTGATAAATTGAAAGGGCCTGAAATAAAGCCACATCAGAAACCATATTAATTCTAGTCTTTCTTATATAGACAGGATAGGCCAGAAATTAACAGCTTTGTGTTAGAAAAGCAAAATGATAGGGGTGCCTGGGTGGCTCAGTTGGTTAGGCATCCAACTCTTGATTTCTGCTCACAGCCATGAGATCGAGCCTTGCATTGGGCTCCAGGCTCAGCATGTAGTCTGCTTGAGATTTTCTTTTCCTTCTCCCTCTGCTTCTCTCCATACTCACACATGCGCATACACTCTCTCTGTCTCTCAAATAAATAAAATCTTTAAAATAAAGAAAAGCAAAACAATATCCCAGGGGAAATGTTTAAACACTAGGACAAGGAGAGGGATGGTTTTTTTTTTTACTTCCAAAGCACACTTTGCATATGAGGAAGAATCCTAGTGATTATAAATTTTTTAATGTTTTATTTCTATTGAATTTTTTTATTTATACTTAATTTTGTAGCTGAAAATAGGTTTTGAAGACCCAAATGTATAAAGTAAGCAGATTGAAGAAAAAGCCTAATTCTCAAAGGCAGAAAGAGCTCTATTACAAAAATAGAGTAGGGATTAATAAATCACTACTGAATTTAGTGGTGATAATAATAGAGTGGATAATAGTGATTCTTCTAGGAATTAACTGCCTTAATACTTTGTGTGTCTGAGATCAGGGGCCAAATCTCCTGTTCTTTAAGATCCTCCTAATTCTAAGAACTATAAATTTATGAACCAGAATCTGAAGGAGAAGAAAAATAAACCCTTTTCTCCTGAGTATGTCTATGCCTAAGAAACATTTTCAAACCAGATTGTATTATTTCTTCATACCATGCCATATTTTATCTACGTGCCAACTGGAAAATGTAGTTGGAAATGTTTTTTGGCCAAATATAACTCTGTTCTGGGAAACTACTTCCTTTACCAACCACAACTACTCAGACACATCTTAGAATGTAGTATAGGTATCCAAGGAATATCCACCATGGTCCCTTAAGCCCCTGAATTAACTCTTGGGAAAAATTGCAAATTGATTACTGAGACACCTGGGACTGGCATGGGTATCTGGCTTTTTCCTTGCATACCTCTAGCCTAGCCAACAAGTTGGTTGTGTATTGTGAAAGAGGACAAGCAAGTCATCCTTTTAGACATTTCCAGCGTGACTGTTTCATAGGTCTATCATACTTAACTTTCCCAAATCAAAACCAGTGCCCCAGAAAGTATTCTGCCTGGTGTCTTTCCTGTCTCAGTAAATGGCGCCATCATACACCCAAAAATTCAAGTCCAAACCTAGGACTTATTCTGCTTTACCTCACTTCCCAAATCCAATTTCTCAACAGATTCTGGAAATTCTGAACAAATTATTCTAAAAGAAATCCTCAATTTCACCATCATTATGAGTATTATCCTGCTCCAAGCCACCATCATAAGGCATCTGGACTATCATAAAAGCCTCTTGTTTTCACTGTTGCTCTTCTATACTCCACCCTTTAGCCAGAAGTCAGAATCAGATTTTAAGAAACATTAATCAGTCTGTATCTCTTCCTGGCTTAATCCAACCCTGTCCATGGCCTCCCACTCTAACTGGAACATACCCAATAGTCTTGCTATACCCTGCAAGAGCCTATTTGGTCTGGCCTCTGCCTACGTCTACAATCTCACCTCCTACCCTTCAACGCTTTGTTCAATTCACCTTAACTACATTGTCATTTCCTCTGTCTGATGGACCTGTACACCATGCTCCTTTGCACTCAGTGCCCTTGGATTGCTGTTTCCTTTTGCTGATATGCTTTTCCCCAGGTCTTCTTATAGATGTCCCCTCCTAATTCAGGTCTCAGCTCAGTTATTAGCTCCTCAGAAAAACTTTCCCACCTTTCCTCTCCCTATTCATTAGATTTGGGGGGAGAGGTCTGTTGTTGTTGGTTTTTTTTTTTAATCTGTGTGCATCTATTACTTTGATTTGTAAATTTAGGTAAAAATAAACGTATAAACAAAAAAGATATCACTTTGTTCTGCTTTCTTCATTGCAATCATCATTATCTCAAATTAATTTTCTTTCTTTATGTGTTTTCTTGTTTATTGTGTGTTTCCCACTACAATGTAAGCTCCATGAGAGAAGAGATTTGTTTCAATGACACATGTCTGTCATGTCAACCAGTGTATCCCAGTGCCTACAAGGCTTTTTGTACATTGTAGACTCTCAATAAATATTTGTTAAATGAGTAGATTTCAGTTGCCTAAGAGAGGTTGTTTCCTTTGGCTGAGAAAGGTCCTGTATATTCATTTGAAAAGTATGTTTAGTGAAATATTTTGTCCAAGTTGGGTTCTGTTCGCATATTAAGATACTACTGCCAATACCCATGCACATGGAATGGTTCCTTGACTCAAATGAGAAATTGTCAACGTACATGCATACCTTGTAACAAATAGATTGGTAGCTATATCTATTTCAGCGTGTCAACGGGAAGGTTCACATCAAAGTGAAAATTGAAAAGCAAATTTATGTTGATTTGGATCTGATAGCTAATGTCTGAGTTCTGTTTTCTAGGCCATGGTGAACCGTGTGGAATTGCTGATGCTGGAGGTGAAACCAGAAGACGAGGATACTCTAAACTGATTTGCAGCACAGTAAGAATGGAAGAATACGAGGTAAGAATAGCTGCCTAGACCCGCCAAATGAGATACAGAGTGACGAGGATGTGGTTCTCACAAGTTTTTTAAAATCAGGGCTTTGAAAAATAAGAGTTCTCATTGATTGAATGCCCACTGTATGCCAGGCCATTGTCTAGACTCTTTACAGAAACAACGTAGGTAGGTATTGTTTCCCCATAGCTCTGTAAAAAGTAGAGCAATAACATAAACTAGATTTTTCAAATCCCAAAGCTGACATACTGTCCACTGCTCCACACGGTCTTCTGATGATGCACTCCATTTATTTCTGTGACTCCTGGCACAAGTTTAGAGGCTGGCGCGGCATCCTCATGGAATCATGCCTAGCTGGACGGTAAATGCCTCTGCTGCCTGCAAGGGTGGGGGGGCACCTAAATGTCCAAGCTGAGTTGGGTCCAAGGTTTGCTGACTAAGCAGGTTTCAGGTCTGGTGCTCACTTCTCTTCCTCCTCCCTTTCTTTCCCAGCATCCCCTGCAGCTCACCTCTGCTTCTGTCCGCTGGGGAAGGCATCTTCCAGGTGCTGATAAGAAAAATACTCTGGCGATAGTGTGAGGGGAAGAGGTAATTCAGCAAAATCACTGCTGAGAACGTGGGCAGGGTTAGGCAGTGTTATCCGAAGAGCTGAAGTGTGCGGCCCACAGAGAGAAAGAATTGAGTAGAATACAAAATTGGGGAGTAGCTCATAAGACGAAAATCTTCCTGACAAAGATGAATTAGTTATGGGACTAACTCCCCAAGGTAAGGAATGTGGCTCCATTTCCTAACTCATGAGCAGAAGACATGCTAGAGAGGACAAGCAGGAGATGGCCGTTGGGGGAGTGGGGGGCGGGGGCGGGGGGCAGGGCGGTTCATCAATGACTAATAGGTGCTTTCCACCTTTGAGTTTTATGAAGATGAATGGAGCACTTTTGAATGGAGGAATAAAAATGATAATAAAAATGAAGAGATAGAGCTGACTAAGCCACTGCAAAGATAAAGAGGAATAGAGGCTTTCGGCCCTCATGCTGAGTGAGAAAAATCAATTCTTCCAACTGGGAGATACAGAGGCAGGCAAGCTGTTCAGAGTTTTGAATTCGGAGTTCAGGTTCTGCCACTTGCCCATTATATGAACCTGAGCAAATTACTTAGCCTTTCTAAGTTATAAAATAGGACTAATACCCCATTTTATCAGTTATCTCTCACTATAAAATAGGGATAACATCATTGCAGAGGATTCTTTGTATGAATTAACTCATGTAAAAATCAGTGTCTAGCATGTAGTAAGCACTCACTGAATGACAGCAATTATTAACGGGTCATGGCTTTGTGCAGAGGGCGAATATAGCCAGGTCACTATTATCAAGGTCAGATTATGGGAACAATTCTTCCCTTTAAACCTAACAATGGTGCCTCCTTGGCTTTATTATTTCTTGTGTCGATAGCCCACACCTTCTCTACTGACTTGGCTTTCAGCTCTCAGAGAAGATGAAGCTCAAATATGGTAGAAACTACTTGTAGGCAAGCTTGCCGAAGAACAGCTGAACCCATGTTGGTCCTCTGCATCATTCGGAAGATAAAACTATCTCCCCATGAAAGAGTGTTGTGCACAGAAGATAATACTAATGACATTATACATTTATTCAATCTCTTACAGTTTACAAAGCACTCTTGGGAAAGGTTACTATTTCTATTTTATTTTTCAAGGTTATTTATTTGAGAGAGACAGAGAGTGGGACAGAGGGAGAAGAAAAGAGAGTCTTCAGCAGACTCCATGCTGACAACGGAGGCTGATGTGGCCTCAGTCTCACGACCCTGAGATCATGACATGAGCCGAAACCAAGAGTTGGACGCTTAACTGACTTTGCCACCCAGGGGCCCTTACTATTTCTATTTTATAGATGAGGAGACAGAAACTTAGAGAGGTGAAGCAACTTGATTAAAGTGACATAATTAATTGGTGGGTGGAGCAGGGATCCACACCCAGCTCCTCCAGACTTCCAGTCTGGAGCTCTTTTATACCCCAGGATGCTATAGGGGATGGGAGTGGGTAGCAGATTAGAAAGCTAGTTGCTTCCAATCATACAAACATTGAATTTTAGAACAGAAAGTAGCTTCCAGTCTATGGCCATACCACCCTGAACACGCCCAATCTCGTCTGATCTCAGAAGCTAAGCAGGGTCGGGCCTAGTTAGTACTTGGATGGGAGAAAGTAGCTTTCAGATTACATAATACCATAGTTTTTAGATTGTATCCAATGAATCCTGTAGGAGGTGGGGAAAACCAAGCAGGAGGTAGGATTGTATGCATCTCAGATTTTATCAATTAATTTTATAACATTATAATGTACTTTGAATGACTGTCTAAATCATTAAGAGTTTCCTTTAAAAAGAATGAAGTTTGAAAACTCCTGATTGAATTCAACTGCTTCCTTTCTCCAGTAATGATACTGAGGCCCTGCCTCTTTAAGTAACTTGTCCAAATCTCATCACTAGTTAGAAGCAGAGTGAGGAATAGCACTGAATTCTCATTACCTGCATATTTGATAAACATGCCGTAAATGTCCCCATTCTCCAAATATTTTCCTCTGATTAACTCAAGCAAGTCATTTAAAACATCAAGAAGAAATAAGCCCTGAGGTTAGTCTCTCCTAATAACTCACTGTGGGACCTTGATCAGTCCACTGATCTCTGAACCCTTGGTTTTTCCATAAGTAATATGGGATGATCATTCCTGTCTAGGCAGCTCTCCGTGGGGGTGTTGTGATGAGTATAAAAAAAGAATATGTGGTCATTCACAGGGCTTTTCCAGGGAAGGAGACCTAGCAAGTTCAATATTTTACTTACAGATGCCCACCAGGGATGTCATTGCTTCTAAGGTGATCTCTACAATTTATCATCCCTATGTATTTGTTGTCCTTCATTTGAGAAGGCAATGTAGTTCATCTTAGTAACCATGTCAAGGTTTATGAAATAGCCTCAAAAACTTCTTAGCACTTTGGCTTTCTGAGAGGACTAGGATTTCTTACTACTTGCAGGTGGTAAATGTTAAACTCCTTTCATTCTAGACATGTTGTAAAGGAAGCTGTCACTACTGAGTTCTAGCAAACATTGGGGACCTAGAGCTAGATGAGATCAAAGGACTTGTGTGCAAGTTACAGAGTTTAGAACCCTCCCACCTAACTGGCAGATTTTCCTTCTTCAACAAGAAATACTAAGAAAATACTACCACTGACCTTCAGGTTGACATTGAAAGCAGCCTAAGGTACTTGTGATCTTGGCTAAGTTCTTTATTTCTTTGCGCTTGTTTTCTCACTTTTAAAAGGCAGATATGGCCTTCCCTTTCCACCTTATAGGATCATCAGGGAGCAATAGAGAGAACAGAGAGTGGTGTGTTTTTCAACTGTGAAGTATACACTAGCTAAAAGAATTGTCATTTTTAAGAATGTGTAAAATATGACAATTATTTGTAATGTGCATTTCAGCTAAATCCTCTCAATTTGTTAGAAATGTCTACTTGGAATGATCAACTACTCACGATGAAGAAAGATTTCTCCAATTATGCTGATCTCTATATAGAATGTAAAGTAGCCATACTGAGCAAGGCAAAGTTAGAGCTAAGAATTACCTCCTTAACTGGCATGATCACAAAACCAGAAATATTTTTCTACTTTCAATTAAGAATATTTTAAATTAAAAAAATTAGAAATTAAACAGATCTTTACCAAAATTCTACTCTGGATGCCTCAAATTTCTAACTATATCTCTTGGAGAACAGTATTTCTATGATTATTCATGTTGATACTTTAAAAAATCTGGACCTAGTTTCCATTATGCAGACAAGCCACAGAAGCCAACCAATATTTTAAGACTGCAATGTTTACTAATGGATGTCTGGCTAGAAACAGTGTTGGCAGAATTCTGGCGAAGGCATTTACTCTCACTAATGATGTGGAACAGGGCTGTATAATCATGTCCACTTGGATTAAGTCTACCCAAGGCTGTCATATTTTGAAATGGAACCAGAAACAGGCACCCCCAAAAGTCCTCGGATTTTCCTGGAAGAAGCATTACATCAGAACTGGTTTAGACTTTCCCAAAGTCATTGTCCTAGACATTCCTTTCATTTAGGACCTCCTTTACAAAAATGACTTCACAGAATAGCGTGGATATCAGACTCTTTCAGAATATTTAGAGACATAAAGACAATATATCCTATATACGGGCCATCCCAGCCATGAATAATCTTTCAAACATTTCTTTAGGAGACACATTAACTGCATTTCTTGCAGATATGCTAACAGATCCTTAAGGTAAAAGGACACTCGATCCATACCCCCACCCTTCAACTCCATGCCCCAGGAAAGAAAGCTATTCCCAGTTATACATTATCAATTTCTTTCCTAGCTATACCTGAGACTAGAAGCATCAGTAGTTATTCATCAATAAGGAAGAAAGACAATGACATTCATTTTGACTGTGTGGATATTGTTACTATATCAGTCTTCTGGGGGAAAGTAATTTCCGACAGACAAAAATCTGTCTTTAAAAGAGACAGATTCCAAACTAAGATATGTGGGAAACCATTTGGTATTTAATAGAATTCATCTCATGCACGTAGCGCTAAAAAATTATAATTAAAAAGGAGCTGGGCAAGGATAATTAATACCAGCAAGACTTTAAAATGGAAATCCTTAGAATAAAGGACTAACTGTTGTTATCATATTAGTATTATTCTGTGTTAAAGATGTCAAGATACTGCCATTGGATTTCTTTTCCTTTTACCTAGTTTCTAGACCTCCGAGGAATTTTCATTTTATTTTTTTTTAAATTTTTTTTAAGATTTTATTTATTTATTTGACAGAGAGGAGAGAGATCACAAGTAGGCAGAGAGGCAGGCAAAGAGAGAAGGGGAAGCAGGCTCCCTGCTGAGCAAAGAGCCCCCATATGGGGCTCGATTCCAGGACCCCAAGACCATGACCTGAGCCGAAGGCAGAGGCTTCAACCCACTGAGCCACCCAGGCACCCCTCTTCATTCTATTTTCTGAAATTAAATGCTGCTTTAAAGATTTTAGAAGTTAACCGTGAAATGAGTACACTAAAGAAGCATTAATTTTTGCAGATTATTAAATAACATTTTTATCCCACATTAATAATTTAATTACAATGTTTGTTAAATATCCCAAAGATAGTGTTATGTAAAACCAAATCTGGTTGTTTCAAATGGATAGGAACTTGGCTGTGGGGTAGGGAAGAAGTCCTGTATTTCTCCCCTCATTCCTTCCTTCCTTCCTTCCTTCCTTCCTTCCTTCCTTCCTTCCTTCCATTCATTCTTCCTTTTTCCACTCTTATGGCCTTATGATTCTCCATTTCAGTGGAAGGGATACCACGGGAAACAACATGCCAAATGCTTGCGTGGTAGCATTCAGACAAGGCGTATTTGCAACACGTGATGCTGTAGTCACTGCTGCTCCCACATGTCCTCTCTCAAGATATGTGTGCCTCCATGGCTGATGTAGCTGTCATCAAAGACTATCCCTTTAATTTTTAACACTATCAAAGTTAATATATGCACTTTGCTTTTCAGCATCGTCAATGTTAAATCAAACCTTTCAATTTTTAACATTGTAAAGTTAATATAAACTCCATTAAATACTTCTCAGCTGATCAAACATAGGAATGATCACTATGAACTAGTCATATTAGTAGTTTTTCCAGATTTTTTACTACTTGCAGTAAATTTTTACAGTAAATTTTTCTGGTGATGATATTCTCAACAGTCATGATATCTACCCTTATTTATAATATTGTTTTGTATGCATAGTACTATCATCCTCAACACATCGTTGGAGACTCTGCTCACAGCTCACTGCTCCAGTCTTCTTCCCTAACTGTCTGCGCCATCTCTTCACCTTCCCTCCATCTCGTCACTTCCCCTCTTATCTCTTCACTTGTCCACCCCCCGAGCTTTATTCTCTGCATGTGCATCAGCTCTTGTCTTCATCCTTCCAAGCATTGTTAACACAAGTTATTATGTGTAGTAGACTTAACTAAGCATGTTGGTTTCCTAGGGTTGCCATAGCAAAGGACCACAAATTGAGTGGCTTAAACAGCAAAAGTTTATTGTCTCAAAGTCCTGAAAGTTAGAAATCTGAAATCAAGGTGTTGGCAGGGTTGTTCCTTCTGAGAGCTGTGAGGAAAGCATCTGTTCTAGGCCTTTCTCCTTGACTTGTAGATAGCTGTGTTCTTCCTGTGTCTCTTAACATTGTCCTCCCTTTATGCATGTCTCTGTGTCCAAATTGCCTCCTATATAAGGACACCAATCATGTTGGATTTGTGCCCAGCCTGACAATCTCATTTTAACTTAATTATCTCTATAATGATCCTATCTCTAAATAAGGTGACATTCTGAGGTACCAGATGTTAGGACTCCAACACATCTTTTTCAGGACATGACTCAACCCATAACACTAAGGCTTAAAGATAACACACAGGAAATACAACACAGGTGGAAAAAAAAGAAAAACTTAAGCTGAATCTCAAGCATCATTTTCAGAGAATCTATTGGCTGCCTGGTATAGAGTCTGATTCTCTCTATCCTTCTGTCCAAACTGCTACCATATTTCCAGGGCCAGCTCACCATCCTGAGTGGAAATCTGATTAAGTATATGCCTCTCTTCCTGTAAAGGTTAATTTTGTGTGTCAGGTTGACTGGGCCACAGGGTACTCAGATATTTGGTTAAACATTATTCTGAGTATTTCTGTGAGGGTTTGAATGAGATGTACATTTAAATCAGTAGACTAAGTAAAGTGTATTGCTCTCCATAATGTGAGTGGGCCTTGCCCAATTAGTTGAAGGCCTGACTAGAACACAAGGCTAACCCTTCTCTGAATAAGAAAGAATTCTACCTGACAACTTGCAAACTGGGCCATCAGCATTTCCTAGTTCTACAGCAGCTTCCAGCATAAGATCCAAACTGGGACACTGGCTCTATAGAATGTGCATCTCCCTGCCCCTCTCCCCCCCCCACACACTGGTACACTATTGGTTCTGTTTCTCTGGAGAACCCTGACTAATATGCTCCCTAAGACCACATCCTACCTAATAAAGAACAACCAGAAATAATGTTAGTATCCCTTCAGGATTACAATCTATCTGCTACAGGGCCAGCCCTTTATTTTGCTAAATACTGTACTCAAATCCTCCAATCCTTTATATCTGGGTTATTCCCCTGGGTTTCACTCATCTTTATGACTAAAAATGCTGTCTCATTGGTCTCTCCAAGGGGCTCCCCCAAAGACAAAATCCAGCTCTCAACATTAGTGTAATCATGGATAAAGAAATACTGAGATCCAAACTCAGGGCATTCTGCTATATGCACAGAACTTCTCACATATTATTTTTTTAAGCTTTTATTTATTTATTTGTCAGAGAAAGAGAAAGATTGAGAGAAAGAGAGACCACAAGCAGGTGGAGCTTCAGGCAGAGGGAGAAGCAGGCTCCCCACTGAGCAAGGAGCCCAATATAGGACTCGATCCCAGGACCCTGACATCATGACCTGAGCCCAAGGCAGATGCTCAACCTACTTAGCCACCCAGGCATCCCTTCCATACTCTTTGCATGCATCTCAAATCATAGAGAACTTCTCAATTTCTCCTGATTAATTCCATCTAAGGTTTTTTGTACAACTAGAGAATTCCTTCTGTAGCTTAATATTTCATGTGTGTGACTTTGTAAAGAATTAGCCTTGTCTAATTAGAACTCAGCACAAAACCTTCCGGAGTTTAAACAGACCAGAGCTGAACCAAATCAGACTTTTGAAAGAATGTTTCTAGGTTGGAAGGGAGGGACAACTTCCCCTAACTCCATGCTTGACTTTCATCTTCACTATGGGTTTCTGTTTTCCAGATTCTCTATGTCACTACATCACCTGGTCATGTCTCATCTAAAGCTAGGTGGTTCCCCTTTAAATTTTTCAGTGTGGACAAAATGTTTTTCCTTGGCGTAACTAAGACAGGCTGGTATTTTCAAGAACAGCTTTACTAAACATGAGGGAAAACAGAAAACAAATAATTACAGAAAACATACATGGTATAAAAATAGCCAAGTTTCCAACTGCAGGTTTCTGTTTCTAAAAATTCCATTACAAGTAGGAAAGTTTTGCTGGGCCCCAATCTCATTTACCCTTAGTCAACCACATCCCTTAATTTTACTATATCCTGTCTGGACTCCCTCTCTCCCACCTTCAACACTTCATCTGTCCCTGAGCCCTATAATCTTGAGTGGCTAGTTTAGTTTTTTGAATCCATATCCCAAGGAAAAAATACACAATAACTTACTTTTAAAGCTATCGTTCTCCTAATAAAAATACCCTGGACTCCCAAAGGCCTGCTAAAATGCCTGCTTACAAGCAGTTTTCAATTTCTGATGTTGAAGATCCACTGGGTCTCCAACATTAACTCTTCTCAATACTGGTATTAAATCAGCATAAAACAAAGTGCATTCCAGGAAAGGATCCCAGGATAGTGAATATTCTTTGCAATGGCAGGTAGGGTTCTGAGCTCAAATAAATTTGAAAACTGTAGGGTTAAACTAAGTTTCACAGTTTTCTCTGATACATAATTTTTCAAATCATTTCATACAGTCAGCAAATATTTATTGAGCACCTATTATGTGCCAGACACTGAACAAATCCTGATGAAGAATAAGCAGGACAGATAAGACCCCTGCCCTGCCTTCATTGAACTCACTTTCTAGGTGGTTCCCCAAAAAGGGAACGACCAATCAAACAAGTAAGATCTCAGATAATGGTAAGGACTGTGAAGAATTAAAGGGTGATGTTGTAGGGAAGAACTGGAATTAGGGAAACCCAGGTGGCAGAGGGAACAATGAGCCCACAGACCTGGCGGGACAAAACCTGGCATGTTGGAAGAAGAAAGAGAGCCTCTATGGCTGGAGCGGAGAAATTGACCAAACGGGAAAGTGTGTTTGAGGAGATAGAGGATAGTAGAGGCCGTGGTAGAAGGAAGATTTGATTGTTGGTGCAGTATAAAGCAATATGAAGGGCTTTAAGCCTTAGCGCAATCGAATAATGCAATTTAAAAAGAGAAATCTCCTTGGCTTTTATGTAGAGAATGGAATTTAAAGGCCACGATGACTTGTGGAGACCAGCTAGGAGTCTCTTACGGTAGCTCGCCTGAGAGACAATGAGGGGTTGTGAGAACAGGTAGAGAGATGTGGGTGGCACCAGCATGTTTTTCAGGAGTGAAGACTGCAGGGCTTCCTGATGGGTTAATGTGGGAAATAGGGACCAGAGAGAAGACAGTGATGACTTGTAGCTCCTGGGCTTGAGCTGGAGCAGTTAATTACATGGTAGAATTATTGACTGACCAAGGAAAGCCTAAGGAAGCAAAGACTTACAGGGGTGAAGGAAATCAAGAGATTGTTTTATCCACGTTCTGTTCAAGATACCTATTACACATGTAAGAGGTGCTGTCAAATAGATCTTTTATCTAGGAGTCTGGAGCTTAGGAGAAAGGTCTGTGATATAAATTGGGAAATCACTGGCATTGAGATGGTATTTAAAGTCCTGGATCTGGACGAGATCGTCTAGGGAGAATGTAGAGAAGAGTTAAGGCCCAAAGCCAAGCCCCAAAGGCACTTTGAGTTGAGAAATCTGGTACAGAGGTAGGAGCCAGCAGAGAAGACTTTTAACACGTTCATGTGCATGAATGATTTCTTAAGAGACAGTACAGAAGGCGACATTTCCCAAACTTATTTGACCTCAGGACCTTTTGTCACAGAGCATCTTACGGGGATAGGGTCCCAATGAAAACATTTTAGGAAATGATTGTTCATAAACTTTTAGCTGCACTCTGTTGTAGCTTACCATATTAACTTCTAAGGTGACATAGGCAAGTCTTCTCCCTCTAAACAGAGAGGTTATTTCAATGAAAGCCCATCAGTTGCTAAGCAAACACTGCGCTGATGATCCCGGCCAAAAAATGTACCTGCAGGAAGCACACAGAAGCCAAATGCAGTCAAAAGAAAGGAAGGCTGTTCTACCATCGCTTCACTGAGCCAAAGCTCACATGCTGGCTCTTTTCTCCTTTTTACATTAATAATAGTTATTTTGGTGGAGGAATGAGATTGAAGGTCTGAGGAGAGGTCCAGAAGGAAATGCTCTTTTCCTGGTGAATTACATAACTTCTTTCCAAAATGCCAGCATTTGGGTGTTTCTACCTATACACATTACACCAGAGTATCATTTGATGCTCTGGAAAAAATTAATTTAGATAAAGATTTTTCTCTATTTTCTAGTTAGTTTCTTTGGGTTTGTTACAAAGAACAGAAACTCACTGAGGTGTATTATGGGGATCTGAGGCACCTCTAAGGACAAGTTTCTCTCTAGAACACATTTTACCTCCCCTTCTCTCTCTCTCTTTCTCTACCCACACCACCTCCCTAAATAGGCCAGAAGCTGTATGGTCTTTCTCTCATGGTATCTCTAAGACCTCTCACTTTACAGTTACACACTAAGAAATCTTAACAAAATCCTTTACGTTTGTATAGCACAGTCTAAGTGGACCACACATGTTGTGGACTAAATGTTTGTGTCCCCATAAAATTCATATGTTGAAATCTTTAACCTTCAACGTGATGGTATTAGAAGGTGAGACAGTAATTGGGATGTAATTAAGTCTTGAGCACGGACCCCTTATGAATGAGATGAGTACCCTTATAAGAAGAAACAAAAGAACAAACTGATGGTTGCCAGAGGGGAGTGGGCTGGGGGAAATGAGCAAAATGGATAAAAAGTAGTGGGAGATGCAGTCTTCCAGTTATGGAATGAATAAGTCATGGCAATAAAAGATACAGCAGAGAGAATGTAGTTAATGGTGTCGTAATTGCATTGTACAGTGACAGATGGTAGCTACGTTTGCAATGAACATAGCATAATGTGGACTTGTTCAGTCACCATGTTGTATACCTGAAGCTAATGTAACATTATGTGTCAACTATACTCAAGTAAAAAAAATTAAAAACAAGAAAAAAAAAAGAGAGATGCTCCTCTCTCTCTCTCCTCCCTTCTCTCTTTATCTCTCTTTCTTTCTCTCTCTCAGCTGTGTGAGGATATAAGGAGAAAACAGTCATATATACAAAGAGAAAGAGTTCCCTCTCCAAACATCAGATCTGCTGGGGCCTTGATCTTGAACTTCTAGCCTCTGAGACTATGAAAAATAAATGTTTGTTGTTGGAGCCACCCAGTCAGTCTATGGTATTCCTCTCTAACAGCCCAAACTAAGAGAACACAGTCTTGGAGGTTTGCTTTGTAAACAAGGAGACCAAGACCTAGGGAGAAGAGACACAACCCAATGAAAGGAGCTCTAGATAGGTTTGATAAACCTAAATTGGGCTTTTGTGTGATTGTAGGCAAAGGGCTTCATCTGGGCCTCAAATTCCTCTTCTGCAAAGGGAGAAGATTGAGAAGGGGTAAGTGATTTTCTATATGCATTTTTTTTTTAGCATTTGTAGTCTGATTTTATGATTTTGAGATGGAGTCTCTCGGCTGAGGTCATACGGTTAGGTGGTTCATGGCAGAGTGAGATCTACTTGTCCTAGATCACCTGGTTCAATATTTTGCTTCATGACACCACACTGTATTTCCATTAAATTTTTTTTTTTATTTCAACCAACTTTTCTCATCTATTTGGATTTTTATGAAAACACTGCATAAGGCAGCATTGTGCAGTTCAAAAGCATAAACTTTGAAACCAATGGCATGGGGGTTTGGATGTAGGTCTACTTTTAAGTCTGTGACCTTGGAGCAGCTACATAACCCCCTTCAGTCTCATTTGGTCATCTGTAAGACAAGTATGTATAATACCTGCCTTACAGGATTGCTGATCAGATTGAGGTTGTGTCTATAAAGCATCATGGTCATAGCAGGGACAGACATTCTTAGTCCATTCAGGCTGCCAACAGAAATTTACTCCTCACATTTTTGGAGGCTGAGAAGTCCAAAATCAAGGCTCTGGCAGTTCTGGTATCTGGTGAGAACCCACTTCCTGGTTTGCAGATGGCAGAAAAGAGGCTAGCTAGTTCTTGGCCTTTTCTTATAAAGGCACTAATCCCATTCATGAGGACTGTGCCCTTATTACCTAATCATTCTCCAAATCATGCCCCACTTCCTAATACCTTCGCACGGGTGATTAAGATTTCAACGTATGAATTTGAGGAAGATACAAACATTCAGGCACTAGCACAATCCATCTCATATTTCACATCTCCCTCCTTCTTAACGATTTGGGGAGATAAGGAATTACAGCAAAGAGTTCATGAACCAGGATGGGGATGGGGCATGCACGTTCCGTATAAGTAATATTTATTCAGGAAAACGTTTTAGTTCAATCAGTCTTGTTGAAAGCCATTTCAAAATATTGGTCTGTGCTCCTCCTTTGGAAACCACACTCTGAATATAATTGAATCTTTCTTGATGATTGAAGACCTTGCCATGCCTCAGGCTTATTATTCAGAACTTATTCAGCTGCTTGGATAAATATGCAGAAGGTACAAAACTTAGTTGGAATGTGTTGAACTCAGGAAATCTTCTAGAAGTTTGTTGTTGAGTTTGAATTGAAATCTTTGTTAACAGCTTTTTTGCAGTTCAAACTTCTAAATAGTGCAAACATTCCATTTATAGATGAGGTTTCTCGATATTGTGTTCTGGCTAAACAAATGATCAACAGATTTTTTTCTTTGAGGGACTAGTTTGTTGAAGGACCTGAAGCAGGCATCGTTTTGAACATGAAGGAATATGAAGATGAGTTTGAGGCCTAAAGGAATGGATTGCCTCATGGGGGGAGGGGCAAAACATAAACTCATAAAAAAGTAACTATAGCAAGAGCCAAATGAAAAAGAGAAGTCTTCATAAAGAAGTCAGTACTTGAAATGGGACTTGAACTGTGTAGGATTTGGACCAGTCATGCTCAGTGGTAAGAAGAATGTTTGATAGGGAAGCATCTTTAAAGTAGAGGGAGGGAATAATTTGAATAAACGCACATGGTTGTAGAGCTTGAGGTATAACCAGAGGACCATAAATTGTTCATTTCAGAGATAATTAGGGTTAACAAAAGATATTTAGTTGGGACATTCCTGGTTTTTCATAATGTGTGAATAGCCAGATGTCTTGAAAAGTGTTTCTCAGGCTTCTATAGTTGTGGGAAACTATCATCTACCATACATGCTTTTGTAAATTGTTTTATCTCTGTGGGCCTATAATATATATGTCACAAGATAATTCATAGGGCTTCCAATTTGCCTGTTATTAGAGGCCTAGAATCATTTCTTGGACACCAAAGATGTCTAGTACACCAGAAGGCCCTACCAAGATCCATTCTCCTTTATAGAAAACAACCTTGAGAGCCACAGGCTGGGTCCTGGTTTGGATCCTTGTTGCCCCTACTTTAACACCTCAAGCCAGAAGTGTGGAGGAAGGAGACAAATAGGTTTCTCTAATCTCCCCACTTGCCTTACCTGCCCCTCATTTGCCAGCCCAGCCCTATTGCCCACTCCCATCTCACACTGGCTCCTTAAAAACAAGGTCCCTTTCCTCAGAGGGAAAGATGACAGCCTTTCATCTACTGGTCAGTGGACTTACATACTCCTTCCTTATGAAAGTGGAAAATGAGAGGAAGAAGGGGAAAATCTGTGCAGGACCCTGGTGTTATCGGACATAATCTCTTTGTGAAAGCCATCACTCTCAGCAGAGGCAAGAAAGCATGATATAACACTCTGTGTATCCCACATTAAATTATCTGGGCAGTGAGCCCCTTGTTAAAAATTGCTGAATAGACCATCTCATTAACATCTCCAAGTATCGATTGACTCTGATAAGAAGAGAAAAGAAAGATTGATGGGATTCTCAAACTCGGCATTCCACATGTAAAGCAAGTCTAGACTATACCAAGGAACATGACCTTTTTGCTTTTTAAGGAAGCAGACGTTTTATCCTGGACACCAAACAAGGAGGGCAGTTTGTGTTACTCCTTGTATAGGGCCAAGGTTCCCTTCTAGTCTTCTCTTTTTTTTGTTGCTGTTTGTGTTTGTTTGTTTGTTTGTTTTGTTTTTTACATATTTGACCTCTTTGTTCCTGCCCTTCACCCTCGATCATAAATGTAGAACAACTGCTCACCATACAATGAAAAGCTCCTTTCCTAACAAGGCACAGGGCCAGAGTGGTAGAATTGGAAGGAAACCCAGAAACATTGAATTCACCCTTCTGGGTTTTGAGATAAGGAAAACAAGGCCCAGAAAGATAAAGCAACCTTATTGAATATGGAGACGGTGCGGATAGAAGCAAGTAGTGGTTCATGTAGTGTCAGTCAGTGTACAGAGTGTTACCATGCATGTGATCACATAAAAACCTGTGATATAGGTGAGATTATTACGAATTTTTTTATGGGGGAGGAAACTGAGACCCAGAGAATTCTCCCATACCTTTTCATCAGGGAAACTGCCCATGACAAAGACCAGCGGTTCTGAAATGTCAAACTCTGCTCTGAAGGGCTAGGCATTCAAAGTTTGGTAAGATGCTGCCCGTGTGCCCATGTCTGTGAGGGGCAGGTTGTCAGTCTTCCCCCAAGGCCACGCGCAGGGCACCCCAAATGCTATCAAAACAGTAGCTGACTACTGGAAGGACTGAGTTCCATGTAGCCATTTGATGCCCTCTAAACTTGGTTTTGGGGAAAATTTAGAAAGGGCCATCTCTTCTGCAGAGGAATCTATATTTTAAACTACACAACATTAAGAGTCTCCGTAATGTGAAAAGTAAATGAAGTTGGCTCAGGATTATGGAGGCATTCAGAGTTTGATTGGAAATAGAGGTGGGATGGGGATAAACTAGGGGCTTTCAGGACTCTTCTCATCCTGTCCTTTAGTGTTCTTTGTGAGAAGTACCCACCTCAATGACCCTGCCTTTTCGGAGTGGCACTGACAAGCATACACTCTTTCCCAACCCTCCCTTCCACCCCCAGCCTTTTATTCTTGGGGAATGAATCTGATCACCAACTAGAGCATACGTTCATGCATGGTGAAAAATCATTTGGAACTTCCATTTATCTGAGACAAGGGTCACCAAAACACTGCCTCTAAGTTAAATCTAGCCTGTCGCCTATTTTTGTAGGCTCATGAGTTAAGGACAGATTTTACATTTTTAAATGGCTGGAAAAAAATCAAAAGAAGAATAATATTTCATGCCACATGAATCTTATATTAAATTTAAATTTTGGTGGCAATAAATAAAATTTTGGTGGAATACAGACACTTTTTATCATTTACATCTTGTTTACCGATGCTTTTGTGCTACAACAATGGGGTCTAGTAGTTGCAACAGAGATTATATGGCCTGCAGAGCTTAAAATATTTACAATCCAGCCCTTAACAGAAAATCTTGGCCAACCCCTGTCTTAGAGCACTAATCATACTGTATGGGAAGTGGCTCTATTTATATCCATCTCCTAAACTGGACTTTTGAGCTTGCGAAAGGCTCCACTTTGCTTAGAATGAACCTTTACCCTTGGTTGGCACTCTGTACATGTCTGTAAGAGTAAAAGAAAAATAAATAAATGATGTGGGTTTGGGCAAGTCACTTTTCATTTCTGGGCCTTAGTTTCCCCTTTTGTGAAATGAAAGAGCTGGCTAAGGTGACCTTGGTCCCTTCTAGCTCCAGTATTCTATGTTTTAAGGTTACTGTGGCCAAAAAGAAATATCATGGTCAGTTCACTGAGTCTTCTTTTTTATAACTTTGGGTTCTCCCTTAGTGACTTTCTGAATATTGGCTGGTTTCTCAGGTCTGCCAGTACCACGAATTTACTGGATCATAAGATGTTAGTGTTGTGTGCATTGCCTACTGTGTGGAAATTCATTATCAGTAACTTCCTTTTCTTCATGGCTGCCTGTCTTATGTGAGTCTAGTGACATAAACGATTTTCTTAGGGCCTGGTCACTATTAAGAATCTAAACATGTGGAGTCCAGAGACCACACTGGGGATTTATGATCACCCCCCATCTCCATCAAGATGCATCCACCCAGCCTAGAAAACAGCCATCTGCCATTACTTAGAAAATCTCACTAGTTGGAAAAATTTGGTACTTGGAAAATAGTGGTATTTTCAAACGAAATGGATATAAAGTTCTCCTCCAAACTTCACAGGTGCACAGGGCCATGCCCTCAGGTGGTGGTTGGTGGACACTATCTTGGCCCAAAGAGTGTGTGGCCTGATGTGTTGTCAGCAGGATATGATTTGAATGATTATCCTGCACTGTTTTTCCCAGAAGGGTCATTGCCTCTCCCCAACCCCATCACTGTTAAGGGGACAGAAAATCTTAGAATTGAGGCACATAGGATATGAGCAAGCACACTTGCCGTTAAGTGTGGCCCAATGAAGGCTTCCTGTGCAGCAGCCAAGACCAGACCTCATGCAACAGGTGAAATTTGTTTTCTGGACTCTTCTGTTCCCTTTTCTCCTTCTTCCCCCAGGTTTCTGTCCAATCATCCTGGTCCTCTGCTATTATGCCCCAGGCATGGGAAACAGCCAAGCTTTTCATTCTGTATCTCCTTTCCCGTTCTTTTTAAAATGAAAGGTAGTGAAGTATAGTGGAAAAGTGTAAAGCATTGAAAATACTGTTAGTCTGAGATCCAGTTCTGCCACTCATTGGTGGAGTCTTAGTTCCTACTATCTGCTTAATGGAGATGATACTTACTATCTGCCTCTGCTTATCACCCAGAGTCCCTTCAAGGCAAGGATCATACATTATTTATTCTTCTTTTAATCTTGCCCTGTTTAGTACATAGTATGCGGTAGACACTTGACAAGTGTCTGAACAAAATTGAACTGACTTTGCACATAATCTTACATGGATCATGACATGTGGAGTGTTTGAACTAAAAGGAACTCAAAGACCTACTCAGTTCCTATCAGCAAATAATAGACAGATATGCCCCCACTTCTCACTTCTGTGCTGAATGGTCCAAAACAGTCACTATTTTCTTTCCAGCTGAGTATCTTTTTTTTTAATCCAAGCTTCACAACCTTCAACAAAGTTCTGTGAAAGGCCACTATCATTTGGCTGAAATTATCAGAGGAAAAAAAATAGATATAATTCTGGATTGTGTTCAACTTCTACCTTATAAATGAAGAAACAGGGGCACCTGGGTGGCTTAGCGGGTTAAAGCCTCTGCCTTCGGCTCAGGTCATGATCTCAGGGTCCTGGGATCGAGCCCCACATCGGACTCTCTGCTCAGCAGAGAGCCTGCTTCCCCCCACCCTCCTCTGCCTGCCTCTCTGCCTACTTGTGATCTCTCTCTCTCTCTCTCTCTGTCAAATAAATAAATAAATAATCTAAAAAAAATAAAATAAATGAAGAAACATAGGCCTAGGAAGATGATATGATTTGGCAGAGGTCACAGAACTAATTGCAAATGGAGTTGGAACTAGAATATAGGTCTCTAGGTTCTTCATCCAGTGCTCTATCCACTACATAACACTGGTGTTCCATAGAAGTTTCAGTGCCTTCCAGCCAAGGAGTGAGCACTTGAGGAAATTTCTAGCAAGGACAAATGAGTATGTGAGGCCGGGAGGGAGGGAATAAAGGAGGGCCTTCGAATCATACAGCTGTCTCCTTGTCTGTTCAGAAGGCAGGTAAGTTATTCAGCAACTTTCACTGAAGTCCTCTTTCAGGAAAAGGTGCAAGGCCCTAGAGATCTAGATAGATAAAATAAGGACTCTGCCCTAGGACTTATAGACCTATAAACAGTGAAAAACAAAACACAATGATAAGTGAGCTGACAGAGATATGCTTATAGTTCTCCAGGAGCCAGAGGGCAAGTCAAGGAAGGCTTAACTGAGGAAGTAACTTCTGAGCTGATTCTTCAGAAAGGGATTATGGTTTTCCAAAGCAAAGAAGGGAAAGGATATTCCATCAGAAGGAACTGTGTGCAGAGGCATGGCTTGGAAAGAGCTCGACATATAGAGGGACTAGCAAAGAGTTCTGCATGGAAGGAACACTGATATGTGTAAATGGAAAAGAAGAAGAGAGAGGATTAAGAATAGTACCAGGAAAGGGACCTGGAAATATAAGCAAAAGCAGCCTGCTTTGAAGGAGTCTACAAAGACCAATAAGACATATACATAATTATAACACATGAGAGAGTGATCTATTGCTTTTCAGACCACCAAAGGAAGTGCAGAGGAGTCAGAGGAGGAAGAGATGATTTCCCACTAGTAGTTAAAGACTATCTCAGTGATTAGTCAGGCAGAGTTAAAATTGGTCCTTTTGAATTTTGGGGATCCAAATAGAAGTTAAAGATCTGCAGTATAATTACATACCCGGTCGTGTTCTTTTTAGATCAAATCTTTAACTTAACAGACCTAATCCTAAATCCCAACACACTGCCTATTCCCGTTATATAACATGTTGTATATTTTGTTCACTATTCTATGGCCACCACCTAGAACCATGCCTGGCATCTAGTAGGTATCAGATAAATATTTGTAAAATCAGTCTTTGAAATGATGCGTGTTTACCATCGCAACCACGTACACTAGATTTTCCAGAGAGTCTTTAAAATATCCTGTCCTTTAGTTGCCATCAGTACAACTGTATTTGTCATGCATCTGGAGTTCTGACTTAGAAAATATGGTAACAAAACTCATAGATACAACATAGAACAGCTTTATTCTCATTGTCAAAAACTCCCTATGCCAGCTTGAGTATTTGGGAGGGATATGGGAAGGAAATACGGTTTTATGTAGAGTATACCATACCTGGGCAGGTGGCCTCGGCCACTCCCTGCGGTATGGTTGGCTATCCATGTGGTCTCTGACGAGAGCAGCCCTCCCATCTCATTCTTTGCCCATAGGCTTTGAAAGTCTTGGATGAAAGTAGAAGCATTAGCATCTTGGAAAGGATGTAGTTGGGGTGCTTGTGGCCTTGTATGGGTCTTTCCAAACAAGTTTCTGGCTGTTCTGTTGGAGGAGGAAATCTCCAACATCTGCAGAGATGAAAGAGTGTCTTGTTACAAACTTAGCATCTGCTCAGCACTCCCTGAAATATAACATTTAATGTGCATTAGTTTTTTTTCTCCTTCTTCTTCCTCACCTTCTCCTTTTCCCCTTCCTCCCTTTTTTTCCTCCTCTTCCCCTTTCCACCATCCTTCAATTTTTGTTTGGTTTTAGATTCAGATGTCAAAATTAATGGATGCACATAGATTTTTTTTTTTTTTAGTTAAGAGGCTTGCATTACATTCTGACTTTTCACAGCCTATCTTTATCTCCTAGAAAATTTTGCATCCCTTCTGCCTTTCTTAATGGTTTTACCATTCTCCCATTCACCCAAAATAAAAATCCTCAGAATTATCTCCTCTGAAATTACATGAATATATGTAATATGTAGATATAGATATACACACACACACATATATATATGAATGATTGGAGTATACAGAAAACAGTATAGAGTGACATAAACCAAAATATTAACAGTGATAATAGGAGGCTTTCATTTTCTTCTGCATCTTTATATATTTCCCCAATTTTTCTATAAAAACCATGGATGGATTACTTTTGTAACCAAAATAAAGAAAATCTTGGGCAAAAAAAAAAGAAAAAGAACTATCTCCTCTGTTTCTCTCACCACTTCATTCTTGAGTCCTCTTAATTCTACCCCGAATTATCCTCACATATATCTCCTCTCATCTGCCACCTTAATTGAGGCTCTCATTCAGCCCCTTAACTGACCTCCTGGATCTCCTAATCAGAGTAGCCTTTGAATTGCTCCCTAAATCATGTTAGACTATGACACTGTCTTCCTCTGAAGCCATGGGCGGCTCCTCATCATATAAGAAATAAAATACAAAATCTTTGGCATGCTGTTCAAGACCATGTTGAGTCTTGCCAGTGCTTTACCAGCCAACCTTTGGAAATAAAAAAATCTATTCAAGAAAAATAAATTTATAAAACAAACTGGGTATGTTACATAAAAGCTATTGTCCAAAAATCTATTGCAAAAAGAATGTGTGTGTATGCATGTAAATAGATAGATAAATGTGTACACGCACAGACACACACACACACAGACAGTGTTATAAATAGTTATTAAGATTTCTAGGCAGGGCGCCTGGGTGGCTCAGTTGGTTGGGCGACTGCCTTCGGCTCAGGTCATGGTCCCGGAGTCCCAGGATCGAGTCCCATATCGGACTCCCGGCTCTGCGGGAAGTCTGCTTCTCCCTCTGACCTTCTCCCCTCTCATTCTCAGTCTCTCTCTCTCTAATAAATAAATAAAATCTTAAATAAAAAAAAAAGATTTCTAGGCAATGGGCGCCTGGGTGGCTCAGGTGGTTGGGTGACTGCCTTCGGCTCGGGTCATGATCCTGGAGTCCCGGGATTGAGTCCCACATCGGGCTCCCTGCTCTGAGAGGAGCCTGCTTCTCCCTCTGACCTCTCCCCTTTCATTCTCTCTCTCTCTGTCTCAATTAAATAAAATAAATCTTAAAAAAAAAAAAAAAGATTTCTAGGCAAGCCCACAAAAGTCTATTCAATATATGATTGTAGGCAAACTACTGTGCATGTGCAATTTTTAAAAAATTACTCAGCGGGCGCCTGGGTGGCTCAGTTGGTTGAGCGACTGCCTTCGGGTCAGGTCATGATCCCGGAGTCCCGGGATCGAGTCCCATATCGGACTCCCGGCTCTGCGGGAAGTCTGCTTCTCCCTCTGACCTTCTCTCCTCTCATTCTCAGTCTCTCTCTCTAATAAATAAATAAATAATCTTTAAAAAAAAATTACTCAGCGATGCCAATAAATACAACAGGAAAACCACTTAAATTTTATATTATTTTTAAGAAATAGATCCTGACTACTAACCCTTGGGGTGACAAGATGGACAGACAACTCTGTTTGTCTTTATAGGTTACATTTTATACATGCTTACAATATGCCAGGCCATGTCCTAAGACCTTTACAAGCATTAGCCTTACAAGTATTTGATCTCACAACAACCTTACAAAACAGGTATCATTCTTTTCCCCACTTAACAAGGAAACTGAGGCACAGGAAAGTTAAATAGCTTGCCCAAAGCCACCCAGGGAGCGGTAATGGTGGGATTTGAACTCGGGCAGCTTGGTTCCAAAGCTCCCACTATAAATGACAACCTTAGATTAAGAACCACTGGAGAGTTCTCAGGAAGAGGCCGGGCCAGTTAATAGTGGGGGCTGTCCCAGGAAATGTCTAAAGCTGACAGCACGTGACTTGCTGGAGACAAAGCTAGGTAGTCAGAATTGGGTACTGGGAATACAATGTTTTGTTATGGTTGTTTTGATGCTAGTGCTATTTTGACATTCACACTTAATTCATTTCTATGAAGAATAAAGCATTAAACTTTCAACTTAAAAAAAATCATCAGGTACTCTGTGCAGTAGAAACTCATTCTAACGTCTGGATGAAGTGAGAGTCAGATTGGGGGTTTAAGGCTGGGGAGTGAGAGATGTGGTAAGAAGCAGTGAAGCCTAGAAATGGGGTAAGGTTGTGACACACATTACTTGTTCGTGTTTTTTAAATGGCTTGATATTTAGGATTACAGCATGTCCATGGTGTCAAAGTGGTCTTAAAAAAAAAAAAAAAAAAAAGATTCTACTTCAAAAAGGGACTTACAGGAGGAAGAGGTTAAGCAGTGAGTGCTAACCACAACCTGCCTTGGGCAGAAGCAGAAGGAAGCCTGGGGCCAAGTAATGGAAGGAGAGTCGCTTTCTGTTTTGGTTGTCAGAAAGGGCAAAGAATCAAAACATCACTTTTGCAATGGATGAGTTTACAAAATTGCAGGAAGTGTGACAAGACTTGAAAGACAAGACACTTTTTTTTTTTTAAAGTAAGTATTTTTTTTAAAGATTTTATTTATTTATTTATTTATTTATTTATTTATTTATTTATTAGGAAAGAGAGAGAATGAGAGAGAGCATGAGAAGGGAGGAGGTCAGAGTGAGAAGCGGACTCCCCATGGAGTTGGGAGCCCGATGTGGGACTCGATCTCGGGACTCCGGGATCATGACCTGAGCCAAAGGCAGTTGCTCAATCAACTGCGCCACCCAGGCGCCCAAGACACTTTTTTTTTTTTTTAAGAGTTCAGCTTTTTACTGAACAGGTTACAGAAGAGGTTTAGTCAGAAAGACCAAAGCTTTTGTCTCCATCAGACTCCTCTGATTCTTCTTTGTTTCCACCGCCTTCTCCTCGGCTGAGGCAGCCATGCTGTGGGGGAGGGCAGGTCCAGCTGATGGGGCCGGTCCACCAACCCCTGCATTGCAGATGGGGCTCCCGACGTTGACATTGGCCGGGGCCTTTGCAAGTCCAGCCCGAAAGGTTCAGCACTTACACCCGCTGCTTTGATGAGGGCATTGATCTTATCCTCCGTGCCCGTCACCTCATCGAGGAGCAGACTGAGGGCCACCTAGATGTAGGCGAGCTCTGAAAAGGGCAGGCGAGTGCTGAACAGGTGCTGCTGGGCACAGTGTAGTCACTGGATGAAGTGAGGGGGCCTCACCCCCACGTGGCCTTCACTTCCTCAGAAGGACCAAGCACCTTATTGCTGCTGAGAAAAGGCAAGACACATTTTTTTTAAATATCATGCAGTATCTTTTTGTTGTGGAGTACTTCCCAACTGAAATTTGGGATTATTTGACCAAGTGGCATCAGCTCTAGTAATTTCCATGGATCAAGACAAAGTATTGTGAGAAGACTGGGATACACAGCCAGGTTCAAATCCAGGCTCTAACACTTGCCAGCTATGTGTCTTCAGGCGAATCTCAACCTCTGAACGTCAGTTCCTTCACGGATTAAAAGGGAGTGATGATATTGCCCAAGTCTTGAGGTTGTTGTGGGCCTTAAATGGTGCCTCAGCTAGTCAGCATTCAGCAAATATTTTTTTTTTTTTTTATTTGACAGAGAGAGAGAGAGAGATCACAGGTAGGCAGAGAGGCAGGCAGAGAGAGGGGGGGAAGCAGGCTCCCCGCTGAGCAGAGAGCCCAATACGGGGCTCGATCCCAGGACCCCGAGATCACGACCCGAGCTGAAGGCAGAGGCTTTAACCCACTGAGCCACCCAGGTGCCCCAGCATTCAGCAAATATTTATCAAATGGCAAGAGCGATTAGCATTACGGCTGAAGATTTTGTTGTACTTTTCTGTGTTTCTTAAATTTTCTACCATGAACATATACTGCTTTTGTAATTAGAAACAAAGACATAAAACTTATCCCTTTTTAAAGTGACAGACATAATTTCTCATATTTTTACCTTTGCTCTCTTGCTTCTTCCACTTCCCTTTTGCTATATATAAAATCACGTCTTCTCCACCCGGCAATATTCAGAAGATGCTATGGGATGTCAGTTATTCTCTGTATTGCAACATTAGCTTTAAGGAGGTCGGATCAGCGTACCCAGGTCTGCAATACTTAGATGGGGCTGATGTCAGATGTAGCTCAGTGCCATGGATGTTCCGTTCTCACCGTTACTCATCGATCCCTGTCTTGACACTGCCAGGCCTCAGAGAGTCCTTTTTTTTTTTTTTATCATCCTACTCGTTTCATTTATTCAGCCCCAAAGCTTAGAGGCACTGACATAGGCTGCAGAAGTCAAGCCTGCCGTTGGTCTTTGGAAACCAGGGAGAATGTGGGCGAGTGTATTAAATAAAGCAAGGTTCTGGCAGAAAACCAGCTTCTAATCTTGAAATGTCCCCTAGTTCTCTTCTTTTCTTCATAATTTTAAGTTTGTGGGTCCCAGATCTCCATATTTGCCTTCTGGAGCTGCCTTAGCAATAAGAAAAGATGAATGTAGGGATTTAAGGTTGAGTTACACCAGTCCCTGAAGCATTCTCGCATCAGGAAGCATAACCAGGGGACTCTGTCACATCTGAAGCTACCTGATCTGCCCACCTTCTCATGCCATGGGCCTTTTCTCACACAAGGATGTAAGGGAAGAGCCAAAGGGCCAGGATCTTTCTGAGTGTGTGGGCTTCTGGGAGCACAAGGTGTGGTTCATCAGCTTCCTCTCAAACCCACTCCTGTTTGCTTGTTCCTATTTCAGCAAACATCGCTGCTATTCACCCAGCAGCCTAGGTTAGAAATCTAGGAGTCATCTTTGACCACTTCCCCCCCATTCATGCCCCATAACCAATTATACATGCAGACCTACTTACTCTACTGCTTTAAATGGCCCTCAGATTCATCTGCTTCTCTCCATTTCCACTGCTACCGACAGCCGTGCCCTCCTGCCTCTATAACTGGTATCCCCCAAATAGGACAGTTGTCTGAATGCCTGGTAGCCCCAGATGACATCTACAGAGAGGATATGGAACATGTAAGGGTCACACAGGCAGTCAGTGACAGCAGATCCAGAGGAGAATCCAGGCTTTCTGGTCCCAAGTTCAACACCACTCCTGGACCCCATTTGCTCATTCATTCACTATGCAGTTGACCCTTGAACAACACAAGGCTTAGGGCCAATCTCCCGCACAGTTGAAAATTTGCATATAATTTTTGAATCCTCCCAAACTTAACTACTAGTAGCCTACAAGCCTTGCCGATAAGATAAACAATCATTTTGTATATGTGTTATAACTGTATTCTTACAATGAAGTGAACTAGAGAAAGGAAAATGTTATTAAGAAAATCACTAACAAGAGAAAATACATTTACAGTATTATACTGCATGAATTGAAGATAAAGCTGCATGTAAGTGGATCCAGGTGGCTCAAACCTGTGTTGTTCAAGGGTCAACTGTATTGCATTGAGCCCCTCATTGGTGCTCAATACAGTGCTAGATGAAACCATTGTCTCCCTCTGGGTGTTTCTCCATTGCCACCTCCGGGGATGACTCCCCATGCTGGATCATGGTTTTCAGCCTGTTAATTTATGGCCCCATCACTCCTGCATACTCTCAACTGCAGATAGAATAGGGCATCTCTCAGGCCCCTGCCAGTCCTCTCATTCCAGCATCCCACAAGTTGGCTTCTGCATGGTCTATTCACAAATCACTTCTGAGCTCGTGAGACCAACAGCAAATACGCATATAGAGGCACTTCTGAGAAAAAGATTCTATGTAAGTACGATATTTACAACACAAATAAATGGAAATATTTTCCTCTAGACCAAACTTATAATCTATATAGGGAAGGGGGACAGGACAGTTGATGTGGTCCAGCTTTCATGCCTATTGCACTCCATAACTTCTTGGGAAGTCAATGCTCAGAGCGTGATAGGTTCCCCAGTTTACCCAGAATTCCAACTGATTCATGTAACACATGTTAACCACAGTGTACTGTGTGCCAGACACAGTGCTGGTGCTGGGAACACAATGCTGTATCACATAGACTGATGCATGTAAGTGGATCACATAGACTGATGCATGTCCTGCGTTCGGGGACCTCATAGTCTAATGGAATCTGAGCTAAGCTATTACCTAGTTTCCTTTTAAGTATATTCTTGTCTGGATACCACCTTTACAAATTTCATGTATAGGATTATAGGATCATAGATTCTAGGAGATGAAAAGGAAGTACTCGTCTAGCCTAGTACCTTTCTCCCCTTAGCCAATATTTAAATCCCTTTTACAATATTCCTGTCATGTGATCATGTGGTCCCACTTTGGCCATTGCCAGTAATGGGATTTACTACCTCCAAGTCATCGATTCTATTCCTAAATAGCAGAAGGAGTTACAGTGTTCTCCCCTATGTCAAACCAAAATTTGGTTTCCCTAAAGGTTGCACTGTGTTCTGGCCTTTAGGCCTGTATAATCAAGACAGTCTCTTCTGCTCTGAGTCAGCCCTGCGTGTGAAAGCATGGTTACTGTGTCCCCTAGGCATTCTCTTCTCCAGACCAAACATCTCCACTTTTTTCCACCTATCCTCATAAATACGGTTTCAAGCTCCTTCTCTAGTGAAATGGACAACAGAGCTACTTCTTCCTGCTCTGCAAAAGCTTGAAAAGCATCTTTACATAAACAATATTGTTCTCCTTGATTCTATGTTAAGCTCAGAGATCATGTGACCATAGAGCAACTTTCTCCCATCCCTGCAATACCCCATCACATGCATAACTCTGTAGATAGCTTTGAAACAAGCAGGTCAACTTTATTATTCCCTAACTAAAGCTACTTATATTGATCTCTCGGGCTTATTGTATTAAAAGAGATAAAGAAGGTCGAATTAAATATTTCAACAAATATTGATGCCCCACCCATCACGTACTAGATGTTCTGCTGGACTCTGGGTATAACATAGTCCTAAAGATGATTGGAAAGTCCTCTACCTGTATGGAATTTATAGCCCAGAGACTGAATAGGAGAGGCTCTCCAAGGGTCACATGGTTTGAACTGAAACCCAGCTCAAACTCTCCCTGAAGCTGGTTTGAATTCTTCCTTCCAATGACCTGAACTGGAAGCTCAAAAATAGTGCTCACTGTTTTGATTATCATCATAATAAACATAGATCCAACCACATTAATACCAATAAACCTTTGGGTGTTACAATTTCCTTATGAGAAATAATGCTTTTAGAAACAGAGCAAAGATCATAGTAGCATTTCTTATGAATAATAACCATTATATCACAGATTGTCTCATTTTCTCCTCCTAGAAACCACCTATTTCCTATAAATTAAGGAGGTTTTTTTGTGTTTTTTTTTTCTTTTCAAAGATTTTATTTATTTATTTATTTGACAGAGAGAGAGAGAGAGATCACGAGTAGGCAGAGAGGTGGGCTGAGAGAGAGGGGAAAGCAGGCCCTCCGCCAAGCAGAGATCCCGACGCGGGGCTCGATCCCAGGACCCCGAGACCACGACCTGAGCCGAAGGCAGAGGCTCAACCCACCGAGCCACCCAGGCGCCCCAGGAGTTTTATAATAAATGAGCTGTTAGCCTCCACACAGGGACGGTTTATTCGAATCTGGATTACTTGCTTAGCTTGGGCAAATGGAATGAGAGATTCTAGAGTGCAGAACAGCAGCTTCATCAAGGAAGGTGCATTTGCACTTGTAGGTACAGTGCCAGGCCCCCTTCCTCCTTCCATCTGTCTGCTGGAACAATTATCCTGTCCATAAGGTCGTCTTCAGCCATCATCTTATGCAGTACACTACATGACAGGATGTGTGTCCAACATCAAAGAGGCTTTCAGCTTTTCCGAAAGCTGTGTCTTGGCTTCCTTATCATTTTATATCACAATTTGTTCAGCATTTGGTCAAGAAACTGATAGAAATGGAAGAGTTATTTACTGTAAAACCCCTGGTCTCTGCTCATTGTAAACCACTGATCTTCCTGTTTCTCTGTTACCGGCAGATAATCCACCATCTTGGGTGGGGTGAGCATGAAACCACCAGCTAATATCTCACTAGGGGAGGGGAGTGACCACAGGATGTTGTCTTCTGTGTCAGAAGAGTGGCAAGTATTTAGCAAGGGGGATTTCACATTTGCTTATCTGAGAAGTGCTCCGCGTCTGTACCATGCTGCTGAAATGAGAGTTAAGATCTCTTTCGTCAAGCCTCCTCCACTGACCCTATATGCTGACAAGATTTTTAAATACTATGTCATGGTGTATTAATCATACTCATATTTATATTGGTTAGTATTTGTTAGCTACAGTTAGTCCAGCATCATGCCTGACACGTACTTTATCTCAGTTAATCCTCATAGCAATCTTTTGAGGTAAGCATTTTCTCTTCTTTCACATGAAAAAACAGGTTCAGAGAAGGTAAATGGCTTGCTCGGGTTAATTTAACTAATAAATACAAATGCCAGGATTCAGGCCCAACTGAGTGTCTATTTCTCTTTACTCCCTTATCCATCACCCCAAACACTCAAATCCCGATCCAGAATCGAGGGGACCATGCTCAGAGCATCCTTCCTCTCCTACATGTTCACTTTCTCCCATTGTTTGTGTCCTTTTCCATCTCCTACATAGGATTTCAGTTCCTTTGAGGGAAAGAGAACTTACTCATCTTTGTGTTCCTCCCCAGAGAATAGAACATAGTGGTTCTCGGTAAGTACATTTTAAGTGAAAACACACACACACGAACCAGAACACAATGCTATCACTAGAATTTCTGACTCCTACTTCAGAATTACAGAAAGGCTCCCATTTTAAAATTAATAAGGAATCAAATAATCTCATTGTGGCCTATATGATAGTAGCCATAGAATGACTAAACAATGAAACCCCTTTTTTATTGCAGCTCCAAATTGCACGTCCTTTTGCTGTCCAAAGCCAGAGAGAATAAAATCCTCCCATTCTTAACATGACACTCAAAAGTAGTTGAGCAGAGACATGCCATTGTTCGAATATGGATGGAAGAACTTGCTGCTCTACACGAATACTGAAGCTTCCCCAGACTCTTGAGAAGCTGGTGGGACTCACTATACACAACACATGAGAGGGAACCTCTCCCCTTTACGCAAGGTTGGCCTCACTTGTAGCAGTCGCAGATTGAGAGAGTATTTAAGACGCTGACACCTGAAAGTCATCATTCCAGTTGGAATGAAAGCAACATGGAACAAATAGGTGTGGAGAGATCAGCAAGCCAGGAAAGAAAGACTGCCATGGCAATAACAACTCTCACATGTACAGTGTTTCCTATGTCCCAGGCACTTCCTTACATTTTTTGTTTTAATCCTTACAACAGGCTGAGGGGTAGTAACATTTCAAAGTGTAGAAATGAAGCTTCCAGGAGTTAAGTGACTTGCCCAAGGCCTCCTTGTTGGTAAACATAGAGCTGAGGGAATTGAATTGAGATCTCTCTGACTCCAAAGTCTAAGCTCTTAACCACTCATGCTAATCATTAACCGCACTTGCCTAACCATTGAATCTGTTCTTGACGATCAATACTAGAAGCTAAATTCTAGACACATACTCCATTTTATTTATTGCTTTATTTTTATTTATGTAAAAGCTAAATGTATAGTTCTCATCCTGTAAAATGAATACTATCCTTCTCAACTAATCTTTTAGTTGTCAGCAGAAGTCTGGGCTAACTACCTGTTCTAGATAATATACAGGCATATCTGGATTCAGTGTCTTCAAACTGACAATCTTACTGAAGAAACTGATGCTTGGAGTGGGCAGACCAGATAAGCAGCAACCGTTACAGACTTGAGTCTGATGAAAAATACTACATATTTTGCTTACATTTGTAGGCTGTGTTATGGCTAACAGGCATGTCATATATATTATTTTATTTGATCCTACAGAAAATTGTGAGGTAGATAAGGTAAGTAATAGTATCTATTATACAGATGAAGAAACACACCCAGAATTATTACCCTATTGAATTCTAGTCTTGAGAATCCAAATCCCAAATAAATGAACTTCTAGCCCTTTTAACCCTTCAACAATCCAGATGGAACTGGGCTCAAATCTTGACTCTACCACACATCTTTCTGAGCCTTCAGTTTTCTCCTCTGTCAAATAAGGGATGAGGATGTCTACCTCACAGGATTGTGAAACTAGATGAAGTAATGTAGGTAAAGCCCTTTCAATAAAGTAGGGAACAGATCAGATACAGATCCCGTCCTCATGGATCGGGATGGTGGGGGGTGAAAAAACAAACATGGATTATGTAACTTGACGATCAAGTTACAATAATCTTAAGTATTGTAAAGGGAAAAGACAGAATGCTCTGTAGACGTACTATAGGGTGAGCTAGCCTTCCATGTGGCTGCGGGCAGGCCTCCCTAGGCAGTGACCACTAAGCTGAGACCTGAAGGATGAGTGGCAGTTAGTGAAGTGGGAGGGGGGGGTAAAGGTGTGGGTTGTAGCAGAGAGTGTTCCAGACATGAGGAGCATCATGATAAAGAAGCTTGGTGACCTTGAGGATCAAAGAAGTGACTTCTATGGCTGGAGCGTAAGGAGCTCCGGGAAGAACGATGTGAAAAGATGCTGGAGAAATAGGCAATCTCCAGGCCATGTGGAGCCTCAGAAAATAAGTTAAATTTTTTTAACTTTAATCCATGAGAAGTCATGGAAGGGCTTTAAGCAAGGGGCAGCATTAGACGAGAGCTTTAAAAAATCTAGTTTCAAACTAGGGAAAGTTGGCATCTTTTCAAAAGCTTTCTTTTCTTTTTTTTAAATAAATACCTCTTGGACGCCTGGGTGACGCAGTTGGTTGGGCAACTGCCTTTGGCTCAGGTCATGATCCTGGCGTCTTGGGATCGAGTTCCGCATCGGGCTCCTTGCTCCGCAGGGAGCCTGCTCCTCTCTCTGCTTCTGCCTGCCTCTCTGCCTGCTTGTGTTCTCTCTCTGTTAAATGAATAAATAAAATCTTTAAAAATAAATAAATAAATAAATAAATACCTCTTTAGCACCCCTTATATTGCAACAGTGATATAGACTGTGCATTTGAAATATCAAATGAAAAGATTTAGACTGGGGCAAGTACCAGCTCCTCCCTCTACTACTTTCAGGATCTAGGATAAGTCACCTCAAAGACTTTCTCTGCTCTTGCTACCTAGCACAGTTTCTTCTCTCTCTAAGCAAAAATTAACCTGCAGATCTTAAAATTAACCTGCAGAACTGTACACACTTCTGGGAAGCTCATTTATTCATTGTGGGGTTTTTTTTTTCAAAGATTATATTTATTTATTTTTTTGTTTGTTTGTTTGTTTAACAGAGATAGAGACAGAGAGAAAGGAAATACAAGCAGGGAGAGTGGGAAAGGGAAGAGCAGGCTTCCCACCAAGCAGGGAGCCCAATGTTGGATTCCATCGCAGGACCCTGGGATCATGAACTGAACTGAAGGTAGACACTTAATGAGCGAGCCACCCAGGCACCCCTATTCATTGTTTTTGTTGAACAGATATTTATTAAGCATCAGCCAAAAACCCAGCATAGTATTAGGTACTAGGGGTTCAGAGGTGGATAAGATACAGACCCTGTACTTTTAAGAACTCACAGTTTGGGGTAGACATAGTCCAGGAAAAAAAAAAAGTAGTCGCTATGTTGTACACCTGAAACTAATATAACATTGTGTGTCAACTGTACTCCAATTTAAAAATTTTTAAATAAGGGGCCCCTGGGTGGCTCAGTCAGTTAGACATCTGCCTTCAGCTCAGGTCATGATCCCAGGGTCCTGGGCTCAAGTCCTGCATCGGCCTCCTTGCTCAGCGGGGAGTCTGTTTATCTCTCTCCTTGCCTGCCACTCCCCCAGCTTGTGCTCTTTCTGTCTCTCTCTCTCTCTGTCAAATAAATAAATAAAGATTAAAAAAATTTTTTTAATAAAATAAAAAGGGATGGAAGAAAATAAATACATACATACATACATAAAATGTAATGACAATAAAGTAGGATCTACTACAAGAGAAGAAGCAGGGAGAGTTATTTATAGAGCCTAGAGTCGGGAAATTTTTAGTAGAAGTGATATGCACATGGTATGTGCTTAATACATGTTAAGTAATCCATGTTGAATGAGAAGTTTGAGCTGTCTTTCCCCCCACAACTTTGTATATGTAATTGGTATATAACACTGTATGAATTTAAGCTATACCATGTGTTGATTTGATACACTTCCATATTGCAAATGATTACTACCATAACATTGTTTTTTCTTTTTAAGATTTTATCTATTTATTTAGAGAGAGAATGTGAGCAGGGGGGAGGGACAGAGAGAGAAGGAGAATCTCAAGCAGACTCTGTGCAGAGTGCAGAGCCTAACACGGGGCTAGATCTCACAACCCTGACACCATGACCTGAGCCAAAATCGAGACTCTGGATGCTGAACTGACTGAGCCACCCAGGCACCCCTACTACGATAACATTATTGAGCTGAGTCATAAAAGATAAAGGGAAGCCTACCAGACACTAAGAGGAGTAGGGAATGAATAAGATCACAGATACCATAAAAGTGACTTTTTCAGATTACTTTATCAGCAGTCAGCTAGATAGGTTGAAAGGGAGAGATTGTAGGTAAGGAGACAAAGTGAAAACCTGGGGCAATAATCCAGGCGAAAGATATTAAGGACTTTTTGTTCACTCAGGGGTAATGGTGGCTGTACTCAGTTTGCTTGACACTAAGTTTTACTTGGTAGTACCATGTATGGCTGGTAGGTGTTAATACATCTTCCCATAAATGGATGTCTATTTGCCTTCACAAGTGTAGAGACCATGTCATCTACTGAAATCCTTACAATACTTAATGCTACGCTCCGTATCCATGTGCACTCATCAAAAGTTGGGTTGACAGTTGGGTTCACTGAGCTGCGGTGGAAGTGGGACAGCTGGAACGAGAGAAGTGGGAGAGGACTCCCCATCTGCTCTGCACACAGGCATTCTTCCCTCCTATAAGGCAACATCTTAGACTCAGCCAAACCTGCTTCTTATTTTTCCCCAAAAGCCTGGTATGTCCTTTCCCTTGTTCGGACGTGTCCGTCCACCCTAGCTAGAAACCTCAAGATAATATAGGAAGCCAAGAACAAAGCTAGGGGGGGAATCATTTTTCAGGCTTTTAAGAACTATACTTTTTCCTGCAGGATCTTCAAAAGAGGTGTTTTGGTTTTTTTTCTCATTCATGCATAGAAGGAAGTCAGTGATCCTAAGATTCAACAATGCCACTTCTCTGAACCTACCGTAAAGACACACCCCCAAGTGTACACAAAGAAGCATGTATAAGCCTATTTTATGGAAGAGACAAAAAGTGGAAATAGCCTAAAAGTCAGTTCATCCAACACATGCTAATAAACTGTGTTCTGTTCGGGACACAAAATACTAGACAACAGCTAAAATAAACGAAGTAGATCTGTAAATATTAATACAGAAAGCACTCCAAAATTGATCGTTTAAGTGAGAAAAGCAATTTGAAGAATGATAGGTCTTATATTATACCACTGGTGTGAAGAATAACCACCAATGAACCAACAACCTGAAATAGTCATTTATTTCTTACAGCTATATACATATGCACTAAATGCATAGAAAATGGTCTGGGAGAATATATACAAAATTACGTATACAAATCTGGTAACAGTCATTACCTCTGGGAAGGTGGAATGGGAACCAGGACTGGGAATGATGGTCAAAGAAATTTAGTGTTTTCTATATTTAAATTGTTTTTCATGAGTGTAATAGTGCATTTATGATTTAATGAAAAAATTTTTTAAGGTAAGAAAATCATTAAGGATGAGCAGTACTATTTTTAGTCATGAAAAGTTGAACTACCTAATAGCAATAAAAATAGTATTAAATCAATCGTGGTACAGTCCACATGGCAGAATTTAATAAATGTTCATTTTTGTGTTTGCAGATGTGAAGAAGTTAGTAATTTATAGTTCCATTTAAAAGGAACTATATACTAATTATGCTGTTCTGAATTTTTGTTAACATTTTTGTTAACAAATACATACACAAAAAAGTTTGAGATAATTTTTTTATAAAACTTTTATAGTTGTTGGGTGCCTGGGTGGCTCAGTTGGTTAAACAACTGCCTTTGGCTCAGGTCATGATCCCGGAGTCCCAGGATCGAGTCCCATGTCGGACTCCCGGCTCTGCGGGAAGTCTGCTTCTCCCTCTGACTTTCTCCCCTCTCATTGTCAGTCTCTCGCTCTCTAATAAATAAATAAAAATCTTTAAAAAAAAAAAAAACTTTTATAGTTGTTTCTACCTCAATCGGATTCTGGTTGTGTTTTGCTTCTGTATACCCTAATTTTTCCCTAAGGAATAAGTATGTAATAAGAAAATTCTATTTTAAAAAATGTAAACGAAATGAGGGAATTGAACTGGGAGAAAGGTAAGAGGAAAAATGCGTAATGGTGGACGGGGTTAAGAAAGTAGGGAAAAGATGTTTGAGGATTTTTTTTTTTTTTTAAGTTTTTTTCCAGAGAGCTAAGGGGAAAAATATTTTTGTTCTCAGAGTTTTTCAGTATACTTTCCAAGCCATCAAGTTCCTAAATATAACTAAAGATGATGATTCTACAAGCAAGCCAATATAAACATAGTAGACGTTTATATTTCTACATTACCAACATGACATTGGAGCTGCAAAAGTTCTTTCGAATTGGCTGTATTTTATTTTTCTAAAAAATAAGTCCTCCTTTTGAGTCCCCTTTTAAGATATAACACCATCCCCACCCCGCCATGACTTTAAATTTCAAGAAAAGTCAGAGTAAGATAGCAGCAATTAGGATGGCAGTGGACAGAGGAGTGGAGGAGCAGGAGGGAGGTGGGGAGGACTCCCCAAAGCATTTGGGGAGGAAGGAAGGGGTGGGGGAGGACTTTTTGCAGAGCCTTACCTAAAAGTAGCACTGCGTAGACTTTAATGTGTATTTGGATCATCTAGGGATCTGGTGAAAGTGCAAGTCTAGGATGGGACTCCTGGGTGATGCCCAGGTTGCTGGTCCATGAACAACTTGGAGCAGGAAGGCCTTGGGGTCAGGGAATTTGCTCTTCCACCCTGGTCCATCTGTATTTCACTAGCCATGACTTCTTTCTTTCTGACCTAATATTTTTCTGTCATGATACCAAATAGCAGAAACTTTCCAGAAAGTCATTTTACCATAGACAACGTACAGTTTAAGGCCCTCCGCCTGGAAGTGAGGGAAAATGGGAAACAGAATAGGGAATGGGCCGGAGCCACTGAGACACAAGTGTTATTTGTTATAAAGGGCGTGGTATCGTGGAAAAAGCCCTGGACCGGTTGTCAGAAGACCTGGCATCGTTAACCAGCGGTGTGCCTTTGTGCCAGTCATTTCTCTCCAGTTTTCTGTCTCCTTTCTTGTCAAAAGACTTGGTCTACATGGCTTCTAAAATCTTTTCGGCTCTGACACTTGAGGAGTCTATAAAGAGAGCCTGTATCAACGGGAGAGAAGGGAAAAAAGATGCGCCACCACACACAGAGCTGCCAAGGATCCTGTACGTGTGGTATTATAATGGAAGAATTTTCCCCTTGTCTGCCCAGATGCAGAAATGTTGGAGTGCGAGACTGGGAAACGTGCCTAGTATGAAATCCTAGTACCCTGACTTCCTGGTTTTGGCAGTTCAGAGTCTTGGGAATCTGTCCCAGGCTCTGTAAAGTAAGACAGACCATGAAAACAGGCCCTCTAAGAACTTCAGTGTGGCTCTGGCAGCCTTCAGATTCTAAGGTCCTCCATCCGTGGGGCTACCCTCGGGTTCCACCTCATTCCCCTCTACTGATCAGCAGCCAAATTCTGAAGCCGCTTGAGCTTACAGTCCCAGCCAAATGGCCCTACTGCCTTCCTGTTTGTGAAAGCCTCCAATTCCCAGCTTGTGGCCAGATCCAATTTTTGCAGCAACTTAACCCTTCCCCAAGATCACCCTCTGGACTTGAGTATCCCAGATGCTGCAGACTCTCTTTGGGCCTATAGCAGCCAAGCCTGGGGGGAATTGGGAAGGCCAGATGGTGACACTTCGTTCTCTATGTTTCAGATAGTCCTCTGCTCGAAGTGAGGCTCAGCCCCTAGTTTGATAAGCTCAGGGTGGGAAAGGGACCTGCTGTGGTGAGATTACCCAGACTCTGGGGCAGTCTCCTACAGTTTGGCCTCACACCTCAACAGACCTGCACTCCTCACCTTTTCACTTACTCAACAGGCCTATGGCTATTCTAGCAAAGACTCCCGAGTCATCCATAAGTATGCTAGCTTCAGGCTGCTTCCTGTGGTTTAAGGGCAGACTGCTTCCATCCCTGTTCCTGAGACCCCGTCCCCCCGCAGATGTTCACCCAGGGCATGGCCTCCTGAGGCATCCATTTGGGATGCAGGGACCTTGTGGGCTACAAGAGGACTTATTTTTCCCTCCAGCCCCAGCCTAGCCTATGCTGAATGATGGGGCTGGCTAGTATAAAGACTGCTTTTTATAATGTTAGCCCTTGGTATTTTTGGTGTCTGGAGAGAGCTTCCTTTCCTCCCACAGTTAATTAGCAGCAGAGGAGCATTTCCCTTTCCTCAACAGAAAGTCTGTCCCTGCCCCTGGGGCCAGGCAGAAGGGTGGCAGGTGTGGCTAAAGCACCGCCTGAGGTTAACCTCAAACTTTAGCTTAGAGTCACACTTGAAGAGAAGCAAAGGGAAACACAGGGTTACCTTCCCCTGGGGCAGAGTCGGCAAGTGGGCACAGGTCCCTGGAAAGCCAGGGGATTGTTTTCTAGTCCCCCAATCAGGTGAGGGGACAGGAGAAGGGGGTGGGGAACCAATGTGTGTTTGACACGTTTGTGAATTGTTCCTATAACAAAGGCTTTTTTTAAAAAAATAAATAAACAGAGTGGAGCTTTATATATGTGAATGAGAGGCTCACAGAAGGACCCATTGTCAGGAGGAAAAATTGCATGAGTAATTGTACATGACTTCAGTCTTCCCAGTTGAAATGTTAGGCGTATTAAGGATGATTGTGGACATTCCAGTGTTTTCAGTGTGGGGAAGAGGGAGGAAGAAACTCCCGGGAGGTGAGCAGGCAGGTTGTCTAGCAAGGCAGGGGACACAGGAACCTAAAAAGCTCTTCCTCCACTTTTCTTGCTGGTTCCCATTCTTTCTCTACTTAATTAAGGTACCACCTCCTACAGGAAGCCTTCCTGCCCCTTCCTCCTTCTCTCATCTCCCACTTTAGGTGTTCTTGATAGATATCTACTGCCTTATTATTTAGTAGACCATGATACTACTGATAGTTTGTAGAGCAGTGTGCCTGGACCCCAGGACCAGATTCCACGACTTCCTAAATGTATAACTCTGCCCGAATTACTTAATCTCTCTGTGTTTCAGTTTCCTCATCTATAAATGGGAGTAATACCTACCTTCTAGGGTTGTCATCAGGATTAAATGTGTTAATATATATATGACATATAGAACAGTGCCTGACATATCGCATGCACTCAGTAAATATTAGCAATTATTATTTTTGCTTGTATCCCCAGTAGTTAACACAGTCTATAATATATCATGGGGCAGTGGTTTTTCAACCCTCGTATGCATCATCATTGCTTGAGGGGTTTTAAAATTATATGAATCTGGGCTCCACTGGTCTAGGGGTGAAAACTGATCGTGGTATTTGGGAAAAGTTCCCGGGTAGCTTTATTATGCATCCAAAGTCATAGATGCTCAATGAATAGATGAATAGATGAACCACATGGGATCCAAAGGAACCAACCCAGGTGACACCATCCTGAGGAATGTCAAAGCATGATTCTGTCCCCTTCAGAAAGTTTGCTATTTCCTGAGGCAGACTTCCAGAGAATATGACAGTAAATGTAATGGAGTACATGAAAGAATATAATTTTCATCATCTCAACATATTGCTCTGTTGAAGAAACAGAAAAATGACTAGCTAGAGCTAATATTAGAGATCAATAGGTATTTCCTCTTGTGCTCTTTTGTTTATGCAGACATATTGCTCAGAGAGTTGCCATGACAACTTCAACCAGAGCTGAACTTTGACCTTTCCTCCAGTTTTAATTCGACTCGCCACTGAGTCATTAATTCAGTGGACATAAGAAAACATTTAAAGACCTCAAATAAAGCATTTCTGCCCCTATAATGCACAGTTGTACTATGTTGTTATTGTGACATATTGTAATTAGTTGCTTTATCAAGTTGGTTTACAAACTTTAAACTGACTGCTGCTTGTAAAACAGGAAGTCAGGCATCTCACGATAGGAATAATGAACTATAGCCAGGCCTTACTTGCAAGGCACTTATATATTAATGGGGGAAGTAAAGATAAACATACTGAAAACTAGAGAAAACGAATATAGCAGAGATATTTAAATAGTATGTAGCAAGATCAAGTGGGCTTGGAGTCAGATTTAGGCCTATTTCTTATTAGCTGCCTGATCTCAATTAGTTCAGTTAACCTGGGTTGCCTGAGTGGCTCAGTGGGTTAAAGCCTCTGCCTTCAGCTCAGGTCATGATCTCAGGGTCCTGAGATCGAGCCCCACATCGGACTCTCCACTCAGTGGGGAGTCTGCTTCTCCCTCTCTCTCTGCCTGCCTCTCTGCGTACTTGTGATATCTCTCTCTCTGTCAAATAAATAAATAAAATCTTTTTTAAAAAAAGGTGTTTAATTCAGTTAACCATCCTGAATTTCAGCTCCCTCGTCAACCAAATGTGGATTCTGATGCCTACATCACGGACTGTTGTGAGGCTTCAAAGCGATACCATATGTAAGTGTCTGGCACTTTTTATTAAATGAAATTATTTTAATGAACAAAGAGCTGTATTCCAGCAGCACAATTTGTCATCAGCAATTTCATTATCAAGAGGAGAAATGATGTGGAATAGGAAGACTCAAATCAAAATGGAGAACTAAGCATGAACATAGACCCACCCTCCCACCATAAATCCTTTAAAGGGCAGAAAGGTAGCTTTAAAATCATGAGGTCTCTACCAGCACCAGCAAACAAGAGAGGAGGCAGAAATTATGATAAAAATCTGGATAGAAAGCAGTTAGGATCACAATGATAGACAACTCACAAAGTGTATTAATATACTCCAGGGGCGCCTAGGTGGCTCAATGGGTTAAAGCCTCTGCCTTCCGCTCAGGTCATGATCTCGGGCTCCTGGGATTGAGCCCTATATCGGGCTCTCTGCTCAGCAGGGAGCCTGCTTCTGCCTGCCTCTCTGCCTACTTGTGATCTCTCTCCTCTCTGCCAAATAAATAAATAAAATCTTAAAAAAAAAAAATACTCCAAACCACTCTTAAGGTAAATTTCTTTGAAGGTAGGGGCAGAGAATCTCCCAGCTCAGAGGAAGCAAATAGAAAGGATATGAGGGGTTGGGAAGCACTCATCAGGGTTATTCATCTTTAAACAGCCCTGTGCATAACAGACCTCTCTCTTCCCTCCACTTCAGGGAGCTATAGGTGGAGCATAGGGGTCAGGCGGGTGGGCTAAAACACAAAACTTCACTCTAAGAAGGGAAGTCCCCTGTCTGGGGACGATGTCTGCTGGTGGGTAAGGGCCTGTGAGAAGGGCAGGGCTGGAAGTCACCCTATCCAACTTCCACGGACACAGAGAGAGGAAAAAGGCAAAGCTTTTCCTGCCCAGCCTGTCAACTATGGCTTCACTGAAGTAAAGGCCTCCTTATTTTAGCATCTGGGATGGGCAAAGGACCAAGTGGGGAGGAGAGTGGTCCCCAAGCCTGCCTCTCTGCCTGCTCCAAGCACCTTACTGGGAAGTCTGCAGTCAAAATGACCTCCTCACGGAGTCCCTAGTAACCCTCCATTCACCAAAGGAGACTAGAGCGGAAACAAACAGCTCAAAACTGAAGTGAAAACTTAAACAAATACCTGCTTAAGTGTTCTTGAAACATAGATATGATAAAGAACAAAGGATCACCAGATAGTTGATGTAATTTAAACAGCTCTAAAGGAAAGGATTAAGATGAACAAACTGAGGGGCACCTGGGTGGCTGAATCTGTTAAGTGACGGCCTTCGCCTTCGGCTCAGGTCATGATCTTGGTGTCTTGGGATGAGCCCTGCATCAGTCTTCTCTGCTCAGCGGGGGTCTGTTTCTCCCTCTCCCTCTGCCCCTCTGCCCTGCTTGTGCTCACTTCCTCTTTCTCTCATTCTCCCTCTCTTATGCTCTCTCTCTCTCTCTCGCAAATAAATAAAATTTAAAATATATATATAAACAAACTGAAAACTGACTCCAGAGAAAAGACAGATAAAGGAACAAAAAAATGTTTAAAAATTTCTAAAAAAATAAATAAATAAAATAAAAAATTCTTTTTAAAAAAAGATTTTATTTGTTTATTTGACAGAGAGAAAGAGATCACAAGTAGGGAGAGAGGCAGGCAGAGAGAGAGGGGGAAGCAGGCTCCCCGCCAAGCAGAGAGCCCGATGTGGGGCTCGATCCCAGGACCCTGAGATCATGACTTGAGCCGAAGGCAGAGGCTTTAACCCACTGAGCCACCCAGGCACCCAGTAAAATAAAAAATTCTAAATAACATCATCCTTCAAAAGATCTGCAAGTATGTTTTAGCAGGCTGCTATGAAAAAAGAACAAGCAATAAACAAGGAATTAAAAAGTATGATAGTAAAACTAAAAAAAGCAGTGGATGGAATAAATAATGAGTATGATAAAAACTAGGGATGTTAAGAAGCTAAGTGTGAGGAGATGTCCCTGAATATACAGAAACAATGAGGAATGGAAAATTTGAGAGAAAAATTGAGAGACTACTAGGGACTGAATTGTGTTCCCCTCGAATTCATATATTGAAGCCCTAAACTTGATCTGTATCTGGAGATAGGCCCTGTGAGGAGGTGGCAAAGGTTACATGAGGTCAATTCGATAATTCAGTAGGACTGGTGCCCTTATACAAAGAGGAAGAAACACCACAGCTATCGCTCTGCCATGTGAGGACACAGCAAGGACGTGGCCAGAAGGCAGCTATCCATAAGCCAGGAAGAGAGCCCTCATTGGAAACTGAATTGGCTAGCAACTTGATCTTAGCCTCTAAAACTGTGAGAAAATAAATTTCTCTTGTGTAAGCTACCCAGTATATGGTATTTGGTTATGACAACCCAAGCAGAGTAATACAGAGACACAAAGGATCAATTCAGAAGTGCCTCCTTTCACTCAAAAGAAATGCCAGGAGAGAACTGAGAATTCAGTGGGGGTGGGGAAGAGATCTACAAAGAAATAATAAAAGAAAACTTCCCCAACCCAAAGCAAGGCTTCAAGACTTAACAGGGCCTGCTAAGTGGCAGGCAAAGAATGTTTTCAAAGATGCTTACTTAGACAAATACTTGGGATGTTTCAGAGCCAAAAAGACAAACAAAAACTCTAAAAGTATTTAGAGAAGAAAAACAGGTTACCTACAAGGAACAAAAATGAATCGGCTGTCAGATTTCTGAAAGGTCACTCTGAATGCTGGACAGCGATGAAGCAATCACTTCAAACTTTGAAAGAAAATAATTTGACCTAGAATTATGTACCATGCTAGCCAAACTAGCTTTCCAATGAGGGAGCAAAATCAAGACATTTTCTTTTTACCCTCCAGGTTGTCAAAAGTGAATGAAGTTGATGAAATCCAGGACTAGCAGGGTTTTAGGGAAAAGGGTCCTCTCAGACTCCATGGGAGTATCATTTGGTACCACCATTTTGACAAGGCAACTTGGAAGTATATATCCACATTTTTCTTTTCCATCTATCTAACCTAGAGAAGAGTTTGTGTACATGTACAGGAGGCTCGTATAGCACTGTGGGGTCAGTAGTGCAGATCCTAGAGTCAGAGTTCTGTGTTCAAATCCCAGCTCAGCCACTTACTTAGTTGTGAGACTTGGGTAAGATACCTTAGTGCCTCTCCAGTGAAATGGGGATGATACTATGTACTCCCTATTTCATAGGGTTGTTCTGAGAATTGAAAGAGTTACTACATGCAAAGTGCTTAGAACAGATCTTCGTACAAACTACGCATTTGATAAATGAGTATTACTGTTATGTATTATACAGAGAAATATTAGATGTTATCTAAGGACATTAAGAGTGAAATACTTCAAATTCGTGCCACTGGAGATAAATGATGCTGCAATGTTTGATGTGGCACAGTATTGGAGGACCTAATATCTATAAACAAAAGAATGGTACAACCATACTAGGGAATACTATGCAGCCATTAATTAAAAGGTGGTAGAGGATACGTGCGTGGGTGGCTCAGTTGGTTGGTCAGTTGCCTTCGGCTCAGGTCATGATCCCCAGATCCCACAAAGGGCTCTCTGCTCAGTGGGGACTCTGCTTCTCCCTCTGACCCTACCTGCTCTTGTTCACTCTCTCACTCTCTCTCAAATAAATAAATAAAATCTTAAAAAATAATAATAAAAAGGTGGTAGAATTATACTAACTATGTGCTACAAGGAAAGATCCCAAGGACATATTGCTAAAGGAAGGTGAGGGAGAAAAAGCAAATTGCTGAACAATGTTTATAGATTATCCCATTAAAAAATACATGAATGTACTTATGCACATGTACACAGTGGCATACCACTGAAGGGCAAAGCAGGGGAAGTGGTCTTTCCTGAGTGCAGGCAGTAAGGGGATATAGCAACTGGGGATAATTTAAAACAACTTAATTTTAAGGAATAACTTGAAAACAATAATAAATGACAATAAAATCTACTTAATCTGTTCTTATTATCACCATGAACAATGGAAACAAACAAGGTCAATGATAGAATGCTCCTCCAGCCAGGGCACTCAGCTCTTCCCGTCCCCCACCCCCCTAATCCTGGTTGCTACTGCATCTTCCCAAGTGCATAGAAAAACTTAGAGCAGAAACTGACAGTACTGACTAAATAGGATAATTTATGGAAGGAAGTGGGATTAAGTGGTTGGGGTAGGGGGCGTAAGCAGGATTTTTACTTTTCACTCGCTACTCACTTAAATTCTTTTTGCAAAGAATATATTTATTTACTTAGAGTTTGTACTTGTATAGTTAACACTTCTAATTTGAAAAAAATAACATGGTAGGCAAAAAAGATTTGTTATAGGAAGTCAGAAAAAATGGAACCCAACGATAGCCTATTCTTCCAAATATTTTAGATTATGGAATATGGGTTAGGTATGGTGACTGCATTTTCAGAAGTAAAAGTTAGAAGCCAGTGACTGCCAAGGAATTTTTGGTATAACTCCTGAGTAGGAGAGGCAGCCTGGGACATCCAGTCTGGGTGCCAATATAATGGAATTTCTGGGACCATCTGATGGTTTATTATTACAAATAGACTGTCTGAAACCAGGCCTGTCCATAAATCCCTAATCCCACTCTCTTTTTGGATCCATTTGGAACTGAACTCCTCCTGATAGGATACCAGACTACAACCTAGCATTCAGCCTGCCTTACCCTGACTCTCTCAAGTTCAAGGCCTTGAAGCCTTTGCTCCCCCTAAGATCTGTCAGGAGAGCTGGCAGGGTACTCCTAACTTCTCAGTTGCCACAGCAGCATCCCCAGGCACACTGTGTGCCCTCACATGAGAGGGCAGCTGTTTTCCTGACTATCAGCCCCCTGATTCCCTTCTGCTCTCCCCACCCCCAGCCCAGTCACCTTCTGCAGCCCCCACACTCCCCACTATCTCTCTCACCCTCCCCACCCCACCCCCTGTGTGTCACTGAGCCAGTCGGGCCTGGGCTACTGATACCAATCCTGCTGATACTAGCACAGGCAATCCCAGGCACAGGGTAAGATGAGGCTGTGAAAATGAAATTATTGGGTACAGAAAGGAAGAGGGTAATAGACCCGGAGAAACAGGAAAGAGTTTGCCAGAAAACCAGGCTGACGTGAGCTGAGTGGAAAAGAGAAGTTGGAACAAGACTCACAGAACATCTTGGGGCCAGTTAAGGAAGTGGGAGAGAAATAAGAACTAAATATACACAGCAATTCTAGTTCTAAGCATGAAGAAGGATGTGCAGGTAAATGCACTGATATTCATCAATGAGTCCACTGAGAAGGACCAAATGAAAGGCCCCGGTGGGACCCAGAGCATTCTGTGGGGAACAAGGAAAGAACATGTGTCAGGAAGATGTGCTCCCAACCCTGGCTGTGTGACTTCAAGCAAGTTCCTTAATCCCCTGAGCTTTATCTGTAAAGTTGGGATCCTTCTAAACATTAAATGGGTTTAGGCAAGTAAAGCTCTCAGGCCAGCATTCAGGAAAGCCGAATTTCTTTCTCCTTTCAAAATGTCAGCGGTGATGATGAGAACTTACCTGCAGCCTCTCACTTCATCCTCAGTGTGAGCAGCGGACACTCTAAAGAATAGTGAGTTATGACAGCTAACATTGGTTGAGGGCATAGCAGCATCACCTTGATCCTCACAACCCTACGGGGGAGACAGTATTAGTAGTCCTAGTTGACAAGTGAGAAAGTCAAGGCTCAAAGAAGTAATTCACCCAAGTCATATAACTAGTAAGAGGTAGAACTAGGATGAAAATCCAGCTCTAATTGCAAAACCCAGGCTCTTTACCACCTCACTATATTCCTTCCCACTAGTAAGGCAGAAAATAGAGAAAAGGTTAAACAAGTAAAGGCCCCATCCAAGGCATCGATGAGAATCAGTAGGAGGGTTCCTGTCATCCTGTTTTCCTGTGTGGAAGCAGCTGCTATAGGAAGCTTCCTGGAGAGTTCCCATTTGACCATGGGATCCGGGAGAGACACTACTGCTGAAATGAAGTCACAACCCCCTCCCCGACTGCCAGAGATCGGTGATGGCATCCGAAAGCAAGCAGATCACCTATGTAACCAGTGCAAATAAAGCCGTAGGCAAGGGCATCGCCTTGTGTTATGAAAGTATCTTGCAATAAAGAATGTGGTAACCGAATCCAAACAGAAGGGTGATGACTTGGCAGGCAGTCTGAAACAAGCCAAGTTAAAGTTTGCCCATGTGTCTGCAGCTCTGTCCACTCTGATTTTAAATGCTTCATACTGGTTTTGTGAGCAGAAAGCCCTGACATGAGAAAGGTCTGAAGGAGATGCTGCCTGGGGAAGGCCAAAGCACCCAACAAGCAAAAGAAATTACTGGTCAATTTAATAATGCCAGTGACATTAGAGGGTTTCATTAATGTAGCAGTCGTCACCACCACAGCATTTATCCACTCACTCATGTATTTATCTGGGAAACCTTTATAGAAAGCCTACTGTGTTCCAGGCCCTGTGCTAGGTTCTGGGCCTTTACAAAGAGTCCCCAGGAGTTTACAGGGAAGTCAGGAGATGGTAGAAAGCAAGTTTTTCCAACACAGTCAGGTTAAAGCTCTGCTATCGGTGGGGCCTGCTGCATACAACCATGCAGGGAGGTGACTGTGCCAATGAGAGTCAGGAAATACCTCCCACAATGTGCAAGCCAGAAAAGAACTTTAAGAAGTAGTCCAGCTCCCTCACTGTGGTAAGAAGGAAGCTGTGGGCCTGAGTTATAAAAATGATACACTGCAAATCATGACTACACATAGTTTGTATCAACTGAATGGCTCTCTCACAAGTGCCTCAGGAATTTAAGGGAGACGAGCATCACTGTGAATCAAAAGAGGGCTTCCTGGAAGACATGGGACTTAAACTGGGCTTTCCCGGAAAGATAAAGGATGTGTGTGTGTGGGTGTGTGAAAGAGAGAGAGAGAGAGAAAGGGAAACACCTGGTTTTTAGATACTGATCAAATTGTTCCTTAAGGCTATTTAGTTTTCTTTTGTCTGGCTATCCAAAGTCCTTGAGATCTACCATTTTTTGTTTGTATGTTTAAAAAGATATGCTACCAGATATGATAGGATTAGTTTCACAGGCTTTGGAGTCTGACAGACCTGGGGTCAAATCCACACATTATATCACTGTGCCATTTTCTAGTTGTGTGACCTTAGTTTGCTCATCTGTTAAATGGGGATAATAATATCTACCATAAGATCGTGATGAATGTTAATTGAAGTAATATACATAAAGCATGTAGCATAGGACCTGATACTCAGGAAACACATAGCATAGCTTTTTAAATATTGTGATAATTACTTACCTGCATGGACCTTATGACATGTACAGTGTAGCCTGTTTTCATTCAGTTTCTGTTAATTCTTTTATCAAACAGGCGCAGTGCAAGGCACCATGCTAGATGTGGGAAAAGTTGTGTACCAGACAGACATTTTCCCTGCCTGCTCAGAGCAGTTTAAAGGGATGTGAGACATGTAAACACACAATTGTGGTATAGTGTGAGTTTCCCTGTAACTCACTGGGGTGGATACTAGTTATTATTGGTCAGCTCTGGGAAGGCTATGAACTTAAAGGGCCAGACTAGGGCCTTTGGAGAACTTACCTTACCAGGGTGCATTTGCCCTTAAGACAGAGCTAGAAGATGCTCCAACCAGCAAAGTCATTACCACTTCTTTTTTATTATTATTACATTTTTTGTTTTAAGATTTTTATTTATTTATTAGAGAGCGAGAGACTGAGAATGAGAGGGGAGAAGGTCAGAGGGAGAAGCAGACTTCCCGCAGAGCCGGGAGTCCGATATGGGACTCGATCCCGGGACTCCGGGATCATGACCTGAGCCGAAGGCAGTTGCTCAACCAACTGAGCCACCCAGGCGCCCTACATTTTTTGTTTTAATTCCAATATAGTTAATATACAACTTTATATTAGTTTCAGGTATATGACATAGTGATTCAATAATTCTGTACATTACTCAGTGCTCATCATAATTGTGCTCTAAATCCCTTAAACCTGTTTCATCCACCCCCCACCTACCTCCCCTTTCATAGCCATCAGTTTGTTCTCTGTAGTGAAGAGCGTTTTTTGTTTTTTTTCCCCCTCTCTCTCTTTTTTACTCTTTGGTTGTTTGTTTTGTTTCTTAAATTCCACATATGAGTGAGGTACAGTATTTGTCTTTATTTGACTGGCTTATTTTGCTTAGCATTATACTCTCTAGCTCTATCCATGTTGCGAATGGCAAGAGTTCCATCTTTTTATGGCTGAATAATATTCCATCATACTTCTTCTTTATCCATGCATCTATAAATGGACAGTTGGGCTGCTTCCATGATTGGGCAAATAACGCTGTAATAAACGGAGGGGTGAATGTATCCCTCTGAATTCGTGTTGTATTTTGGGGGTAAATACCCAGTAGCATAATTACTTGAACCATAGGATTGTTCTATTTTTAACTTTTTGAGGAAACTCCATACTCTCTTCCACAGTGGCTATGCTAGTTTGCATTCCCAGCTACAGTGCACAAGGGTTTCTTTTTCTCCACATTCTCACCAACACCTATTGTTTTCTTGTATTGTTAATTTTAGCCATTCTGACAGGTGTGAGTTGATATCTTTTTTTTTTAAAGATTTTATTTATTTATTTGAGAGACAGAGAAGGTGAGAGAGAGCATGAGAGGAGAGAAGGTTAGAGGAAGAAGCAGACTCCCCGTGGAGCTGGGAGCCCGATGTGGGACTCGATCCTGGAACTCAAGGATCATGACCTGAGCCAAAGGCGGTCGCTCAACCAACTGAGCCACCCAGGCGCCCCTGAGTTGATATCTTCTTGTAGTTTTGATTTGTGTCTCTCTGAGGATGAGTGATATTAAGCCTCTGTTCATGATTCTGTTGGCTATCTGGATGTTTTCTTTGGGAAAATGTCTATTCATGTCTTCTGCACATTTTTTAGTGGACTATTTGTTTTTTGAGATGTTGAGTTGTATCGGTTCTTTATATATTTTAGATACTAACCCTTGATTGGATACATCATTTGCAAATATCTTCTTCCATTCAGTAGGTTGCCTTTTAGTTTTGTTGATTATTTACTTTGCTGTGCAGAAGCTTTTTATTTTGATGAGTCATTACCACTTCTTGATAGTTCTGTTTTTGCTCTATATTTTTTACAATGTCATTTCCACCTAATAGAATAATCTTGATAGAAAAGGAAGTTTTCTCTCACTCGTCCAGCATTCAGCAGAAACTACAAGAAGCAGTAAAAATACACCTGAGCTTAAGCTCTAGACAATTTTCCTGGCTCCTCTCTCCTAGTGTGTTTAGTACCTTTGGCAGCAAGCATCCAAATTGGCTCCCAATGATCCCCACCTCCTGCAAGTTACACCCTGGTGTATTCCCCTTCTGCATTGTACTGCGGTTGGTCTTTGTGACCAATGGAAAATGGCAGAAGTGTTAGCATGGCACATCTAAGATTAAGTTATACTCTTGGGTGCTCTCTCACACATGCTCTCTTTCTCTTGGATGACTTCCCTTGGAGAAAGTCATATCTTGAGCAGAGCTATGGAGAGATTCACATGGCAAGGAACTGAAGCTTCCTGCCAACATCCACATGACTGATCTTGGAAATGGATTCTCCAACCCTAGTCAAGTCTTCAGAGACTATGGCCTTGGCCAACAGCTTGACCTTATGAACTATCCAGCTAAGCTATTCCCAGATTCCTGATTCCTAGAATATATGTGAAGTAATAAATTCTTGTGATTTTAAGCTACTTAGTGTAATTTGTTTTGCAGCAATAGATAACTAATACAGTGCCCCTCATCTGTGCCTCCCCTGTCATGGTACTTACCGCAGTGTGTTGTAATTACCTGTGTATGCTTCTATCTCCTCCTCAGACTGGGAGCTTAATGGATACTGTGTCTTATTGTCTTTGGGTTGTCATCACTTGGAACATGCCTAGTCCATAGCAGATGGTCAAAAAACTTTGTTGGATGAATAACTTGCCTTTGTATAGCACATTAGAATTTATATAGCATTGATGCGCTTATATAGTCTTCATGACACCCCTGGAAGATAATTACTACTGTTATCCCCACTCAACAGATGAGGAAATTGAGGCTCAGTGACTCAATTATCTCACAACCAATAGTTAATAAAACCAGGACTCGAACCCAAGTAATCCAATTCCTAGTTGATGCTCCTTCTTTCAAACCAAACTGTTCTTCATTTAGCTTGTGGGGGAAGAGGGTAGGATAAAAATCATTCTAAAGAATAGGGGGGTGCTGGGGCACCTGGGTGGCTCAGTGGGTTAAAGCCTCTGCCTTCAGCTCAGGTCATGATCTCAGGATCCCGGGATCAAGCCCCGCATCGGGCTCTCTGCTCAGTGGCGAGTCTGCTTCCCCCTCTCTCTCTGCGTGCCTCTCTGCCTACTTGTGATCTCTCTCTGTCAAATAAATAAATAAAATCTTTAAAAAATAAATAAAAAATAAATAAATAAAAAAAAAGAATAGGGGGGTGCTGTCCAGTCATGATGGAGCTCCGAAGAAGGGGCAGTGGACAAGAACATGGCTCATTTATGAACAGGCCAGGTCTCTGTGGGCCTTCCCCACACCCCACATGCAATATTTCATTTAATCATCACAAACCCCAAACAGGAAGTTAATTGTTATTATTCCCACTTCATAGATGAGAAAACCAAGGCAAGATCTCACATATATCAAATAGTAGAGCTGGAACTCAAGCAAATGTATTCAAACTCCTAGTTCAAGGCTCTTCTTGTAAAACTCAGACTGCTTCCTTTTCCTAGTACTGGACAGCTGGCTTTGGCCTGGAGAGAATTCTTGATTCCAGCAGGAATATGCAGGGCAAAGTATCACAGAGTCTCAGACAATGAGCAGACGTGACTAATGTAAGGACACTACCAGTGTGGCTACGTTACACCTCATCCTTATTCTGAGCTCCAGTCACTGATTTTCAGGCCCAAGGTCCAAGGTTTCACAAGATCCCTTTTATCAAAGAAAGGAGATATGCCTCTATTGTGGTTAGCATCATCTTTAGTCTGCATGTCTTCAAAATGGGAAAAATAATTATAGTAATGGTTAAATGAGATGATGTATATAGAAATGGCTGGCGTGTAATAGGTGTTCACAAGCATGTAAGTATTCTTCTCCCTTCTTGCTGTGTTCCTATAGGACATTTTTAGGACAGGAGCACATAGCGTTTTATGAGCCTCTCTTCTCCCCATAAGCTGAAGTCTTAGCAGCAACAGTGGAAAGCAGAGGGAGAGGAGAGTATTTCTGAGGGCTCTGTGCAATCTTCAGCCTGAAGGGTGCTCTGTAGTGGGATTTCTGCTTTATGTCAGCAGTGCAGTGGGGCAGGAAGACCTCCATTCTTCGAGGGCAGGTATCATGCTGAGGAGAAGAAGCCCCAGCTGTTCTGTGGGATCTAGTGGAATGTGCCTTGGGGCTGCCTGACGCCTTGCTGGGTTGGGTAAACTTAGCCTGTTGGTTTCCATCCAAGAGACCTTTCACCTTGAGGGCTCATTGACCAGAAAAACATTCCAGAAGCCAGTGATTTCTCATTCTCCAGAGAGCCAGGGAGCAGACGGTTTCTGGGCTGGACAGTAGGGACAAACCCATGAGAGGCCCTCTGTGCTGAGGGCTCCATCTGATCCCAGGAAACTTAGTACTGGTTCCATGTGCTGGAAGACACAGCTTCCTGCCAGGAAAAGGATCTGGGCTTTGTCTTCATGCATGCCAGCATTTAGATGTGGCTGTCTAGAGTTTCATGGATGGGCTGTGGAGATGGCCAGTCCCCAGCTGGAAATCAGAGTGAGCCTGACTCTTACAGTCCTGTTCAATGCAATCCAGAGCAATTAAACAACCAAGTGAGAAGCTGCCAGGTGCAGGCCTTTGAGGAAGTAGGCGATGTTGTGGAAAGGCCATGGGCTTTGAAGTTGGAGTCGTCATTTGAATCCTAGCTTTACCGTCTGCTAACTCTGACTTGGGAAAGATATTTAACCTCTTTGGACCTCAGTTTCTTTATCTGTAAAGTAAGAGTAATGCCTACTCGGCAGGGCTGAGGTGAGCATTAAATGAAGTTGTCGTGTGTAAAAGAGTATAGAAAAGTGGCTGCTGCCCAATCAGTCCTCAACAAACCAATCTTCATTATTATGTTTCATGTGGAGATAGACAAGAAGTGAAAACAGCCACAGTAAGGAAGACAGTACATGTAATATTCGATATAACTCCTTTGATTTTTTTTTCAACCAGCATATATTGGGGAACCTCCTAAGTGCTAGTGACTAAGGATATAAGAACAATGGCCTCAACCTATAAGAACTCAAAATTTTGCACCTGAGATGGATACGTAAGCAAACAATTTCTATTGGACTTACAAGTGGTCTAAGATAAAGGATAGAAAATGCTGTCGGAGCAGAGTGGAGGAGGTGCTCACATTGTCTGAAGGAGTCAGAAGAGGCCTTGCAACCATTGGACTCTATTGGCTGAGTCTTGAAAGATGAACAAGCAGGCATTCAGCAGGTAAAATGAGTGCAGAAGGTCATTGCTGACATCAGGGACAGCATGTGGCAAAAAAACAGAGGCGTGAAAGAATTTGGTTAGAGAAATGGAAACCATGGAGTCACTGGATAGGAGACACATGATAAAGGACCATCAGCCTTGAGAGATACGAAAAAGACCTTGTTTGCCTGCTGAAGGGCCAGGACTTTGCTCTGGAGGCAAAGGGGGTTTTAAAGTAAAAAACAAGATGATTAATTTGTTTTCAGGAAAGATAACTGGGTGGCAGATGGGGTGCAAAGGGGAAAGACTAGAGGCTGGGAGACTGGAAGCATATGAAGATAAGCTCATTTGGGTTACATAATCAGGAAGTCAGTGGGGTCTCAGGAAGACAGGCTAGACCTCTTGGCTCCTGGTCTGAGCTTTTTCGATTAGATTGCTCCTCCTGCTGCATCTCTGAAACCTGCCTACTAAGCAAACCTTGACCTAAAATTACAGCGCTCCTGTGAAACAGAAAATAAAGCACACCAAATTGCAACCAGATTTGATTTGGACCGAGACACCTGCTTTTTATCCACGGTTCATCATAGCATTAAAATAGGTTCAACATTTTTCTGAGCATTTACTCCCTGAGGTCTGTACTCCTAAGGAGAATGCAAATTCTTCTTGACTTGGGCCATTCATTTATCCATTTGCTCAATTCATCCATTTATCCACCCACAGAATCACAGAAATATATCCTCAGCTACTGTGTTCTAATCTGGCTAAGTCCTGGGGATATAGAGATGAAAGGCAATCTCCGCCCTCAGAAAGCTCAGCCTACTGAAGAGGGGAACCGAAAAGTAGATAGGCAGGGACAGTCCAGTGTGATGGGTGCTCATCTAATGAGGGAGAGGTACGAATTGTTATGGGAGCTTGGAGAAGGCACATTTAACAGTCTGAGCCTTCAGGGAAGTAGGGGACACTTGTTGAAGCCTTGAAGGGCAAAGAAGAGGGTGCAGAGGTACTCTGAGTAGAACGAAGAACAGATGCTGCTTGGAGTTACAGTGCAGTGGCAGGAATGATTAGAATTCAAGAATTCAGTCTTCTAGCCTTGAAGCCAAACACATGCTTTGCCTATTTTACTCAAATAAACCACATTAATCCAGATTTAACTGATGGCTTCCTTCTGGTACCTCACTGCACAAAAGACTAAGCCAGTGCCCATTTGCCCCCAAATTACCAAATAGGCAAAGCTTGCTTGGTGGTTTCTGATATCCTCTTCCAGTGCCTATCTCAGGACACCTCCAACTCTGGCCCTAGTGCACCACGTTGTTCCTCCAAGAGCCAAGAGCCTTCTTCAACCACCTCCCATCTCACCATCCCCCCTAGGGGCCCAGGCTCCCAGTCTATTCTCACTCACTTCCCTATCAAGTCTTAGCTTGTGGAACAAATTCTGCCCAGCTTTTGGGTGGTGTTGCCTTGTGAGCCTGAAAGACTATCATGCACTTTACTTGTTCATAACCACTAGCCAACTTGAAGGATTCCCCCCATCAGAGATATATGTACTCAACATTGTCTTTCCTCCCTTTACTTGTCCTCTATGAGGAATGTGACTTCACCATTCCTTCACTCATGGTTTTCTATGAAATCCCTCTCTCTGGGATCACCTCCTACTTCTCCAGGAGCTCCGTACATAAAGCTCTAATATCACGCTTCTCAAACATACAGAGTTCTAACCATCTCCCTATTTTTGTCTTCATATTAGACAAATAGCTCTGGTCTTACTTTTCTGTCCCCAGTTCCTGTACTTAGTGGCGTGAATAAGCATTGGATGAACAAATGAATTAGTAAGGGAATGGACTGCATTCTGTGGAATGAACTTCTGCCAGTGGAATGCCACTCTAGACGTAAGAATGCAAACCGAAGAGGCAGGTTGGGGAACCAACTTTGGAGATTTTCAGTACCCCTCTAGGCTGTAGGCCACTGCCTGCTTTGCCTGGGTCTAAGGTTAGCTGTGAGAAAAGAAATAATACCCCTGAGAGTAGAGAGAAGGCAGCATCTTCTACCTTAATTTCTTTGAGCCCTACCTGGCCTAATTTCCCCAGACCCATTTCTGTGGGCCTGTGCTACTTTGTATGGCTCTTACTCATGAACTTGGAACTATTAATGACACACCAGGAGCTGATACTCTACTTGACCTGAATTATGTTTTAACATTAACGCTGTGAAATTTCACAGAGAAGAACTAAAGTGAAGTTAATACTCACTAAAAAGAAAATGAGTCGTCCCCGGTTTATCACTGGAAAAATCCCAGCCTTTGGTCTGAATTGTTTTCCAGTTTTACTGAGAAATAGTCACCATACATCACGGTATAGATTTCAGGTGTGTACAGTGTGATGGTTTGATTTACGTATATTGTGACATGCTGACCACAGTAAGTTCGGCTAGCATCTATCTGATAATATAGATACAGGAAGAAGAAAAGAATAAAGGAGAAAATTTTTTTCTCCTTGTGGTGAGAACTCTCCTTGTGGTGGGAACACTCTACACAGCTTTCCTCTATGTGATACAACAGCGTTAGCTAGAGGTGGCCTGTTGTGCATTTCATCCCCACTACTTTATCTAACAACGGAAAGTCTGTACCCTTTGACCCTTTCCTCTCATTCTCCCTACCAACTCCCCACCTCAGTAACAGGTCTGATCTTTGTTTTTACAAGTTTGTTTTTTTTTTCCCCAGAGGTTTTTGTTTGTTTGTTCGCTTGTTTTTTTTAGATTCCGCACAGAAGTGAGACTGTATAATAGTTGTCTTTCTTTGTCTGATATTTCACTTAGCATAATGCCTTCAAGTTCCATCCATGTTGTCGCAAATGATAGAATTTCCTCATTTTTTTTGTGGCTGGATAATATTGCATTGTATATAGAGACCACAACTTCTTTATCTATTCATCCATCATTGGATACTTAGGTTGTTGCCACGTTTGGGCTAATGTAAATAATGCTGCTATGAACATGGGAGTGTAGATATCTTTTCATGTTAGTACTTTTGTTACCTTTGGATATATTCCCAGATTAATTTCTTTTTTGTATTAAGATCCAAAAATACTTAAAAAGTCTGACTGGTTAGCCACATAAAGCATATGCTGAGTGTCCTCAACCAAAGCCAAACACGAGTAAAGTCAAACTGTGTATGGAAAACAAATAAATGAATCACAGTGTTGGGTAAAATGCTGTTTGGCACAAATCCGTGATTGCAGACCAAGAAGTATCTCTGCAAAAATGTGAAAAATATCAGGAAAAGCTGTGGAAAATATCTTGGAGACAGATCTGACTTTGACCTGGAATCTTGCCTACAACTGAACTTTGACCCACAGAAGTAATACATGATGTTTTCCTTGAGTACATGTTTGTTCACCAATTGGTCTGCAGATCCTGGGTGAGGCTGCTTCCTGCAAGGTGAACTGCTCTCTATGGTAGCTCTGGTCATCACTGTGCATGGCCAGCTAGAACCAGGCTGACCCACAGCCATGGGAAGTAAAGGTAATTGAATCGGGCTGCTTAGAGCAGTGAGATGGGACCAGTGACCAGAGCTGGGGGCCCTGAGTCACATAGCTGTGTGCCACATGTGACATTCTTTAAAAGGCCCTGGCGTGCCATATGCATTAGCATGCAACTGACTACCAACTGTCCAATATGACATTTGGGTTTTTTTAAAGATTTTATTTATTTATTTCAGAGAGCATGCGTTGCGCACGCATGTGAGTTGGGGGAGGGGCAGAGGGAGAGCTGGAGGGAAAAAAATCTCCAGCAGATTCCACGCTTAGTGTAGAGCTGGACACCAGGCCCAATCTCACGACCCTGAGATCATGACCTGAGCCAAAACCAAGAGTCGATCACTTAACCAACTGAGCCACCCAAGTGCCTCAGTGACAATGTGACATTTAATTACAATAGACTTCTTTAATTCATGGAATCACTTATTCCATGGCCAAAGGCACCTTGTGAATATTAGGGATGAAAATTTAGGAATGACTTGGACCTAAGTTTTCCAAAATCTGTCAGGTACCTAGTTTTGTGTGCTAAGTTCTAGACATAAAAAGAGCTACAAAAAATGAACGGGCACAAATCCTCCTGCTCTCAAGGAGTGTAGAGTCTAGGAGGAAACATAAGCCGGTGATGTTGTACCTATAAAACAAGGTAGAAGGAGAAAGTGTTAATGATAGCTAGCATTTATCCAACACTCACTATGGGCAAGGCACTCTTCCAAGTGATTTACATGTTCTAGTCATTTAAACCTAACAAAAACTTTATGAAGTAGGTGCTCTTCGCTCCATTTTATAGATGAGGAAACTGAGGCACGGAGAGGCTTTTAACATGCCCAAGATCACAGCTAAGGCTCGAGTAGGGATTTGAACTCAAGTGGGTGTGCCTGTGGATCCTGTGCCTGACTGCTATGCTATTGTGGGTGCCGGGACCATCCAAGAGGTACATATGAAAAGTGTGTATCTGAGTTTTGGGGGCTCAGCTAGTGGAGATATTCACTGCACCCTTATAGAAGGAAGGATTACCCACGTTTTGTAGAGACGCAACATTACTAAGACTTGAAGGATGAGGAGATTTGGACACACCAGTGTTAGCAGTGAGAGTGGAGGAAGAATTCAGAGAGGAGGGTTTCCAGGTTGAGAGCAACATTAGTAAAACATGAAGGAGTAAACACACAGGATCTGAGGAAACAGCTGATGTCAGTCCGGTTGTATCAGAATGTGTGAAAACAAAGGAGCGGGAAAGGGCTGCAGGGACAACCGTGGCTAGACCTGAAAGGTTTGCTTACAGAGATGATCTTTACTCACCTGTTCCCTGCACTTTGCCAAACTGATGAACTTATCACCAAAAAACCACTCTCAGAGAAACTTTGATGATAAAAATGAACAGATGAGAGAGAATGAAAGAAAAAAAGAGAGAAAGGAAAGGAAAAAAGAAAAGAAAGAGAGAAAGGAAAGGAAAGGAAAGGAAAAAAAGAAAGAGAGAAAGGAAAGGAAAGGAAAGGAAAGGAAAAAAGAAAAGAAATAAAGGAAAGGAAAGGAAAAAAGAAAGAGAAAGGAAAGGAAAGGAAAGGAAAAAAGAAAAGAAAAGAAAGGAAGGGAAGGGAAGGGAAGTCAGGGTCACCTGGGTGGCTCAGTAGATTTATTTCTGTTAAGCGTCTGCCTTCAGCTCAGGTCGTGATGCCAGGGTCCTGGGATTGAGCCCATATCAGGCTCCCTGCTCAGTGGGGAGCCTACTTCTCCCTCTCCTATTCCCCCTGCGTGTGCTCTCACTCTCTCTCTCTGTCAAATAAATAAATAAAATCTTTGAAAAAAAATCACTTTCTCCCAAAGACCAGTAAACGCAATGAAACTCAAGTTCTGGTTCATTTCCTTCCTTCCTTCCTTTCTTCCTTCCTTCCTTCCTTTTTGGGGGAGTAGGGGCAGAGGGAGAAAGAGAGCGAGAGAATCTTAAGCAGGCTCCATGCACAGCCTGGATCCCGACACAGGATTTGATCTCATGACCCTGAGATCATGACCTGAGCTGAAATCAAGAATCAGACACTTAACCGACTGAGCCACCAAAGGCCCCTGGTTCCAGTTTTCTCTTGTCAGCTGCGAATATCCTTCTCAGTCAGCCATACTCTGTCAAACCACTCGATAAATAAATGCATACATTGTGATAAAGATGGTGGATAGAGTCTTGGCAATAATTCCTGATCATTGTGGAGAGTTCTTGGGCCTCATCAGAAATAAGTGGGGTTTGACTTGCTCTTATAGCTATGCAAAAGAAAAAAATAAGTCCATATCCCTATTTTAGAATTGGTAGGGCCTTTTGAAACCCTGTAGACTATGCCCACTTACTTTGCAGAAGAAGCAAGAGAAGTTTAAAGGTTAAATGGACTTACTCAAAGTCACCCAGCAAATCAATAGCAAAATCAAGTCTTTGAACACAAAATTGGGGGGAAGCAAAAAAAAAAAAAGCTTTTATGACACCCTTGTAAAATCTGTATATACAATATATCCTGTGTTCTGTCCTACCCTCATCCATGAATCTTTGAAATGTGGTTAAAACACAACATCCCAACAGGGGGGTTTTAAAAATTAGAACACACATTTTTTTTTTTTTACATTTGCAAAAGTGATCTTTGGAAATGTATCTACCACGCTACAAGCAAATTCAGTAGAGCTATTAAAGTTAACTCTAGCTGACTCTGAGCACTTGCTCTGTGGCAAACATTGTACTGCGCTCTTACAATGCATTGTCTCATATCGTTAGGACAACAAGCCTCACAAAGGTACTACTGTTATCCTTGCTTTACGGTTGAGGAAACTTAAAGAGATTTAGTAATCTTGCTCAGGCTTACACAGCTAGAGAGGACTGGTCTGGACTCAGACCTCCTGACACTGCTATTAACTGTTAAAAGACATAACCTCCATAGCTAGGAGTGGATGATACCTACCTTGTACTGATAAATCGAAATTATCCAGCCAAGGTTAGAAACACTAAGCTTTCATCTTTAAGAAATTTTACCCTTCACTGAAGCCTCTAGCAGCTAACACTGCTAACAGAACATCTTATCTGTGTCCCAACCAACCACTTTCGCCACACTTTGCTGGGGAAACAGATGCCCGTGGTGTATCACAGTCAGAATGTCATTGACGGTGAATGACTGTTAGCAGCCTGTGGCCTGCCCAGTGCTATGAGCATCAAACATTGCCCTGCTGTGAGTGGAACCTGCTTGATTAGCCTAGGACCCTGGGCAGGAGTCTAGGGTCTTGAGAAGTGGTACTTTGGCCCAGCCTTCTGCCCCATCTGGTAATGACAGGTAAGCCTGTCATTCCGCTGACCACAGGCCCCATTCGCTGCATTTAGGAAATGACCTTTGACTCTCCTGCTTCCTCTCTGTTCCACGGCCAGTACCCCTCTTTAGACATCCATCAATCACTTCTTGCCGGGACTACTCGAATACTTCCTACGTCCTCATGCACCTTGCTGATGCCTTCTAATCCATCCTCCCCTCTGCTACCAGAATAATCTTCCCATCTGATCATGTCAGTCCTCTGTCTGAACTCTTTGATGGCTTCATGTTGCCTTTCAAGGAGAATTCACACTCCTTAGCATGGCATTCAGTATCCTTCATGATTTGGCCCTTGCTTACCTTCTGGGGCTCAACAAACATTTAGTCAATCAGTGAATTCTATCTTCTTTAGAAGTCCTATTAACAAGCATTCCTTCCACATGTTACTGAACAATCCAATTTATTGAGCATCCACAACGTGTTGAATTTTAAGAATTTACTGGTTTTTCATCGGAGAACAGACACAGTTATGGACACAGAATCTGGAGACCCGAGTTCAGGTGCCACTCTGAACCTTTCTCTCTATGTGGGTTGGGGAAGTAATTTCTGTCCTCTAAGCCTCAGTTTCTCCATTTGTGTAAAGGAAAGTAGATCTAAATGATCTCAAAGGCTCTTACAGCCCATGTGTATACTGGTTCCTGATACTAGAATCCCCTTGAAAGAAGAACCAAGAGTGTTAGCCGCCTAGCCAGCCACAAATATGTGTCCTACAGCTAAATCATGTGCTCAGCAACCTCGAGACATCCTAATTTATCCCCCTCCCCACTTCAGCACCGTCTCTTGGAATCTCTGACTGGCTATATGCTGAATTACCGCACTGGTGTTTACATCTTCCATGTATCGGACCCTGGAGCTGAGACAATGGAGCTCTTAGAGACTTCAGCTATGATCTCATCATCTGACCAAGATTTTTCTTGGCCTGTGATTGCCCAGCCATAAAGGGGGATGGTGGGGGGGAGCAAGGGGTGCCCCTACTCCAGGAAATGCTGGTGCTGACTCAGCATGCTTTAGGTCTGATATTTGGAGCAGAAACTTCTGTGGACCGGCAGGAACCTTGTAAGCTCCAGTAGGAAAGAGAGAAAGAATCTAAGCAAGCCCAGGAGAAACAATCCTCAGAGCAAAGAAACATGAAGAGATGGAAGACAGCAGGGTTAGTATGAGGGAGAACTTTATCGGGAACCTTCTGCAGGCCAGGCACTTTCCATCTGGGCTACCACTGTGCAAGACAGGTATTATTATCCTATTTCCAAAGCCCAAAGAGATAAACTAACTTTTTCAGAGCCACATGACTGGTAAGTAGCTGTGGGATTCAAACCTAGGTCTTCAAAGATCTGTATTCTTTCTTGCACACACCCTGAGAAGCTGAGAATGCTAAGAAGCATCTGAGAAGAGCTTAGAAAGTCTTGAAAGTGTACCCTGACCCTTGGGGAGTACTTACTAGTGATTATTTCTAGGAAAGGGGGAAAAAAGTACTAATGGGATCATATCTAATCCCAGATCACCAGCACTAACCTTGAGAAAATGTAGCGTTACAATCATCATATGAAATAGCTTTAGGTCATAAGTGAATGTTGTCCTTTGGGGGGGGGATACAGAATGACGTCATTAATCCCTTGAACATGAATGTGACTAATAAACTAGTTGTGGCATCAGTCATCTCATCCACACAGCTGTCTGGGTCGGCTAATCTGTGGTTTGAGTCTCAGCCGCTGTCTGCCCAGTGGCGTGCTACACTCTAACCTCCTGGCTTCACGGGTAGCTTGACAATTTGGCTGAGTCTGACTCACTAGCTCCCAGCCTCAGTTGTCCTGTGCCAGTGCAGACTTCTTCTATAGTTGGCCGACGTAGAAACATGGGATGTTAGTGTTGGAAGGGCGCTACCTCAGAAGTCACCTAGAATGACCCCGTATGTTACAAATGAGCACACAGACGACGTGGGGTGATAGCTGAACTTGGGTGGGTTTAAGGGTGAGGTGGGAGGGGACCTCAGCGACATGGGCCTATCTGGCAGGAGGAGGAAGCTGGGATCAAGCAGCATAAGAGCTGGCAATACTGACACTGCTGCTCCGGAGTGGAGCCCGGGAGCAGGCCCAGTGCCCTGGAACAGTGGGGTAGAATAGGAAAGCAGAGTGTCAGGAGAGCAGCCAAGAAGTCCAGAGTTCAAGGCAAGGCTTGTGTCTCCGCAGGGAATTGTGGGACTGGGTAGGGGACTTGGGCCGCAGGTCAGTTAGGAGGACTGGACTGACCTGGCAAGGACAGGGAGGAGTATAAAGAGAAAAATCATAACTTGGAGCTCATCAGGGTGTGCAGAGTTCGCCAGAGCATGACAAAGTCTAGATTAGTGGCAGCATGCACCACCCTCCTGGTGGTTTGTGGCTGATGGATTTCCCGCTCTTCAGGAAGGCTCCAGCCTGTATCCGGAGGGAGCAAGTGATTTCATGCTATAGCTGAGAAGCCAAGACAGCACTCAATCACTCCAACCATGCTGCCTCCCCAGTGTCTCTGGATGTCCCTTTCCTCTGTGTCTACAGTCATCATCCCAAGGCCTGGCCGTCACCCCCCTGAATTATTGCAGCAGAATTTTATTCTACCTGTACTCTTCTAAATCATTCTCCTCATTGTCAACAGAGTCATGTTTCTATGACACATGAGGTTGCCACTTGCTTTCTGTAAATGTTGGATGACTTGCCATTGCCTAGGCAGCCTTTCTCAATGGGGCTACGTGTGACCATCGAACCTTACAGAAAATGATTTGAGCGACCCTCATCTCAGTTCTCTCCAGGATGATACATAACCTGTGTCATTCGAAGTACAGAGGGGAGAAATTCATTTGTACAATGCATAACTTAGGTCAGAAGGGCTTCATTTTCTTGTGGAACCCTGATTGAGAAGGGCTAGAGAGAATAAAGCCCACATGGCCGAGCCTGGCATTCTAGATCCCACAGTCCTAGCCCAACTTTCTTCATGTCTTAATGTTCTTCCTACCTCGTCTCTTTCTTGGCCTTACAAAATCTTTGTCTTCCTTGAAAGCCTAGTTCAGATGTCACCTCCTCTCTGAAGTGGTGCCTCTATAACCCTTGAAGGTTGATTAAATTGTCCTTTCCCCTGTGTGCCCTTATTCTCTGAAGATGTGTACTGCTGTATAGCACACTGTTCATAGCAGAGGCTTACTTCTCTGTGTGACCTACAAAACTTTTGAGTTTCTGCACAGCAGACAACAACCCCCCCACCCACACTCCCTTGACCTGAATAGATGTTTATCAAACTGAATGGCCCAGAGCTCACTGGATAATCAAAACCGGTGCTAATTCTGTAACACAGGACTCTTGACTCTTAGAGCCCATCATTGTTTGGGTTTCTACACATGACAACAGCTAGATCAAATGTTAACTATGTCAGTTTCAGATATGTGGGTGTGCATGATGATAGTGTGGGCTGGGGAAAAACTTCCTGAATTACCGGCAGGGTGAAGGAGTCACAGCTGGTAGGTCCCACCGGGAAGGGAGAATGGAGACCCAATGATGTTAGATAAAGTATAGGAGTAGATTCCATCAGGAGTATGCATAGCACCAACTTTATAATTTCTCTAGGAGACAGGAAAAAGAAAAGAAGGCGTACTAGTTGGTGATGGGATTAAGAGAAGGACACATACGTCAAGAAAGGATGTCCGAATGACTCACCAAAGCTGAAATCTGATAATAAAGAGAACTTACACTTGTATAGTGTAGACTACCGTCACAGAAGTGATCTCATTTAACTCTCAGAATAACGCTGTGGCAGGCGGGGGTGGTGGTGGAGTGAGTGTGCATGTGTGTTGTGTTGATACAGTCCTTCCTTTACCGAGGAGACAGTTCAGGCTCAGAGAAGTGACATGTCGAACACCAGCTGTCCCTAAGTGAGGCAGCTTGAACTACATGACAAGCCTGCCCGTCCCAAGCCCAGAGCCACATTCACTTTAGTTAAGAACAGGAAGGCAGCTCCTCTGGTCTAAAAGCTGAACGCTTTTATAAAATCAAATAGGATGACATATAGAGGTTTTTCTGAGCCATGACTCAGAGGGACTCTCCATAAACTCAGGGCTTTTCTAGGCTGCTTTCAAATGAAGATAGAACACCATTAGTCAGCTGACTTGCAGGGAGTTGGCTGATACAGAGCAAGTCTTGGCTTGAACTGGGCAAAAATCGGACTTGAGGGGCGCCTGGGTGGCTCAGTCGTTAAGTGTCTGCCTTGGGCTTGGGTCATGATCCCAAGGTCCTGGGATCGAGCCCCCGCATCGAGCTCCTGCATCGGGACCCTGATTGGCAGGAAGCCTGCTTCTCCCTCTCCCTCTCCCTCTCCCCCTGCCTGTGTACCCTCTCTCACTGTGTCTCTCTCTATTAGATAAATAAATAATATCTTTTTTTTAATTTTTTAAGATTTTTTATTTATTTACTAGAGAGAGAGAGACTGAGAATGAGAGGGGAGAAGGTCAGAGGGAGAAGCAGACCTCCCGCAGAGCCGGGAGTCCGATATGGGACTCGATCCCGGGACTCTGGGATCATGACCTGAGCCGAAGGCAGTCGCCCAACCAACTGAGCCACCCAGGCACCCCCTAAATAAATAATATCTTAAAAAAAAAGTCAGACTTGACTCAAGAATCTGGGACAGAACAGAAGAGCAGAGGGCGGTTTGTTTTTTACCTGCTTACGGCTCCAGGGCGATATAGAGGACAGCGGATGAGGACCCCTGCTGCTCTACTTTTTGGTCCCAGCCTGGGATGGAGAGTTTCTGGGAGCTGGAGCAGAAGAGTTGGAACCTCAAGAGGTCGCTCAGCTAGTCTCTCCCTCTCAGACTTTTCCATGAACCCTGCAAACTGTGAGCTCCTAGAGCATTAAGTACCACTGATCAGGATCTGCTGAAGATTTCTTCTGTAGTTTAGCATCTGTGGTATGCATTTCCTGTCTCCCCAACAAAACGGTAAGGCCCTCGGGGGGCACAGAGTTGGTTTAAATAGCTTTATACTCCACTGTCCGGTGCTCTGAATATTTAAAACAAATCTCAGGAAATGGCTTTTTGGTTACAATAAAGATTTCAAGTTTATTAAAAACATCTTCTATATGACTCCATCGAATGCGATTCCTTGATTTCTCTTTCCTTCTCTTCAAAAGTTACCTAGTTTGTTTAATCCTCATCTATTCGTTTGTTGCTGGTATATCTTAAGGGTCCATTATTGTGCCGGGTGCTACTACATGTTAGGCCCAATGCTAGGTGCTCGGTACCTGGAGGAAAACAAGAGATAATCCACCTTCATGGAGGTTGAAGTTTAAGGTGACACAGCCTGGCATGATTGAAAGAGATTGAAGAGACTGTCTCATTCAACTGCCTAACTTAACAGTGAGAAAAGGAAGGCTCAGAGAAGGGTAAAATGTTGCCGAAGGTCACACAGCTAGTCCATGGCAAAGCCAGATAAAGAAAATAGTGCTACTTTCCAATTAAGATCTTGATCTGAAGTTCTCCAGGAGGCAAAAAAAAAGCATTATCTTTCTTCCCTTCTGTCCCAACTCAGTAAATCTCTTTCTTGGCTTCTTTTTTTTTTTTTTTTTTAAGATTTTTTTATTTATTTATTAGAGAGAGAGAGAGAGACTGAGAATGAGAGGAGAGAAGGTCAGAGGGAGAAACAGACTTCCCGCAGAGCCGGGAGTCCGATATGGGACTCGATCCCGGGACTCCGAGATCATGACCTGAGCCGAAGGCAGTTGCTCAACCAACTGAGCCACCCAGGCGCCCTCTTTCTTGGCTTCTTGATTGTTGGAAAAAGTGAGTATTTTCCTTCCTTGTTGGTTCTGGAACTAAGCATGGTCTGTTAGTAATAAACCAGAGTTTCCTTATTCTCTGGAATTCTATCTTCTCTGTCCTCTGTGAACCCCCTTCTCCACAGAGGCTCAGTCTTAGAACTGGAGCCCCAGGGCCAGAAAAAAACATGCTACCAGAGTTCTGCTTTTTCACAGGAAGCAGAACATGCTAACTCTCTCTCAAAAAACACCATGAATTTCTGTTTCACCGATTGCCTTCCATAAGTGGATGTTTACATTATACCAGGGGAGACAATGAACAATATAAATGAACAATATAAATGAACAATATAAATAAGTGAAATACAACAGATACTATGCTAATGACGAATGCTAAAGAGAAAAATAAAGCAAGGGTAGGAACTAGGAAATACTGGGGAAGGGGTGTAGCCATTTCAGATAAGGGGCTACGGAAGACCTCGCAAGGAAAGTGACATTAAAGACCAGAGGAAGTGAGAAGATGGTAATGCACACATCTGGGGAAGGAGCATTTCAAGCAGAAGGAACAATGCCAGGGCCATCGTTGTGGGTTGAATTGTGTCTCCCAAATGATATATTGAAACCCCAAATCCTTAGTACCTGTGAAATTTTACCTTATTTGGAAATAGGGACTTTGCAGATGCACTCAAGTGAAGATGAGGCCATCAGAGTTGGCCCAATCCAATGTGAAGGACTGGTGTCCTTAAAAGAGGACACACACACACACACAAAAAGAGGACACAAAGACACAGATATTTAGGAAGAGTGCTACATGCTGACAGAGTCAGAGATCGTAGTGATGCAGCTGTAAGTCAAGGAATGCCAAGGATTGATGGCCACCATTAGAAAGTGGAAAGAGGCAAGGAGTAGTCTCTGCTACAGGATTCAGAGGGAACATGGCCCTGAGAACACCTTGATTTTTTTTAACTTCTACCCTCCAGAACTGTGAGACAATGAATTTCTGTTGTTTTCAGCCACCCAGTTTGTGGTACTTCATTATGGCAGCCCTAGGAAACTATTACAGCCATGGAACAGGAATGTGCCTGGCGTGTTGAAGGAATATGTAGGCCAATGTAGCAAAGATGGGAGTAATAGGAGATCAGAGAGTTTACATAACAGATGGTGAGTCAGGTAGTGCCTTATAGGTCAGAGAAGTGACATAATCTGACTTACCCTTTAACAGATTTATGTATAGTGACAAGTGTGTGTTGTATTTATTTATGGCTGAATGGAAATGTATAGAAGAACCCAGATGATATTAAGTTGATGAAGTAATTGTAAGAACTAGTGAGAAAGGTACCCAAATGTGCAAATACTAATACTTACAATTAAACTTTTCATTTGCTCTTTAGATCTATTTTAATCTATAGCATTGATGCATATCTAACTTTAAAAGGATGGAATTTTGGGTGCACCTGGGTGGCTCAGTCGGTTGGGCGTCCACCTCTTGATTTTGGCTTGGGTCATGATCTCAGGGTCGTGGGACTGAGTCCTGTGTCAGGCTCCACACTGGACCTGGGGCTTGCTTAAGATTCTCTCTCTCCCCTTGCTTAAGATGCTCTCTCGCTCTCTCTCTGTAAAATAATAAATAAATCTTTTTTTAAAAAAAGAATGAAATTTTTATTTTAAAAACAGATCATTAGGTGGCAAAGCGTGAATTCTCTTGTATGACCTCGATTGACCACACTAGTGGCCAGCTGTGTTTAGGCCATAATCACATGACTCAAAGCAGAAGTCTTCAAATACCAGCCTCAGTTGCTCTTCTTCTCCACCACCTTGTAGTTCCAGTGCGTGCAGCCAACTGATGCAGGCTCTCTGGATTCCCAAGAGACATGGTCTGACTCAGGCTTCCTCCTGAGTCAGATGTCCACTCCTGAGCCCATCAACCATGGTTGAGGACTGGGTCATTTTGAGTGGAAAACTGCTCTCCTTCCAAGGCTGTGGATGGAGTTTATTTTCTAAGCAGAGACTAAGAAAGTAGGAGGGATATGAAGGGCATCTCAGGCACAAAACCCCTCCGCTCTGTCTTCAACTTTGAAGCAAATGATTGGATTTGAGTTCCACTTCCGCCCGTTACTAATTGTAGGACCTTGAGTGGAGTCAGCTCAAGTTTTAAGTTGTTTCCTCAACTGAAAAATACAGATATCATCCCTACCTCAGTGGTTTGTTTGCATTCACTTACTTAAAAGAAATGATTTCACATTTTTTGAGATGGGCAATAGCCTCGGCACCAGAAATATAGAAATAAAAACCACAGTGCCTGCCTCACAAGCTAGTGAAGGAGGCAGGTAAGAAGGCAAATAATTATAGTTCTAGGTGCTCTGCATGAGGGAGAGCAGCACTCCTGGGTTAGGTGCTCTCTTTGCATGGTCCCATTGAGGGAAGAGTATATGTATTTGTGTGTTTGTGGTGTGTGTGATGTGTGTGGTATGGACCAAACAGAAGAGGAAGGTAGAATAGTTGGGAACACTTCCTAGAGGAGGGAAAGCTGGACGGAAGCTTGATAGACAAGTGGATGTTACTGGGAGATAAATGTGGGGAAGGGAAGAATGTGTCCAGGCAAGGAGGGCAGCACATGTTGAATCACAAATATGTGAAAGAGAGTGGTCATTTTGGGGATGTGCTCCCGGGAGAGCGGGGCTGAAGTAAAAAAACAGCATCTGTCATCGAGCAAGGCAGGAAGTCTGGGGGGGTGGCTAGAGGTGAAGCTGGAGAGGAAAGCTAGGCTCCCTGATGGTGCAGGAAGAAGCAAAAGAATGTGTGCTTAAGTTCTCTGAGAGCCCAAAGTACTGCACACAGTAACAATGGCTAACACTGAGTGCTGATTATGTGCCGGGAATTGGGCTAACCTCTTTCGTGAATTTACTCCAATGAGGCAAATAATATTATCTTCGTTTTGCAGGTTATTATTTGAGTAATTTTCCCAGAGTCACATGGTGTCTTAGTTTAGGTTCCCCCAGAAGCAGACCTAGAGAAAAGGACAAGCAGCTTTTGGCAGGGTGGGAATGATCCCATGAAACACCAGCCGGGGAGTAGGGAAATGAGTGGCAAGGAAGAGGGTGTGTGCTGTCAAGCAGGTTACCCCTAGGACAAGTGGAGCTCAGTCCCATTGGGGAATTTTGGAAGACATTGAGGAATACTCTTAAGAGTTCATTCCCACCAAGAGGTGAGGAGGCTGGAGTATTTCTCACCACTCTCCATCATTGTTTGAGGATGGTTGCTCAGGATGTTAACTCTGGCTTTCCTAGCTTCGCTGCACAAGGGCCGAGTGAGCTCTTCATGCAGTGAATCCTAGGTACTCTCTGCAAGCAGACTTTGGCGGGGTAGAGGTGAGGGCCAAGACGTTATGGGTAGGAGGGTGTGCTATACACAGATTCTAAATGGGGGAGCCAGGTTTTTTCCCTATGCAACCTGGCTAGGTTTTTAGCAACTACACTGCCACCCAAATGTAAGTATGTATGCATGTATATATGTATGTGCGTGTGTGTGTGTGTGTGTGTACATAATATATATGTAATTTATATATATTTTATAATTTATACTGATACTTATTTATATATAAATACACATATATTCATTACATTAGCCTATATTATATTATATTATCACAATTATTATTCCATAGTATATATTTATTTATAGATACACATATTTATACTAATACAGTACTTTTCAGAAAACAGGATGATCCTAGAATAGAGGGAGCCCATTGTCCTCGTCAATGATGGGCACATAACAGATCCTCAATGAATATTTGTGAATGAATTCTTTAAAATTCAATGCAGGTTAGTCATTCAGTGTTATTCAGGTGCTAGAAATCAGGAAGCGTGTATTGTAGTCTGGGTTCTGTCGCTAATTTGGGTTAGTGAACCATTTAGTCTCATTGAGCTTTACGTTTCTCCTTTTAAAATCTTGTTTTACAGGGATGCCTGGGTGGCTCAGTCGGTTGGGCATCTGCCTTTGGCTCAGGTCATGATCCCAGGGTCCTGGGATTGAGACCCACATCAGACTCCCTGCTCAGCAGGAGTCTGCTTTTCCCTCTCCATCTGTCCTGCTCCTGCACTCTCTCTCTCTCTCTCACTCTCTCTCTCTCAAATAAATAAATAAAATCATAAAAAAAAATCTTGTTTTACTACTCACCTACCTGCCTATGGGTAGAACTGTTGTGAGGACAAAGTCTGATCATGGCTATGGAAAACCACGAGTACAGTGGACTGAAAGGTAATCCTGTATCTTGATTTTGGGCTTGGATTAGGGAGAAGTTACTTCTTGGCCTTTGGCTCCCCAAGATCCAAGACCACCTACTGTGGGTCCGTCAGCTGTATCAGTCAGAGCTCTTGGATGCAAATAACAGAAGCCAACTCTGGCTATTGAGAGCAGGTGTTTATTTGAGAAGTATCAGGCAAATCACAGAAGGCTGGAAGCCTAGAAAATCAAGCTTAGAAAATGGACATGAAGCATAGGAGACCATCTCAGAAGACAGAAAGACTATATCACAGAAACATCTCAATTAAGATACTGCTGCCACTCCCACTGAGCAGTGGACACCAGCGCTGCCACCAGCCCAAATTCTAAACTGTCCCTATTTCTTGGGTCATTCGATTCAAATTCAAGGTTTGGGCAGAAGCGTCAGCCGGCCAAGCCTAGGTCGTTTGCTTGTATGCCAGCTGCCAGGGATCGAGGAGGGCAACTGTCTGACTTCTTTCCCGAATTCCATAAAGGGAAGACATATTCTGCCTTCCATGAAACCCAGGTTTCATGTGATGGCTGTTTCCCCCGATGTAGGAAGGGGGGTCAGATGCTGGGCTGCCAATAAAATATATAACCCCTGACGAATATCCTATCTAAGGTACTCAAAAGGCCCATTCAAGTCAGGATGCTGGGAAAGTGGGAATACTGGTTTACAATTGGAAAACTTAGATTAGAAGGTCATGAGACTTTTTATTTACCAGGAACTGTTCAAGCTACTGGGTACAAAGATGACTAAGGGGCACCTGGCCGGCTCAGTTGATAGAACATATGACTCTCAATCTCAGGGTCATGAGCTTATTTAAAAAAAAAAAAAAATGACTAAAACACAGGTGCTGGCTTTAAGGTGCTCTGGGTAGGTAGGGGAGGAAAGATAAATAAAATACTATAATAAAATGTGATGAGGAAAAGCTATAACTGAGATATCACAAAGTAGAGAACACAGAGCAAAGAATAAAGTCTGGGGATCATGTGGGTGGTCAGGAGAGCTTTTACAGAAAAGATGGGTCTAGAAGGGTGGAAGGGGAGAGGAAGAAAGCATCAGAGGCAAAGCCGTCTTTGGTATGGGTTAATCTTCCTGATTAGCCAGAATCTCGTTCTGGTATTTCCTGCTTACTTCCTACTGCCATCAACCACAACACATATGCTATTCCAATTAAGGTCTAAAATTAGGAAGGTCTAAGTGTTATTAGGGTATTGTCAGAGCCAAGTTTTTCTCCCTTTGCTCTCCCCCAAATCTCTGGTGCATAGTAGTGTTGGCACCAGCTGCGGCTGTTTTTAGCTCTTATAGATGCAGCCAGCCATACATTCAATCAGACCTGGGTTGAAATAAAGGCGAAGCCATTGACTAAATATAAGACCTCTCTGAGCCTCAACTTCCTCAAAGGTAAAATAAATCAAAACCACTTGCCCTCCGGGACTGTTTTGGGGATTAACTGAGTTAATGTTTGCAAAGTGCCATCACTCAGCAGTTTGTAGGTGCGATTGCTGGTTGAAGGAAGTCCACGGCAAGTCTGGTGATGATGAGGAGTCCTCTCTGTTCTTCCTCTTTGACCTGAGGAGTTTCACAATGTGCCCAAGAAGATCACAAGAAGGGAATGTCTTCTGGGAAGGAAGTGGCCCATGAATTGTCAAAAATGTGAGAATATTTGTGTGAAGAAGGAACAGATGGGAAGCTCCTCTTGAGTTCCGAGCCCTTTCCAAAGCCTGACTCCGTGGTGGGACTGAGAGCCTGGTTCCTGGAGCTGAGGAAGGTTTTCCAAACCCTGAAGAATGATTTTGAAAACAGTTCTTCTGGCACTAGGGATGTTTGCCTCTGCCCATGATGAGGAGGAAACGATTTACCCAGATGTGGGCCCCATCAGTCTCCCTCCTCTGTCAAGATCAGGCCACAGAAGTCGGAAGGGTGGAGAACAGCAGATCCATTAACTGGTCATTTTCACATGTCGTTCCTGCACAGTATTTGAAAAATGGGTGCAGTATAACAGGTTGAATAACCCTGGTGGGGTAATGCTGTGTCCTTTCAGAATAATAAATATGATACTTGAGGGGAATTTGCTACGGGCTGAAGCACTTTCATAAATGGGGCAGATCCAGATGCGGAAATGCCGTGTGGCTTGGAACAGACACCAAATTATGTGGAGTATGAATTTAGATCTCCTTTCTGAAATTCCTGGTGTACATTTCGTCAGTCGCTTCTTCCTAACAAACAGTGGTGTTCTAGTCCAACCTTGGACTTCTAGGTAAATTCTGATCGTTCATTCACTGCACAACTATATATTGAGTACTTGCCACATGGTAGGCATTTTGAGAAGTGGATAGGATCTCGAACTTGATTCTGAAGAAAGAAGAGGGGATTGTTTTGTAAAAATTCACAGGGCTTCTCCCTTCAAACATTATTTGTGGGGAAGTGTAAATGTCTCCCTTGTCTGCATATGAAGAAAATAATTTCATGTAGAATGGCTTGGTTCCCGTGTTCTTCTCATCTGGGGGTAGGCTCAGGAATGGGAGGGATAGAGCAGCAGAGCATGTTGCTATGGTAACTTGGCATTAACACACCTTTAGCTCCTTTGTGTCGCCCCCAAATTACCTTTATAACTAGTGTTTCAGAGCCTGGGAAGCTTTTCTTAATTTCCACACAGCCAGTGATGAAGGCATTTTCCAAGGCAGTAGGCAAAGGGAGGGTCCTTTCTTTTTAAGGCTGAGGCTCTGCTCATGCTGTTTCCTAAGCCACAGTATAGAATCAGGTTCCAGACTATCTTATTTTTTATGGAAGTTTTCACTTTCGAATGCCTTTCACATATGTTATCTCAGTTTTTATTGCTACATTTTTTTTAAGATTTTATTTATTCATTTGAGATACAGAGAAAGTGAGAGAGAGTACGAGAGGAGAGAAGGCCAGAGGAAGAAGCAGACTCCCCATGGAGCTGGGAGCCCCATGTGGGACTCGATCCTGGAACTCAAGGATCATGACCTGAGCTGAAGGCAGTTGCTCAACCAACTGAGCCACCCAGGCACCCTGTTGCTACATTTTTTTAACCTCATGTTTAAGCAATTCAAAAGGGCAAGAAAATGAACCCACAAAACGTTTTTGCCACAAAATAGCCATGTGAGGTTGGGACTAATATCACCATTGTACAAATAGAAGAACTAAAACTCAGAATTTCCAGAATGTGCCCAAGGTCAGTCACACCGTTAGAAATGGCAGGAGGAGGAATGGAACCAGACCTTTGGATCCCAAATCAAACGTCTTGCTGTTAAACCTCTACTGACTCCTAGTCTCTTTCTGCCTTTGTTATTTTAGAAAAATACAGATGTATATAAAATAGCAACCAATTTGTGCTTTGCTTTAAAAAAAAGACAGCTTTATTGAATATTATATATATTTCATAACATTCACTTGTGGTGAACATACAGTTCAATGATTTCTTAAAGAATTTTTTGGGTGCCTGGGTGGCTTAGTCAGTTAAGTGTCTGTGTTGAGCTTAGGTCATGATCCGAGGATTCTAGGATCAAGTCCCATGTCAGGCTCCCCACTCAACGGGGAGTCTGCTTCTCCCTCTCCCTCTTCCTCGCCCTCTGCCCCTCCCCACTGCTCATGTGTTCAGTCTCTCTCTCTTTCTCAAAGAAATAAATACAATCTTTAAAAAAATATATTTGCAACAGTATTATCGATATAATTCACATATTACACGTTCTATCCATTTACAGTGTACAAGTCAATGGTTTTTAGTATATTCATAGAGTTGTACAACCACCACCATAGTCAATTTTGGGACATTTTTATCTCAAAAAGAAACCCTGAACCCTTTAGCAATGACCCACCAATCCTCTCATTCTCCCCATTACCCTAGCCTAAAACAACCACTAATCTACTTCCTGTCTCTATAGATTTGCCTATTCTGGACATTTCATATAAGTAGTATAAAAAAATATGTGGTCTTGGGTGCCTGGGTGGCTCAGTTGGTTAGGCGACTGCCTTTGGCTCAGGTCATGATCCCGGAGTCGCGGGATCGAGTCCCATATCGGACTCCCAGCTCTGTGGGAAGTCTGCTTCTCCCTCTGACCTTCTCCCCTCTCATTCTCAATCTCTCTCTCTAATAAATAAATAAAATCTTTAAAAAAAAAATGTGGTCTTCCGTGACTAGCTTCTTTCATTTAGCTTAATGATTTCAAGAGTCATCCATGCCAAAGCATGTAACAATAATTCATTCCTTTTCATGCCCAAATAATATTCCTTAAGATACATCACATTTTGTTTATTCATCCGTGGACATTTGGGTTTTTTCCACCTTTGAACTTTTGAACTTTGAATTATTATGAATAATGCTGCTATGAATATTCATGTACAAATTTTTGTGTGGGCGTATGTTTTCATTTCTCTGGGAATGAAATTGTTGGGTCAAATTTCACTCCTGTCCCTCTCGGAATAACTTTACATTCTGACCAACAGTATATGAGGTCCTAGTTTCTCCACATCCTCGCCCAAATTGGTATGCTTTGCTTTTTTCACCTGACATTATTTCTTCGTTACATTTCCATATCCACATGGCTGTCATTTTTAATGGTTATACACAGCGTTCCAAAGCCGTTACTTTGATACTGTTGAAGCATTAACTTTAAAGTTGAGGACTAATATTGTCTTCAGTTTATGGTGTTGTAAGTAGTAGAGCTAGGATCTGTGCCACTTGCCCCTTTTTTCCTTTGGTTTATTTCCTTGAGGTGCGTTCCAGAGGGGCGAAGGGCACAAACCGCTCTATTGCTGCTTCCCAGGTTACTCTGCAAAGGTTGACTGTGTATAAAATGCCAAGCTCATGCCTACCTACTTCCCCACAGCCTCTGCCAAGCAGGGATTTATTGCTTCATTGCTGTGCATTAATACTGTAGGTATATAATAGAACTTGAAGGTTGTTTTGATTGGCTTTTCTTTTACTCTTAGGAAACGTACAATATTTTAATGGCCATCGCATAGTCACTGTAACTGAATTATTGAGCCACAGAGGCCAGGTAGTGCAGGAAAATCTAGGGGTTGAAGCAAAGAGTAGCAGATGAGATTAAATTAATGCTCTGGGTTTGGGAATATGGATTCAGTTATGCTTGATAGGATGATTGTAGCCTCAGCCATGGATGAAGAAAATGCTCCTTAAATGGTCAGCTGATTTTTTTAAACACTTGCACTTTTGAACTTATCCCTCATTTAGCCCATCTCCTGGTTCTCCCCCCCCTCCACCCCGACTATTCCTTCTCTATCTCCTTTGAGAGTTTCTTTTCCTTTATCTGCCACTTAAAGATTGGTATGCCCCAGGATTTCACTCTCAGGATTCTTCTTTTTTCATTTAATACTCTGGGCAATCTCATCCACTCCCATGGCAGTAATGACTATGTAAATGCTGGAAACTCCCAAATATGTATCTCCTGCTTCAAATCTAATGCCAGATGTGCTTCTCTAACTTCCAACTATTTGTCTCTATTTGAATGGCCCCTGGGCATCTCAGGTCCAGTATTTCTACCTCCAGCCACCCCTCCTTTTCCCATTTGCCTATCTTTATAATGCTAGCAACCCAACCACCCAAGTCAGAAACCTGGAGGTCCAAACTCCTTCCCCACCCTACATTTTCCTAAATGTCTCTCAAGCACTTCTTTTCTCCAAATCTATCACACTAATTTGATTCACGTTTTCATTATTTCTCCGAATGATTGTGGCATTTTGACATGTATGAGTTAGGGTTCCCTTGGTTGTAATTTTGTCCCTTTAGGAAGGAAAATGAAAATATTTATTGAGTGGATACGTGCATGGAATGAAAGGAGGAACTAAGGAGTCACTGTGGAAAGGCAGGCTCTAGGGTGGTTCTAGGGACCCAAGCAGCAAGCAGGCAGCCTATGGACCCTGTCTAGATAGTCCCCTGTGGATCTGACTTGGTTCCAAAAATCCTAAGCATCTACATCTCTCAGTTCAAACTAGTACATTTCTGGGAGAGTCAGGGGACCAACAAAGATCAGAACAGTGAAGAGGCTGAGTCACATGATGGAAACACAGCTGCTGAAGGATGACCTTCATGTGTGGGAGGCAACTATCAGAGACAAATAGAGGGCATGAGATGGGCAGTCCTTCCAAAGTTGTCTCTACATTGCCACAGTTTCTGAACTGATCGCCCTGCCTCTATTCTTACCCTCCACCAATACCCTTCTGCTAGAGTAATCTTCCAAAATGCAATTCCAAGAGAAAGGAGAGGTAATGGGGAAAGTATGGGCATGAAATCCACATTCGGGTCTTGCTAAGTTTGGGACTTTGAGCTATTATAACTATCATCTATCTGTTTGAGTCCCTATTCTTTGCCAATGCTGTGTAGGCACTTCATGGTATATCATTTCTACTCCTTATAATGGTGCATATTATAACTACTGTGTAAGGGAGGAAACTGAGTCTCAGAAAAAATTAATAAACTTGTCCTAGGGCCCATGACTGGTAAGTAGCAGAATCTACCATCTGACTCAAGATATTTATTACTGGGCTATACTCTCTCTCTGTCTCTGAGATTCCCAGTTTCATTTGTGAGATGGTTATAACCTTTATTTTTTCAGGATTGATGTTAGGAATAGGCAGGAAGTAAGAGGCAGGGATGGCCCAGTGCAAAAGGAAAATGCAGGATGGCTCCTTATTAAATAATTAAGGGTTTCAAGGCAGCAGCAGAAAGTAATTAAACCAAGTTCAGGATCCTTGTAAGCATGGAGGCTTGTGTGACAGCATAGGTTGAATGCCTATGAAGTTCACCCTGGGGTTAGTGTTAATGTATATGAGATACTTTGTATGAAATAGATTCATAGTAAATTATATGTATTTATAATTATACGTATTTATAATGATTGTATTAGCTTCCTCTGGCTGCTATAACAAATATTACAGACTTACTGGCTTAAAACAACACAAATTTATTATCTGACAGTTTTGGAGGACAGAAGGCCAAAAGGAGTCTTATGGGGCTAAAATCAGAATGTCAGCAGGGCCACATTCCTTCTGGAGGCTCTAAAGGATGATCAATTTCTTTGACTTTTCCACCTTCTAGAGGCTGTCTGCATTTGGTTGATGGTCCCTTCCTTCATCTTCAAAGTCAGCAGGGTAATATTTTCCAAACTCTTTCTCTCTTTCTGACCTCTGCTTCCATTGGCACACTCCTTCTTTCACTCTAACCCACCTGCCTTCTCCTTAAAAGGACTTTTGTGATTACACTGGGCCCACCCAGATATTCCTGGAAATCTCCCCATCTCAAGATCCTTACTTAATCATATTTGCAAAGTCCATGTAAGGTAACATATTTGCAGGGTCCAGGAAGTAGGATGTGAACATCTTTGAGGGACCATTACTCAACCTACTGCAATAACAATATTATTGTTGTTATTGTTATCATTTTGTTGTTGTTGTTGTTGTTGTTGTGATATTAATGTCCTTCTTTAATCCTTCAGCAATTTCAGGGTAAAGTCCAAACAGCCCAGTATGATCTTTCTAGTTTCAACTCTTTCTACTCCCCCACATGCATCAAAAACTCCCGTGGACATTGAACCACTAACAAAACTGACTCCTATGCCAAATTTCCTTTTGTCTTCCTTTGTTCTAGCCACGCCCTCTTTTTTCTTTCTACTTCCTCCTCATAAAAGTCATCTCTTTCTGTGTCATGATCCCATCTTTTAATTTTTTTAAAATAGTGACAGTCTTCTTCCTAAAGCTTGCATTATTGCAAGCTTCCCCAAAAGCTGTATATTGTTACCCGTAACAAGGGAAGTCCCACCCTTCCTTTTACCACTTGTACTGCAGCCGTTTAAGTCACCAGGATATCTCGAACCTTCGCGTCAATGTGCAATGTCCTTGCAGGTTTGCGGGTCACGGTCACACTGAAGCGAGACACAAGGTGAGAGTGTCCCAGTTATACACTCAGGAATTATAGTGGAGTATGAAGTAACTCGGGCCTGTGTGCTCCTTGAGCTCCGACTTGAAGAAGGCATGGGGCTCTCTAATATATTCATGAAATCATTTACTTGACAGGCATCACAGAGATCTGAATCTCATCCTCTCACTTAGAGGAGAGAAGCTGCACAGCTTAGTGGAAACAGTGCTAACTTTAGAGTCAGGACTTGGCTTTGAGCCCGCCTACCTGTCTGGCTGCTTTTTTGGCAAACCACCAATATCTCTAAGCCTCTGGATCTTCACCTTTAGGGTAACATTAGACCTATTCCACTTGCCTTATGGGGTGGACATAAACTTGTTTGAAGAGTATAAAAGTACTGCTACTTATTGGGCATTAACTATGCACCAAGCACAGGTAGGTGCATTTCCCCTATTTTATACATGGCTGATACAAGTTTTAAGGCCATATCACGTAGTCATTCTACTAACACACCAAGAGCCAGAATTCAACCCCAGGTCTTTGCAACTATGCTTTGTTGTTGTTTTCCCTTTCATTATACCAGACTGACACTCATGACTCATGCAATCTGAAAACATTTTGGGGAAAAAAAGTAAAGTCCTGCACCACAGAGGATAATTATTAGATGAAGAAACTGAGGTTCAGAGAAGAACAGTAACTTCCCTTAGGAGTTGGTGGCAAGTTTTCATCCAACAAGTACTCACTGGGGCAAATAAGTGTGCAGATCACTCAGGAATGAAGGTGTGGCTGCATCCGGGTGAAAGAGGGAAATCCCACCAACGATAGTAGGTATTTAGGACTATTTTCACATGTTTTTTACTTTACGGCTGCACTTCACAGCTTATAAGACATAATCTCTGTGACACTATCGGTTCAGAAGGGTGTCCAGATTACTTACTGTGGAACACAGGAGGCCCTGTGTCATCTCCAGTGTCATCTCCTATCAGGCCTCCCCTGCCACCCCTTCGTCCCCTCCACTACCCCCCCACACCTTCTCTTCAGTCCTAACAACTACTTGCAGTTCTTGAAATGCGCCCTCTGGGTTTGTGCCTCTGTGCCCTCCCCCCATTCCTTTTGCGTGGAATGCACTACTTCACCTTCTGTGTATCCAGCAGGTACCTACTCATTTTCTACGACTGCTGAAATGTCGCTACCTGAGTGAAGTCTTACCTGGCTTCCCCTGGCCTTTCCCACTTTAGATATCAACCCATCTCTCCTTTGGGCTTCTAATATCTCCTCTACATATTTTTGCACTGGGACATATAACATTTGAATTGTTCCAATTTATGCAAAAAGACTGTTTGTTTACATGGCCGTCTTCAACTGTTAACACATTAAGCTTAAGAACTACCTCATTTATAGGTCTTTGGTATTTAGCATGGTGAGCACCTGGGGGCGGAGCCTGATCTACTCATTAGACCACCCAACATCTACTCCTGAGCTGCTTATCATTTGCCTGCTTCCTCTATAAAGGCTGGAAAAACTAAATTCTCTTTTCCAATCTTCCTTACAGCTATTAGGGACTCTGGGGAAAAACAGTTCTGGTCAATGAGATACAAGCAAAGGTCTTGGGAAGGAGTGAAGAGCTTCTGGAATAACTTTTGCATTTTTCATAAAAGGGCCAGAGTAATGGGTGCAAACTATCTCCCCTGCATCCTGCCTCCCGACGCTGGGTCACCTTTACAGGGCCGGGAACCGGGGCTATGGCCTTGGCAGCCGCGGCGCAATATGGTTTGAGATCCTGCACAGGCTCTCCGTCATGGCCGTGTGCTTGGTCATCCCCGGCATAGCCACGGCGCACATCCACAGGTTCACGAACGGGGGGCAAGGAAAAAAGGGTTGCCTATTACCCATATCAGTGGAGTTTGATGCAAAGAGATAGGTGCATCTCTGGAGTTAATCGTTACTATGTGTCAAAGGGTTTGGAGAATATCGATTAAGGAAGCATTTTCCTGATTGATGAAAAATAACTCGGTCATGCTCATCTAGCCCTTCTAGAAGGTTATGCAGTGTATTAAAGTCGTGCATAATAAAAACAAAAAAAAAGTGAGAAAAAAAATACAAATGTAATGCTGGAGCTGGAGAGACACCATCTTGCAACCATAAGGGAAAGCCCCAAAGGATCTGTAAGTATCTCCAGATTTTTATTATGTGAGAAAAATAAAGCCCCACTGATTCCATTTCTGTTGTTAGATTATCTGTTACCTGCAGCTGAAAACATTCCTAAGTAATTGATGAATTAATGTTTGTTAACCAAAAGAAGTAATTTCTTATTTTGATGATTTTTGATATGTTTGGTTCGGTACCAGAAACCTCCCCTCAAGAGGACTTCTACACAAACCTCAATCGATATTGATCATAGTAGATATAATCTGATTGAAGAGGGAAGGAGGCTGCTGCCTGGACTCCCAGCCCTTTTTCTCCTCCTTCTTGTCCCCCGATAACCCCTAAGACACCTAGTTGGAGTCCTGAAGGCTTTTTTGGATACTGGATACACTTTCTAACACTGTCGATGGGAGCGTAAATTGAAACAGCCATTTGGGGCACAATTTGGCAGTTCGAGGGCAATTTCTATCATGTTCTTAAATTATGTGATTTTTTTTTAAAATATTTTATTTACTTATTTATTAGGAAAGAGAGAGCATGAGAAGGGAGAAGGTCAGAGTGAGAAGCAGACTCCCCATGGAGCTGGGATCCCGATGTGGGACCCGATCTCGGGACTCCGGGATCATGACCTGAGCCGAAGGCAGTTGCCTAACCAACTGAGCCACCCAGGCACCCTTAAATTATGTGATTTTTGACTCACAACTCCATTTCTAAGAATCTATCCTACAGAAATACAGGCATGTTTGTACAAACGTGTGTGTGTGTGTGTGTGTGTGTGTGTGTGTGTAGGGTGGTTTGTTATAGAATTGCTTAAAGGAAAAAAAAGTAGAAATGACTTAAATGTGCATTAAGGGATTCATTAATTACTTTATAGCACATTCATCCTCTGATATATTCTGCAGCCATTATTGATATTGAAAGATATTCAAGGTATATTTTAAAAGTAACTCGCAAAAAAAAATAAATAAAAATTAAAAAAATAAAAAATAAAAAAATAAAAAGTAACTCGCAAAATACTATTGAAAGAAGAACTGCATAGTTGTGTAAAAATATACACATGTAGGAATGTAAATTCGCACAAAAATGCCTTGAAGGAAGACCAAGAAAATGTGAACAGTGATTACTTCTGGGTAATAGGATTGAGGGAAAGGGAAGCTTGACTTTCTACTTTGTAAACTTGTATGTTGTTTGAAATTGGCAAGTATTTATTTTATTATGTTAAAAATAGAGAATAACATCTGTCCAAAGAAGATATACAGATGGCAAATAAGCTTATGAAAAGATGCTCAACATCGTATGTCATTAGGGAATTGCAAATTAAAACAACAATATGATACCAGTACATATTAGACTGGCAAAGAGCCAAAACACTAACACCACCAAACGCTGGCAAGGATGTGGAGAATAAGAACTCTCTCACTCATCGTTGGTGGAATGCAAAGTGGTTCAGCCACTTTGGAAGATTGTTTGGCACTTGCTTCAAAAACTAAACATACTCTTAACATATAACCCAACAATAGTGCTCCTTGGTATTTGCCTAAGGGAGTTGAAAACTCATGTCTACACAAAAATTTGCACACAGATGTTTATAGCAACTTTATTTATAATTGCCCAAACTTGGCAAGATGTCCTTCCGTAGATGATAAATAAACTGTGGTATATCCAAACAATGGAACATTATTCAGCACTAAAATGAAATAAGCAATCAAACTGTGAAAAGAAACTTCAATGCATATTGCTGAATGAAAGAAGCCAATTTGAAAAGGCTATACACTGAATTTATTCTTTCAGGGCAGTATGAGGTTCACAGCAAAATTGAAGGGGAAAGTACAGAGAATTCCCATATCACCCCACCCCAACACAAGCATAGTCTCCCTCACTAACAACATCCCTTACTACGATGTTACACTTGCTACAACTGATGGACCTACGCTGACACATTGACACATTATCGCACAAATCCCATAGTTTATTTTGTTTTTTGAAAAAAAATATTTATTTATTTAAGAGAAAGCGTGTGCAAGCAGGGGGAGGGGCGGAGAGAGAGGAAGAAGAAGAGAAGCAGACCCCCACCCAGCTGAGCGAGGAGCCCGGCGCAGGGCTCAGTCCCATGACCCTGAGATCATGATCTGCAATGTAAGATGACTGTAAAGGGATACAGTGGGAAATAAAATTGGGAAGGAAAGGTGAGATAAAAGGGTACGTTATCTTGTATACTCCATGCTGAGTGATTTATGTTGAGAAGGTACAGAGGAAGTCGGCACTGGTCGGCAAACTCAGTCTCTGGTAGACGGGATCTGTTGTCTTGTAGCCAGGGCAGAAGTCAAGAGGCACAGGGCTCAGGCCAAGGGTCTGGGTCAGTATTCAGGAGGGTTGGAATCTGGCAAGGCTTCCCAAGATGGAAGCATGGCTGGGGTTATGCCAATAGCCAGCTAAAAACAGCAACTGCCTTTTGGCTCAGAGCCGCTCTGCCTTCCCTGCTCGGCCCATCTCTGGCTGGCCAGACCATCCATAATTAAAAGTCAGGCTTGGGGATGGGGAACGAGTGAAATGGGTGAAGGGGCTCAAAAGCTACAAAACTCCAGTCATAAAATAAATATAATCCTGGGGATGTAATGTATAGCATGGCAACTACAGTTATCCTTGTATTCCATATTTGAAAGTTGCCGAGGGAATGAGAAAAAAAAAAAATCCTGCGACTATGTGTGGTGACTGATGTTAACTAGACTTATTATGGTGATCATTTCACCATATATACAAATATCGAATCATTATGTTGTATACCTAAAGCTAATATAATGTAGGTTGGTTATACCTTAATAAAATAAAAATCGGGCTTTCTCAGGGCACCTGGGTGGCTCAGTCAGTAGGGCATTAGACTCTTGATTTTGGCTCGGGTCATGATCTCAGAGTCATGGGATCGAGTCCCCATATCCCCCAAGTTAGGCTCCATGCTCAGCACAGAGTCTGCCTGTCCCTCTCCCTCTGCTCCTTCCCCTGCATTCTCTCTCTCTTTCTTTCTAAAATAAATTTTAAAAATCTTTTTTAAAAAATCAGGCTTTCAGGGTGCCTGGGTGGCTCAGTTGGTTGGGCAACTGCCTTCGGCTCGGGTCATGATCCCGGAGTCCCGGGATCGAGTCCCATGTCGGGCTCCCGGCTCTGCGGGAAGTCTGCTTCTCCCTCTGACCTTCTCCCCTCTCATTCTCTCTCTCAAATAAATAAATAAATAAATCTTTAAAAAAAAAAAAATCAGGCTTTCTCATGCTTGGTGTCCTCTTTTAGCATCAGTTTCTCTAGCTATACACAGGAAATTTCGGGGGATGTCTGGTGAGTCTCTTTCCTTTCCTTCTGCTTATTCCCCTATTCTGGGTGTTGAGTAAGGGACCTGTTGCTTGATTTAACTCTTTCTGAACATCTATAATTCAACCAAGGAGTTTGTACTTTGGAATCTTAAATTCTCTTGACTCTGTCATCTAAAGTCCTGAATTTAAATTACTACCTTCCTTTTTCCTCTAATGTTCTAGTCATGTTCCTGGCTGATTTCCAATTGTTCCAGAACTTATTGGTTTAATGGCTTGGCTCTGCATTTCAACCTTACTCTGAACCTCAGTCTCGGAAGCCAAAAATAAGGGCTTGTACCTAATACGGACTGAGCTCATTGCTCCTAAGCTGCTTATAATCTAATTAGGGAATGCATGATTAATAAACACTAAGCAAAATGCGAGATTGGATAGAATTAAACTCTAAAATACATTAGTTGGTTTAAAAAAAAAGGCAGAAAAAGTATAGCAGGAAGGAAACTAAAGTCAGAACACCTGACTTCTAGTTTAACCACTAACTGGTTGCAGGACTGGCCAAGACTCTGAACTTCAACTATAAAATTTGGGGATTGTTCTGTATGATTTCTAAGAGAACGTAGAACTTTCTGACTAAGTGCTATGTGGGTGGGGAAAGGGAGAGATCTGTTTGGATGACATTTGTCGGGTACGTCTTCCAGAAAGAAAAAAAAAGAATATTTAATATGAGTCTTAAGGATGGGTGGGATTTTTTTTTAATTAAGATTTTATTTATCTGTTTTAGAGAGAGAATGAGAGAGAGCAGGTCTGGGGAGAGGAGCAGAGGGAGAGGGACAAGAAGGCTGTGCTCAGTATGGAGCCTGATACTGGACTTGATTCAGGCTTGATGAGGAGCGTGATCCTACCCTGAGATTATGACCTGAGCCGAAATCAAGAGTCAGACGCTTAACCAACTGAGTCACCCAGGAGCCCCGGGATGGATGGGATTTTTGACTGGGAAGATGCAAGTTAGAATACTTGCCCAGTTGGAAATAAAATCATTAGCCAAGTAGTGAGGTAAGACTGAGTAGAGTGATTTACACAGCACAACAAAGAAGTTGGCCTGAGCACAAGAGCTGGGAAGCAATGGGAGAGGACTTGATGAGTACACTGCAGAGAATGTTGGACACAAGACTGAAGGATTGAAAAGGATCCTTGAAGAGTGTCTGGGATGGATTGGTGGGTGGATACTGCTGGAGGGGAAGTGAGGTTGTGACCATGGTTCAGATGCGAGTTAAGTAAGTTTGGAGCAAGGTAGCTGAGGTGCGAGTGAAAGGGAAGTGGTAAATGTGAGGGGCATTTTGAAGAAGAGATTGAATAAAGAGGAAAAAGATGGGGGAGCAAGCTAAGTTCTCCCCCAAGGGTGGATGGGTTTTTCTCTGGAGCACAGTTGGTTTGTTGGGGGAGTTTCATGGTTTCATTTTTAGACATGAACATGTCTGAATACTTTAAGTGGTTGTCCTCCAAGATGAGCATGTCTCTGTAGGCAGTTAGAAATGAGAATATGATTCTCAGGGCTAGATACAGAGAGCTCTTAAATGATTCATACGAAGGCAGAAATTGAAACCATAAAAATGAATGCTTGTGTATGAAAGAGAATATTACAAAGAGAAAAATATATAGGTAAATTATTGGGGAAAAAAAGGAATCATAAGTCTTGCATTATATTATGTCCATCTCTTGTAGTATCCGTTCAACCTGTCCCACAAATCTCTTTCTTTGCAAAAATATTAGCAATCTTTTCATTTATGGATAATTGCATTAGGAAAGATAGCTTAGCTTATACTGAAATCCCAAATCTCAGTGGGTAAAAGTAATTCTCATTCATTCTACATGTTTGTCACTCCCACTCACATTTTATTAGCCAAAGAAAGTCACGTAGCCACATCGATCTTGAAAGAGGTGGGAAGTTCAATACTCTCTGGTGCATTAATGGAGAGTGGGAATTGTGAATAGTTCTAACAATAACTGTAATAACATTTTCCCTTAGACATCTTTCTGTAACCATGTCTTTGCCACCCTTTTGTCTGTATCATCAGTAAAATGTTCCTGGTACCAACATTTTATAAGCAGGGGTACCATAGCAAAGTTTATGTGTGAAACATTCCATTTCTTTTGTTTTCTCCTTGTTTTGACACTAAGCCTTCCTTTGGTTCCATGGTTGGCTCTCTTCTTTCCTTCCCCAATTTTGGAACTAAAGAGACTCAGGAAGATGCTACACCCATGATCTTTACCCCTCTTTCTCCTGCCTTTGGTTCCACTTCTCCTCCTTCTTTTACAAGAATAAATTCCTTCCCTCTAGGTCCTGCTATACTTCCTTCTTCTACTTTCTCACTTCCGTATCCCTCAGAGCTTAAGGCCATTGCAGGGCAAAATAACCAGCTGACAAGTAATTGTTATTACTCAATCTATTCTCTATTCTGTCCAACATTCATTAGCTGGTTGTCCTGATTTGCACAGCCTGTGTTCATCCCATAAGTTGTTGACTTGATCATCCTAATCAGAATTAATTTTTTTCCCATCAGAATCCCATAGAACGTTGTTTGAACCTCTAGTATGATTATCACAGTCTGCCCTGCATCACAGTCTGCCCTGCCTCAGGGTTGTATATGGTCCTTCCCTAAATCATGACATCCTTATAGATTAAGCCGTAATTTGCATGTAATAGATACTCAATAATTGTTGACTCACTGGAGATTCTTATATTTGACCAAACTGACCTTTGGTTTTGGTAACATTTGGATATATCTTGATCCAGCAATTGGCACTTATTAAGGTCTTGCTCATATCTAGGAAAACAAAACACTGAGATGGGAAATAAAATTACTTTTTCCCGAAACTGCTCAAGAAGTTCAACACAACTGAAACATAACACACAAGTTGAAGGATGGCAGGGGACAAAACTAGAAAGACAAGCAGGTGTCAGACCTAAAGGGGGTTTGTGTGTTAAACTAAGGAATTTTAACTCCAAAGCTATGGGTCTGGTCTGAAGTCCTCTCCCAGCCAAGTGGGATCTAGAGGGCCACTCTGGGATTATAGTTCCAGAAACTAGGTGTGGTTATGGGTAGAGTTAGACTTCTCCTTAAGGTGCAGAGAATGGAACTGAGAGGATTTCAAGTAGAGACCCAGAGACAAATCCAGGATTTACTCAAAGCTGAGAAGAAAAACCAGCAATAATATGAAACATGAACTGGAGGGAGTAGGACAGAGCAAAGAAGTCAAAGCAGAGCGCCAGTGGGACCGCCTAGTGTGGATTCTTAAAGCTTTCTCTCTCCTTTCTGGGCTCTTGAAGCCCGTTCTCTGGGCAGGAGAGGAAAATTCTAAACCAATTTGGACCCAAGGACCTCCAAGGAATTTAAGCAAAAGAATGATGGAGACAGCCGCCGTCTTCTTTACCTGAGCACACAGCATCTTGTCGTACCCTATGAGCCCTCCCCTGTATGTATCTGGCCCAGGGTAAGTCCTCAATAACCATTTAGTGATAATATGGACTTGCTACTAATTGTTAAGCACAAAAATGCTTTTGTTTAGTCTATTCGTAGGTTGTGTGAGTATAATGCCACAAGAAAACTGATTTCACACAATCCCACAAGAATTATTTATTTTAATAAATCCCAACTAAAATAATATTACTTACTAGTCATTTCAAATGTAAAACTAACCTTTTCTTTAGCTGTGTCTCAGGTATGCAAACATAAATCCTATGCATTAAGAAATCAAATAGAAAAGAAACTCCCCCAAAAGAACCAAATGAAATATAAGAACAATGTAACACAAGTAGTCTAGCAGTAACATAACAATAGTCATCCAGAAACAGTGGCTGAGATGATTCTAAAACATAAGTGTAAACAGTACAACGCTGCTCATAGATCTTGTATGTATATGTGTGTGAGTTGCTGATCATAACTCAGATTGGGTGGCTAGAAGTATTGGTGGCAATAGCAGAAGCTAGAATCTCCTGGGGAGAAGCCTCACTATTTGCCTGCCGTTCTAAAATTGGGGGAAAACAGGCAAGCTTTGAGACCAGTCCATCAGGAGAGAAGACTTTAAATAAATAACAGTTGAGGATGCCTGCGTGGCTCAATTGGTTAAGCAACTGCCTTCAGCTCAGGTCATGATCCTGGAGTCCGCTTCGGGCTCCCAGCTCCACGGGGAGTCTGCTTCTCCCTCTGACCTTCTCACCTCTCATGCTCTCTCAAATAAATAAATAAATAAAATCTTTTTAAAATAAATAACTAAAAGTTGAACAGAGTGTGACAAGCCTGGACATATGTCACAATGGTGCCATCATGAGACAAGTCCGTGTAACATAAAAATCAGGGGCGGAAATAGTGCAAGTGAAGATAAAACTGGTAAAAGCAGCAGAGGGTTACCCTCTTCCCGCAGCACAGGCATCAAATATACCTTGCATATGTGCATATGTAACTTCTGAATGGAGGTCTATCGTAAAGTAAGTCAACAGGCATTTAAACCTGTACTTTGATTTCAATTATTTATATGTTATATGAACTTTCTGTCTCAAATTTCAGGATGATTCCTTCATACTTAACACCGCCAGAGAACAGAAGGCAGCATTCTTTCTCGGCAAAGAGATCTCTTGGGGTGCAATAAAAAAAAAAAAAAAAGTAAGTATTTGGACTTTGTCCCTTGTTACTACCCCAGCTCCTAAATCTTTGGAATGATAGGAGTGTCTTTTGTATGCTAATGAGACGACTGATGGCTGGGGCTTTGTAGCCTCAGGATGGTTGTGGGGGGTGGGGTGGCTAGAAAGACCAAGCCTTGATTAGAAGCTTGGAAATTTCAGCTCCAACCTCCAATTTCCAGGCAGGGGAGACTCCGGAGCTAAAGATTGAGTTCAGTCACTAATGGGCAATGATTTCGTCAGTCATTCCTATGCAATGACACCTCCATAAAAGCCCATAAAAGATGAGGTTTGGATAGCTTTCAAGTTGGCGAACACATTGAGGTATGGAAAGGGTGGTCCCGTCCCCGTCCCCCACCCCCCCCCCCGCCCCCGACTCCACAAGGACAGAAGCTCCTACACTCAGGTGTTTCCAGACTTTGCTCTGGGTACCTGTGCAGCTGGCTTTTCATTTGTATCCTTTATAATAAACTAGGAGACACAAATGAAGTGACTTCCAGAGTTCTGTGAGCCGTTCTAGCAAATTATTGAACCTAAGAAGATCATAGTGGGAATCCCCAATTTATAGCTGGTTGTTCAAAAGCACACACAGGGGTGGCTTGGGACTTGCAATTGGCATCTGAAAATAAGCAGTCTTGTAGGATTGAGCCCTTAAACCTGTGAAATCTAACTAACGTCAGGTAGTTAGTGTTAGAACTGAATTGTGCGACACCCGGTTGGTGTCCAAAGAATCAGAGCATTGGTGTGAGGGGAAAAAAAAAAAATTAAAAACAGGGGGCGCCTGGGTGGCTCAGTGGGTTAAAGCCTTCAACTCAGGTCATGATCTCAGGGTCCTGGGATCGAGCCCCACATCAGGCTCTCTGCTCATCAGGGAGCCTGCTTCCCCTTCTCTCTCTGCCTGCTTCTCTGCCTACATGTGATCTCTCTCTGTGAAATAAATAAATAAAATCCTTAAAAAACAAAACAAAACAGACATTTGGTGTCATAAATGTTGTGAACCAAAACAGCTCACCTCTGATTAAATATATCTTTTTAATCTTACTATTTTATCTAATTGTTGAAAAATCAGTATTTAGCAAAATCTCATAGGTTCTCTGACTCTGTGTGCACACACACAAGTGTGCTATTATTGGGTGAGGTTTTGAGTAATGACTTTGGTAGGTATAGAGGTGAATCTGGGATTTTTCCTCTAAAATTTCCGGTCTAGATTTAATGTTGCTCTGTTCTTTCTCCTCCATATTCCTTATTTCCTTCAAGTAAACTTCAAGTTCATTCATCGCTTTTGGGAGCCGATATCAATGCCGCCCTCTTCAGTTACCTCTCTACTTGCTTCTGCAGATACTCCGATTTCTAACACATTCTGTAAGGCAGTGAAGAGTCAGGAATTGTTTCAAGCCTCAAAGGCATGGTAGGATTTACCAGGTGATTTTAGGTAATCACTTAGACCAGAAGCTATGGCCAAGATACATTTGGGGAAGGAGGCTAGAGGTGTCATGCATGAAATCACAGGTTCTGGAGTCGACTAGACCTGAGTCCAAATCCAGTTTCTAACACTTATTGACTCTATAACCTTAAACAACCTACTTTTGCTCTCCAAACCTGCATTTCTTCATGAAGGGCTCTAGTAATGGTTTTCAATTAAGTCATAAGTGCTTAATGTAAACACTGGCACGCAGTAAACACTCACAAATAGGAAAGCATTAAATTTAAACGCTGTGTTGTTATGTGTTTTTCAGTTGGGTCTTAGCTAGATTTTTAAACTCTTTATTGTCAGCATCTCTTATTTCCCATTAAGGGTACCTTATACAATGTCTATCCCACAGTCCTGAGTAGGTTTTTCAAATGTGACCCCATTCCAACTGTGCAGCAATCATGTCAAAGAAATGTAGACGAGGTCAGGTGGGTCTTTGAGACTCACTACTTTCACTCTGGGCTTCCCCTCCTGGGCTCATACGTCATTCAATGCCATGAATTCACGCCACTCCTACCTTGCCCTGCTCTGCCCTAGAACACGTCCTTCATTAAACTTACTCTGCCACATCATATACTTTCTAGCTCTCTCTGCTTTCTAATTCTTTCAATAAATTCAACAAACTCGGGCACCTGGGTGGCTCAGTGGGTTAAAGCCTCTGCCTCAGCTCAGGTCATGATTTCAGGGTCCTGGGCTGGGGCCCACATCAGCCTCTCTGCTCAGCAGAGAGCCTGCTTCCTCCTCTCTCTCTGCCTGCCTCTCTGCTACTTGTGATCTCTCTGTCAAATAAATAAACAAAATCTTTAAAATAAATGAATAAATAAATTCAACAAACTTTTACCGAGTGCTTACCACATGCTATGAGCCTAGGAAACAAAATGAAAGAGGTACAGTCTTTATACTCCGGTAATTCATAATATGCTCATGATGTGATAGTTCCCTGGTCTCAGCCTCGATTAGAACCATCTGAAGTTTTAAAAACTGCAAGTGCTGGGGTGCCTGGGTGGCTCAGTGGATTAAAGCCTCTGCCTTTGGCTCAGGTCATGATCTTGGGGTCCTGGGATCGAGCCCCGCATCCGGCTTTCTGCTCAGCAGGGAGCCTGCTTCCCCCTCTCTCTCTGCCTGTCTCTCTGTCTACTTGTGATCTCTCTTTGTCAAATAAATAAATAAAATCTTTAAAAAAAAAAACAAAAACAAACAGACAAAAACTGCAAGTGCTTATGTCCCACCTAATTTAGTAAATCTGGGTGGGACTCAGATATATACAATTTTTAAATCTTCCTCAAGAATTTTACTGAATCACCAGAGTAAAGAAGACCAGCAGGATGTAAGGATGGAAAGGAGCTAGGGATCTGGACGTGTTGAGTACTTCATATTGGAGGTTTAAATGCTGAAGGATGAGTAGTTTTCCAGGGGGAGAACTCCAGGAAAAGGAAAAGCATAATGCCTAACCCTAGAGCATCTGAATTTATCAGTATCATTTTTACTAATACCCTCATGGAAGAGGGTTAGAAGACTCATTTATTAAGTGTCTAGCATCTGTGCATATGAACTATCAATTTCTGGGGAGAAATGCCCTACTCTGGGTCTTGTGTGCTCTCCTTCTCTCCCCTCCCATTGATTTTCAGCTCCTCTCCTCTCTCATGGTTGGAATGTCCCAACATGGGGCCTATCATGGTTCCAGCTCAACCCTCTCTCCACTTAATCATCAAACACTTTCTCCATCTTACTCAGAAAATAGCTGAGGCCCTTTGAGGGCAGCAAGAGCAGAGGTCACAGTGGAGGGAATGCCCAGAGCAAGGGCGAGAACTGGGTTGAAAGCCTCCATGTTACCCACAGTGTTTCTTCCTTTCCTCTTCCTTGTGACTTCTCCTGTATGTGGCTGGGGAAACCCGGCCCAGTCATCTCTGAAGGCTTTCGAATTAAAGCTTGATCTTCCACTATGGTTGCTTTTGATGAAGAGAGTTGGCTGAAGCAACGGTCCCCACCCACAACCAATACTCATACATACGTTCATCTATTCAAACTCTCCGAAATGTTTTAGCCTCTCAGAGAAAAATATACCATTCCTGTAAGCCCCCAAATTAGTCAGAATGACAGATGAAGCCCTCAGAAGGGTATTTACATGGAACACTTCATGTCTGGTGTAGTCTTTCCATAAGGTCCCCTGGCTAGGCGTCAGTCACCTATTAAAGATCCCATCAGCTTACTTCCCCTCCCACACCCCCTGAGTATTCATGAGGAGACAGGCAGGTCTGGCTCAGCCCTTTACCAGGTCACTTAAAACAGGTTTATCAAAAAGGTTAATTTGCGGGATACAATCAATAGCAGGTATTAAATCAGCAGATGGATTGTGAACGCAGAAAATTCCCTGTGGCACCAAAGTCCCATCTTTTGAAAGCCCTCCCACGGCTGATGATGAGATTAGGGATCTTTCTGCCGGGCTCCTGTCCAGGGCCTCCTCCCCTGTCCTCTGATCCATTTGTGTGCCTCTGGCTTTGGCCTTGGACTTCAGCTGTGGGCTCCAGTCCAAGTTCTACCATCTCAGGCACATTCTCAGTTGAGCATTCAGCAACTTAAATTTTTTGAAACTCACAGCCTACATGCAGAACACTCCTCTTAACTGATACAAAGTCCAAAGTCTGTAAAGTTCCCTCAGTGCAGTTGTCTTTTTCTTCTTCTTCATCCAATGACCCCGGCTATCAGGTGGTTTGTTGTGTTGTTGGGTTTTTCCCCCCAGGAGTTGAACGGACTTTTAGGTCGGTGCCCTTAGAAGAGTCTCCCCTTTTCCCTTCTCCGGAAGAGACAAGGGACCAGTGTCCCATAGAGCCCTCTTCTAGGAGAGTGGCCCTGCTCACATCTTGACTTCACCCTGGTGATTTATGCCTTCTTTCATACTTTTCTATATTTCATTTAAAGATATATACAGACATATTAAAAGTTTACTCAAAGAAACAATGACATAATTTTTATTACATGCAGAGTAAAAAGTAAAATACTTCTGTGTTATTTGAAACTTTATAGTGAGAATACCTTTAGTTATTCCTTATAGAACTTTTAAAAACATATTGTCAGGGTATAGACTAAAATATCAAAAGCAATTAATCTCTGGATCGATAGGGTTCTCAGTGACTTACTTCCTTTTGAACAATTTTTCTCCATTTTCTAAGTTCACAACAATGTACAGCTAATTAATACTTAAAAATTTAAAAAGTTATAAAGAAAAAATCTTGATGTAGATTATCTACTGACATTGAAAAAGCTCTACAAATATGCATTAGTCAGTAGAAAGAAAAAGCTACAAATCAGTGTAAATATCATGGTGATTTTTATTTTAAAACATGCACATCTAGGGGTGCCTGGGTGACTCGGTGGGTTAAAGCCTCTGCTTTCAGCTTAGGTCATGATGTCAGCGTCCTGGGATTGAGCCTCACATAAAGGCTCTCTGCTCAGCAGGGAGCCTGCTTCCCCCTCTCTCTCTGCCTGCCTCTCTGCCTACTTGTGATCTCTCTCTCTCTCTCTCTCTGTCAAATAAATAAATAATTTTTTAAAAAATGCACGTCTATAGTCAAACAGTAAAAGTACATACATCAAAATTATCTTTGATAATTATGGCTAATTTTTGTGTTACACTGTGTTTTTTGTGTCTTCAAATATTCTGCATTAGTTATTTATGGATTTTATAATGAAATAAAATTATTATTAAATTTAGAAAGGTAGGAGTATGTTAAATGATAGAAGATTTGCTGGGCCAGAACACACACATCTTCATGTAAGAATATCAGATGGCATGCTAGAATAATAATGTAGCTCTTATAACTGGACCAGAGAAGACAGTTTTAAAAAATGCTCTCTGCATATATGAATAAAAAATAGGGTTAAAATTATGCCATTCTGACACACCCACAAGCCCGGGTAAGTCCAATACCTGTGTAGACTGCCTGCTTTCGCAGAGATTTGCACCTAAACACCACTGTGAACTAGTGAAACTAAGAATTTACGATATTGTCATTTCTCTCCTGTAGGTCATTCACAGGCCTCCTTTACTCCTGTAGATTAAACACCTCTCCGGGGTCCTAGATTCATACCGTCGCTCTTGGCCTTTCAGCTCCTCACCACCCCCAATTAAGTGCACAGACACCCCCAAGTCTGTCCAAGAAGATAGCCTTCATTTTAGAGAAGGTGTGTGCTTCACCGTTGACTTTGCAAGTCTTCAAATTTCAGGCTTCTGCTGACAAGACTGTTTGCTTCCAGAAGTGACTCCTGGCCTAAAGCAGGTTCTGCCTCACCATGAGGGAGCGAGCTGCACCACGGTGCAGGTAGGTGCCTTTGTATTCTCAGACTTTCAAGGACACCTTTTCTGGCGTCAGAAATTGCCTCCTATCTCTGACTATTGGTAATGAGTAGCTGAAGCATTGAGCAAGAACCCTCTCAGCAAGAATTCTGCCCATTGAGATCCTGCCTCCTAAGTCCCAGTGACCTGTGTGGCCTATGTGACCACACCAGATGCAGATCTTATACCCTTACGTGGGAACAGTCTGACCAGATCCTGAATCATGCCCGGAGCTATTACAGGCTTCTCACCAGACACACGTACGAAGGACACTGGGGCATTCTGCCCGTTATCTTTATTGCCAGCTCACTCTGGCTCCAAATTCTATCGAGCTGGACGATGTGGACTCCCCAATGCTAGCTTTGCCCTTCTGACTCAGAATGTCCCAGTCACCAAACACAAGGCAGAGAAGAGGTGAAAACATAAGTACAAGATCTAAACTAACCTAAGGATCCCCCGAGACGATTGATGGGGAAAATATTTTCTCAGCCCACTTCCATTTATAAGGACTTTCTTCCTCCAACACAATCTCCTGCAGAAGTTTCTATAAAATCTCCATTTTGTTCTAGATTCACTTGAGTTCCTTTTTCTTTGGAATGAAGGACAGAAACCTTGAGCGCCCCCTAGGGGTAGGAGTGTGCTAGTAGGAGTCTCCTCAGCTTTGCTCTTGACTTATCATCCACCCAGTCCATCTTTTTTTTTTTTTTTTTAAGATTTTATTGATTTATTTGAGAGAGAGAGAGCACGAGAAGGGGAGGATTGAAGGGAGAAGCAGACTCCCCACTGTGCAGGGAGCCCGATGTGTGACTCGATCCCAGGACTCCAGGATCACGACCTGAGCCTAAGGCTGTCGCTTAACCAACTGAACAACCCAGGAGCCCCCACCCAGTCCTCCTTAACAGCAACCTTACTCACTTGCTTGCTGTCTTCTACCCATTTCCAGCCCACTTCTAGGTGACCTGTCTTTAGCCTGATCAGGGGACATCTGACTGGGGCTTCTATCCTCTTGTATTTCAGCAACTCTAATCTTAATCATAGGAAGTGTTCCTTGCCTAGCTGCTTAAACAGCACAGTTTATGTTCCATCTTGTCTCCCATTTTTTTTTCATATAAGCACTTTATTGTCATATTCTACTTGACATCGCTCCCACACGTTCCTTTCCCCTTTATCCTTACTATTGCACTTCATTTTACCTAGAATTCTTTTCCTACCCTAGGCCCTCTTCTCCTTGTGAAAATCTTTTCCATTCGTTAAGAGCCCAGATCCCAGGCCAGCTTCCCCACACCCAGCTCTGAAATCCTGTAGAACTTGTTTATGAAGCCTTCTTGTATGCTCCTTTGTATTTTAGTTATCTCTACATTGCTTATCTTACTCCATTCAACCAAATGCCGATCATAGTGTCAAGGTCTAGTGTGCAGTAGATAATCGGTTGATGAACGCTGAGTTAAATTGTTGAAGGATGATTTCAAACAACCCATTTTCAAAGAACAGAGATAACCTCACTGTTGAAAAAGAAAGGAGACTGAAAGAAGAGAAACAGGACTGGAAGAGGAAGATCAGGAGAATCTTAGCCTGCTGTGGAAAGAACACTGATGAAGGATCAGTAGCCTGGACTCAAGTCCCATGTGGCTGTTAATGACCTAAATGACCACGAAACTACTCTCCAGAGACTCAAGGCAGTGGGTTACATCTCAAGTTTGTCACCATGATGAAATTGTATGGCCAGCTCCCCATTTAGTCTCCTGATAGCTGACTGAACAAGATAGCATTCAGACTGCACATGCCACAGAGCCTAGCCCAAGGTGTGCCAATACATGTTAGTTCCTCTTTGCTCACACAAAATGGAAACATTCTGCAACATTCTCAATTTTAAGAAAGGTTTGCCTTCTTTATCCATTGAAAATGGACACACACAGGAATATTTGCCTGGTGATGTGGCAATAGAGAACTATACAACTTATTTAATCAAAAATACTGCAGAAACATTTGTTTTCCCCTCTACATGTGTTCCTTATGGAAGAACTTTTCAGTAGCTGGTTCTCTCCATAGGCTGAACATATTTTCTTGACATTTTTTTCCACAAGCCCTTGCCATGTGCCATTTTAGGTAGAAGCTTCCAGTCTGGCAACCAAAAGGAAATAGCTATGCGGAAGAAACTCTTAGTCAACTACAGCATGGTCTGGGAAGATGTGGAAATCATTGGATGAAGATTGTTCTACACGGTAAGCAGGAAAGAAGAAGGATAACACTTGGAAGACAATTTAAAAAAATGGAAAGAATTTAAATAAGGTATGCCAGGAAAATACACAGATTCCAAGGAATTGAACTCAAGATTCTGGAACCTAGGACAGTTGCAGATGTTTAGATTAATATGTGTAGCTCATTTACCAAGGCTTTTAGAGAAATGAGGACTTCTACCTATGGGACTTTTAGAGTTCACTGAAGTTTAATTCTTTGTATTTTTAGAAAGTGGATTTAATTTCACTATGTTATTATGATGTTTTCCTGGCTTACTTAAAAGAATTACAAACTACCCTCAGTCCCTGCAAATATGTGTTCTTTTACTCATATTTGAGTAAATATTATATTTGAGTAAATATTTGAGTAAATACTCAAATTTGAGTAAATAGGAGGTGCTCCCTCCTCCTGCCATCCCCTCTCCTCCTCACTCTTCAAAACCTATTTTAAATCTCTGTGACTCCACTCAGCAAAGTAAGTTGCTCCCACTGCCATCCAATAATCTTGGTTCATAGCTCTATTAATAATTTTTGCAATCACTGGGGCCCAGTTGGGGGTCCTCCTGGGAGGTGAGGAGGAAACTGATCAGGAGAGCAGTACTGTGCTCGACTCTGAGAAGTTAGGGGCCTTTTTAACTGAGCGTCTAATGCTGTTATCTGTTCTTTAAAAAAGAAGCCTTATGAAATGTTTTCTTCTGAGTCTGTGCTGGGTACATTCTGAGAGGCTCTTAATAGAAGCCAAATTGTGTGGAGGGGGAATCTAGAGGAGGAGGGTGCTGAAAGAGGAGGGAGAAGAAAAAGAATCCTCAGTCTCAAAAGACTTTGCAAGAAGCAAGGTCTAAGTTTGCCCACTCCTACACCTTCCCTTAGTTCTCCTCCTACAGGTCTTTAGATTTCAGCTTCCTTGGGAAAGCGTGTCATGCTTTTTCTGACGAGAACGATCAGAGCATCTTATACCTCTCACTTTCAGCATTTACCACAGTTGTAAATACATATGTATATATATATATATGTGTGATTCTTTGATGGATGTCTGTTTTTATCACTAGGCTCCTGAGAATGGGGGCTCATATCTAGTTTTGCTCCCCACTATTCCCTAGGTCCCAGCATAGGTCTAGCATATAAGAAGATATATGTGGAGCAAATGCATAAAGTTACATGAAAGGCAATGGGGAAAGGGAATTGACATACAGATTTAAAGAGCCCGTTTAAAGTAACTTAGCAGTACTGCTAACGATCAGCATGATGTGATCAATATAACCATCAAGGGCATGAGAGGTTTTTTCCTCCTGACATCCTATATCTGATGTCTTTCCCAATAGTACCTCCCTAATTCTCCAACACCAGCTGGGTGACAGACAGTTCAATTCAATTCAGTTCTGGCATTATTTCCTTGGAGTTCATATCAGATCTCCTGAGTTAAAAGGGCTCAGCCCCCACGAGACTGCCTCCATTTCCAGGTGCCCTTTGGAAGTCTCAGACCACCGGTGCTTTGGAGCCACCAGATATAAATTGATGATTCCCATGACCCTCTCCTCAGGTTAGACGTTTTGCTAAAATGGCTCATAGGACTTAAGAAGGCACGTTACTTACATTCACCGGTTTACTATTAAGGATACAAATGAACAGCCAGATGAAGAAGTACATAGCATGAGGTCTGGAAAGGTCCCGAGTGCAGGAGCTTCTGTCCCTGTGTAGTTGGGATGTGCCATGCTCCCAGCACTTAGAGGTTTTCGCCAGCCTGCAAACTCTCTAGACCTTGTTGTTGATGGGTTTTTATGGAGGTTTCATTACGTAGACACAATTGACTAAATCACTGGGTGTTGGTGATTAAACTTAACCTCCAGCCTCTTTCCCCTTTCAGGAGGTAGGGCTGAAATTTCCAAGCTTCTGAACTAGGCTTGGTCTCTCTGGCTTCCCTTGCTAAAGCTATCTAAAAGCTCACCACGACTGGCCTCATTACAGGACGCTCCTATCACCCTTATCCCAAGAAATTCCAAGGGTTTTAGGAGCTCTGGGCCAGGAATGAACAAAATGAAAGATCCTTCTGTGATACCAAAGGGTGGGAATGAATTTAAGGATGTAGATGTAAGGGTATGTACAGTTAATAAGTAGATTTTAATGATGATATTAACCTAGGTTTCAAAGGTAATAATAAGTTATTAGGTTACCCTTGCATTTCATCTCAATTTATTTCCCACTAACTTCTTACATAGGCAAATTAATGACATCAGTATGTCTTCACTTAGTAATTACAGCTCTCCCCTCCCCACTTTATGTAAGCCCAATACTATCTTACTCTGAGTCATTTATTTGATAATCAGATGTTACAGACACTCATCAGAATGTGTGGCTGAATTAAATATTTTGGCACTGTTTTCCCAGAAGAGAGAAGTGGATGCCTTTTAACAACCTTGGTCCCCACACAAGACTTAAGAGTTTAGACCTGAACTTTCTTTGTTTCTGCTATTCTCCAACACTTAGCATATCAAAAAACACTTTCCAGCATAAACCGTAAATAAGTTAATCATTTAAGGTAATAAATCAGACCCGGTCCATCTATATACCACCACTGACAAAATTATTGCTGACAGGGCAACCGAAAACAAATCATATACAATCTATTGATGGAAACCTTGATTCATTCAATCTCTCCAGTATTTGTTGCAAGCCTTCAGCATGCCTGACACTAGGTATAAAGGAGACCTCTGATGAAGTGAAAAGAGGTCTATAGGATAGTAATAAAACTCAACACATACCTACGCTCAAGAAGGTCCCAATCTTGTTCCAACAAAAGATCACAGAACACATTTTAGAACAAAATCTGTAATTGGAGACTAAGATAAAGGAAGCATTCTACAGAAGTGTGGGGAAAAGTGCAACCAAATCAGATCGGGGGATGAGGGAAGTTTTCCCAGGAAGCTAAATTTTGAAGGATGAGCTAAGAGAAGAGGATGAATTAGGAAGAAGAGGGTATTTTAAGCAAAAGGAAACATATGTATGAAAAAGCTCACAACCTGATCAGTAAACTACAAGGAATTCATTGCAGGTCTTTACTCAGATACTTTCTACTTATGAACATTCATAAATACAGAGCTCTGTGGGGCGCCTGGGTGGTTCAGTGGATTAAAGCCTATTTAGCTCAGGTCATGATCTCAGGGTCCTGGGATCAAGCCCTGCCTCGGGCTCTCTGCTCAGTGGGGAGCCTGCTTCCCCCCCTCTCTCTGCCTGCCTCTCTGCCTGCTTGTGGTCTCTCTCTCTCTCTCTCTCTCTGTGTCAAATAAATAAATAAAATCTTAAAAAAAAAAAAAAATACAGAGCTCTGCATCCAAGCAAAGGCACATCAACTCTTTCAGACACGCCCGAAGGAGTTCATGGTCAGCTGAGGTAATTTCGGTCATGGCCACATGATCGTTGGGTTATTCCTTAATCCATTTAATTATTCCATTGGGTTATTCTTTAATCCATTTAATTAATTCCTTACCTTGAGGGTGGCAAACTCAAATACCTACCATGGGTACAGCTGGCTGCAAAGGGCCTGAGGTGAACTCGGGTGTGAGGAGTGAGGTGAACTGTGTCCTGCGGTGGGGATGAGTGGGGATGAGCAGTCCCAGGCACTCGCTCATTTTGCTTCGCCAGAATGTCGCCTCAGCGCCGCTGTGCCTTTGCTCTCTCCGAGCAAACCAGAGACCCCCTTCACTTTTGAAACGTTGAGAACTAATTCAAAGTTCTAAAATTGTATGCGGGCCAAACATTTGACCTTGACCTGAGGTGGTTATGCCCAAAAGGCAGTATAATAGGTAGATCTGAAACTCAACAAGAGTGCTGCACACCAATAGCAGACCTCAACATATATTTAATAGCTGAAGCTATGGGAATAAAATAGGTGCAGGGCACCTGGGAGGCTCAGGGGGTTAAGCTCAGGTCATGATCTCGGGGTCCTGGGATTGAGCCCTGCATTGAATTCACTGCTGCTCAGTGGAGAGTCTGCTTCTCCCTCTGTGCTCTCTCTCTCTCTCTCAAATAAATAAATAAATAAATAAATAAATAAATAAATAAATAAATAAAATCTCTTATAAAGAGAATAGAATAGGTCATCTGAGGGTTACATATTCACTGATACAACAAAAGAAAGCTATGACAGAACCCTAAGGGAAGGGGGCAGATAAGTAATAGATGGAGGAAAACGAGCCAAGCAAAGAAGAAGAGGCCTTTCATGAACATTTGAAAATTTAAAGATTTAATTTTTTGGCACAATAAAGATTCAGGTAATTTCATCTTATTTGAAACTCAAACAAGCTATTTAAGGCAGACATTATCAAAGTTCCATAGTATTAGTAACTTAAGCTCATTTACATGACTAACCCAAGATTTCGCAGTTTTTAAATAGCAGAGAGAGGACTTCCACGTTAGTCTTCCCCAAATTCCATGGATCTTCATTCCACCATGCTGGCTCCAAATTTCTTATGATTCGCAGACTAGCAAAGCCAGGAAAACAGAAGTAGGAAAGAAATGATACTAGTACAATCAATCTCCTGCAACTCTCCCTATTCCCATGCTTTAGACACAGTAGGACACTCGGGCTCAGAGAAGTCTGAAAAACCCATCACCTTAAAATTTCAGTCTTTATTAACACTTCCCTAAAACCCCAATCCCATCCTTTAATATTCACAGGCAAAGAGACATTAACTCTTTGCTTGCATCAAGGTACATGTACTCAGGACTTTCATAATAAAGCCATCAGGTGGGATGCTTGGGTGGCTCAGTGGGTTAAGGGTCTGCCTTTGACCCTATAGGTGGGGTCTGGGGATTGAGCCTCACATCGGGCTCCCGGCTCAGTGGGGAGCCTGCTTCTTCCTCTCCCTCTGCCACTTCCCCTGCTTGTGCTCTCTCGCTCACACACACTCTTGTCTCTCTGTCTCTCTAAAAAATAAATAAAAAAAATTTTTAAAAAGGCATCAGAAACTAAATAGTACCTTTTTTGTACTGTAATCATTAGAGAGAAAAACTATGGGACATCTTAAGGCCTTGTTCTACCCCCACATAATGTTCTTTATTTTATGCAAATGTACTGGCTGTGACAGAGATCCCATGTGGTTTTCAGGAGCGTGGCATAAATGAGTGTTAGAGATAAGTAGATACTGACAAAACATTTCTTATAGTGGATGTTGGCAAAATATTGTTATTATGGGTCTGCCAAAGCTTAGAAGATTTTTCACTATAATCCTTCTTGTGATAGTGAAAACTGTTTTACTGGAATTTGACCTGAAAGAATAGAACTTGGTCACCAAGTTTCAACCCCAATCTTGTTGAAAGAGTACATTTCTCCTGCTGATACAAACAGGGATTTTTAAAAAAAAAACTTTGATATGTATACTATAAAACCAAGTTATACAAGTGTGTTGCAATTGAATAGCTTCCAAATGCGGGTTTGAACATGATTATTTCAAGATTTCTTTACATAGGTGGAATAGTGAACCTGGGCAAGAGATCTCCGCCCAGAAGCTCCAACCTGTCAAAATGGTTTCAATTGGTCCAATTCTATTCTCACCACAGGTAAAGTCTCAATCCCTGTGATAACTCCAGGAGCTTACCTTCTTGAAAGGGTCTAAAAAAAGTCAATTAAATTGAGGTAGTAAACAGAGAATAGAATTGATTTCATTCATTCAGAAAATATTTATTGAGTGTGAAGGCATGGGGGTATCAAGATGATCAGAAATGGATTCTGCCCACAAGTCATCCAGCCCAGGATGGGAGTGTGACACAGCTAATTAGCTGGGTTAGGGCTAACATCACTGTTGAGAACTTGAAGTACATGTATTTTGTGTTGTTGATCTGTGGACTTTGAGGTATAGACCAAGAAACAGGTGGCATGTGGCAAAGTTAGCATTCTTTTTTTTTTCCCCCCAAATTTAGTGTTCTGGTATGAAAGTTGAAAAGCTTGGTTGGTGTTTTCTCCTTATTACTTGGAACCCCTGCTCTTTCAGCTCCCAGGGGAGGGATCTTCCCCTGCAATTCTGGCAATGCTTTCAGGATCTAGCCCTTAAGGGATTACAGATTTTTTTTTTTTTAAGGTTCTATTTCTGTATTTGTCAGAGAGAGAGAAAGAGAGAGCACAAGTAGAGGGAGCTGCAGGTAGAGGGAGAAGCAGGCTCCCCACTGAGAGGGAGCCTGATGTGGGACTCTATCCCAGAACCCCGGGATCCAGACCTGAGGTGAAGGCAGATGTTTAACCAACTGAGCCACCCAGGCATCCTGGGATTACAAATCTTTTAGTCATCAAATAGTAACCCAACTCCACATGTGTTAACTTATACAACTTTACCAGAGTGAAATGTAACTTTGCATCAATGATTTAGCCTCTCCCTGCTTCAGGAAATAATCATAGACTGATATAAACATATATTTGCATAAATATTAAAAGATCAGAAACAGTTTAAATGCTGAAAAATTGACGTGTGGTTAATTCAATTATGGATAGCCCTATGATTTATTACTATGGATCCATTAAAATGATGTTTTAGGAAAATATTCACCATATGCTGTTATAAAAATTACTTACAAAACTATAACTGGAATCATTATATTTTCCAAATATGTGTATATTCGTGTTGTAGGTGCACAAAAAAAGACTAGAAGAATAGAAGACTCAAATATTAATAGTGATTACCTCTGGGTGGCAGGATTATAGAAGAGTTTTCTTCTTTGTGGTTTTCTTGTGTTTTCCAAATTATACAAAACGTACATGTGTTACTTTCATTATTCAAAACAAATTATATTTTTAAAAAGAAAGACCAAAATGTAGTCTAGCTCTTCCTATTTTGTAGCTTTTCTTGACAAAGAAGTTTTACCAAATTCCCCAAGGACTGGAACGGAAGGCTATTTTAGTGACACCAACTGTGCCAACTCAAAACCTTACAGAACTTGTATCAAGAGGCAAAGAAAAGCATCACTTGCCATCCAGGGGCACACTCCTCAAGAACTGCAGGGTGTCTTCTTACATCTTTTTGTGTTCAAGGGTTTTTAATTATGATATCCTTGGGGCCTCAAAGCAATGCTAAAGTCTTCAACATTTATTCCAGTATACTTGTTGGCCATGTGCAAATAGGACTATTGATGGCCTTCGGTAGTATTCCCGAGTTTCTGAGAGAAGCCGGCAACATAGGCACTATTTGTCATTTTCTTTTTTTTTAAAGATTTTATTTATTTGAGAGACAAATGGATAGAGACAGCATGAGCAGGGGGAGAGGCAGATGGAGAGGGAGAGGGAGACTCCCCGCTGAGTAGGGAGTCCGATGCAAGACTCGATCCCAGGACTCTGGGATCATGACCTGAGCTGAAGGCAGACACTTAACCAACTGAGCCACCCAAGTGCCCCAACATAGGCACTATTTGGAACAGAACCACATATTAGTTAGGAACATGGACCCTGGAGTCAGAACTTAGAATCTTAACCCTAACATTTACTAATTATGTGGCCTGGAGTACATTACTTAATCTCTTTTTGACTCAATTTCCTCATCTGTCAATTCGGTCATAATAATGTCTATTTTATCATGTTTCTATGATGATTAAAAATGACAGTGTATGTTAAGTACTAAGCACAATGTCTGGCACGTTAGTAATCAATAAATGTAAGCTATTGTATTACTAAGATAAATACAATACAGAGATAAAAATTAGTGTTATGAGAGAGCTAGAAAAGGCACAATTACTTTTGGTTGAGAAGATTGCAAAAAGCTTTGTAGAAGGAGAAAATTGAGATATTCTGAGATGGGGGGTAGAGGCATTCAGGAGATGGCAGCATCAGAGCATACAGGTGAGGAAGCTATAGGACACAGATGTTGAACAATTTTCCTGGAGCATCACGTATATGAAGAAGTCTTTAGGAGACAAGAATGCCAGGTAAACAAGTTTAGACTTAGGCTTACGGATAATAAGGACATGGTTCATCTATTATAATTTTTTAAAGATTATTTATTTATTTGTCAGAGAGGGGGAGAGAGAGAGAGAGAGAGAGGAAGAGCACAAGCAGGGGGAGCTGCAGGCAGAGGGAGAAGCAGGCTCCATGTTGAGCAAGGAATCCAGATGTGGACTCAATCCCAGGACCCTGGGATCATGACCTGAGCTGAAGGCAGACACTTAACTGACTGAGCCATCCAGTTGTGCCCATCTATTATAATTTTCATCCCCAAATAATTTTTGTAACATCACACAGGATTCCTTTTTTTTGCAATTCACCTGAGCATGTGTATAAGTACCTCATTTATCCATCTCATGACCTACCACATTCTCTATTAAAACCAAGTTTTAGTGGGGCACCAGGGTGGCTCAGTCAGTTGAGCGTCCAACTCTTGATTTCAGCTCAGGTCAGGATCTCAGGGTCCTGGGATCAAGCCCTGCATCACACTCCATGTTCAGGATGGAGTGTGCTTGAGATTCTCGCTCGCCCTCTGCCCTTGCCCCAACTCAAATGTGCGTGTGTGCAGGTTCTGTCTCTCTCTCTCTCTCCCCCCCCAAAATAAATATATAAAATCTTTTTTAAAAAACCAGTAAGTTTTAGGGGTGCCAGGCTGACTCAGTTAGTAGAACACGTAACTCTTGATCTCAGGGTTATGAGTTCAAGCCCCATATTGGGTGTAGAGATTGCTTTAAAAGATAAAATCATAAAGAAAACCCCACAAGTTTTAGCCATTGGTAAGTCAAAGAATCTCCTGGTTAAAGCATAGAGTGGTCTCCTGGGGCAAGGAAGAAACTAGAACTATCAGAGTCAGGAAAGCATGATCCTTTATTTCTATAGCTCTATAGATACTTTAAGGCATCAGGGGATATGAAAGTAAGCAGGGTTGTGCTTGGTCCTGGTAAGTAAGATATCTCTGGGATAAACCTTTAAATGACAAAAGAAACACAAGAAGAAAAGAACATGGGGCGCCTGGGTGGCTCAGTGAGTTAAAGCCTCTGCCTTCGGCTCAGGTCATGATCTTGGGGTCCTGGGATCGAGCCCCGCATTGGGCTCTCTGCTCAGCGGGGAGCCTGCTTCCCTCTCTGTCTGCCTCTCTGCCTCCTTGTGATCTCTCTCTGTCAAATAAATAAATAAAATATTTTAAAAAATTAAAAATGAATAAAAATAAAAAGAAGAAAAGAACAAAGTTCAGGACAAACAATACCCAATTTCAAGATTTTCTGCAAAGCTTGAGTAATGAAGACAATGTTGTATTGGTGAACGGATAGACATACAGACAAATTAAACAAAATAGAAAGCCTGGAAGAAGAACCACATGTAGGTAGTCAGTTAATTTTCGACAAAGGTGTCAAGGTATTCAAAGGGCAAAGAAAATAAATTTTTCTTTAAAATAAATATAAAAATACATTTTATTGGAAAATAAATTCCAATAAATTTTGTTGGAACCACTGGGTATACATATGGAAAAAAATCAACCTGCAATCTTCATCTCACACCATATGTAAAGATTAACTCAAAATGTCATATAGATCTAAATGTAAAAGCTAAAACAATAAAACTTTTAGAAGGAAACATAGAAAAATCTCTGTGACCTCAGAACTAAAAAAAAAGAAATCACTTTGGAATTGATAATTTGAACTTAATCAAAATTAAAAAACTTTTGCTACTTAAGAGACATCATTAAGAAAGTGAAAAATTGTCATAGACTAGAGAAAACATTTTATGTACATCAGCCAAAAGTTTTGTATCTAGACTATATAAAGAACTCTTTCAACTCAGTAAAAGGGCAAACAACTTTCTAGAAAACTGAAGACTTGAACAGACACTTCACCAAAGAAGATATATGGATGATCAAAAAATGTTCATCATCATTAGTCTTCAGGGAAATGGACATTAAAACCACAGTAAGATACCACTGCATACCCACCAAAATGGCTAAAATTAAAAAGACTGACAATACCAAGTGCTGGAACTCTCATATGTGGATGGTGGTAATAAAAATATGGTACAGCCACTTTGAAAATGGTTTGATAGTTCCTTATAAAGTTAGACATATGCTCGCCATAACCCAGAATTCTACTCCTAGGCAATTTGAATTGAAATTTAAGAATTTAACCCATAAGAATTTAAAAATATGTGCATACCAAGACTTGTCCATGAATGTCCTTAGCAGCTTTATCTGTAATAGCCCCCAAATATAAACAACCCAATTGTCCATCAACAGAAAATGGGTAAACAAATTATTACATATTCATTCAATAAAATACTCAGCAACAAAAAGGAGCAAACAACATACGCAATTATATAAAATTCTAGAAAATGCGAACTAATCTATAGTGACAGAAAGCAAGTGTGTTTACGTGAGTTGGAGGTGGAAAGGGGACGATGCGGTCAAAGAGAACTTTTGGGACGATGGAAGCATTCTGTGTCTTGGTGGCAGGAGTCACACTGGCGTCGACACTCACTGAGCTGTCTACTTTAAATGAACGTACTTTATTGTATATAAATTATTCTTCGATAAAGCATGAGGGACACTAGGCATGCCAGGTGCAATGCTGAGGAGTGGTAGAACACACAGATGATAAATGAAATAGGGAACAGTAGTTCCCTAGGCTTCTCAATAATTGAAAACGATGTGCATAATTTTCAATAAAGGTAGAAGTTTGTTTTCTTTATGCTGTTCCTCATTCACCGATCCAACACGTATTTATTGAGCTTCTACTATGTGCCAGACATTTGACTCCATGTTGAGAGGACAAAGGCAGGCAAACAATCTTCACAGTTTCTGAAGTCACAGAGCCTTCAGTTCAGTGAGGGAGGTGGTAAGGCCAACTCTAGTTTGTGAGGATGTCTTCTGTGAGCGGAAGAATACGAGCTGTCAATGAAGTACATTTGCTTGGTGACCACTTCCTGTAGCAAGTAACATCTAAGTTTGGATTTAAAGAGTGAGGTTTGGTTAACCAAAATAAAGCTAACTGTCACCCCAGAAATGCTGCCTTTCAGAAGGGACACAGAATGGGCGGTCACATTCCGTACGTTCATGTATACAGGCTTTGAATTAATGCTACCCCAACTAATCAATTCTTCAAAAAGTTTTTCAAAGTTGGGTTGTTTTTTTTTTTTAATTTATCCATGCTTTTAGTTTAATACCAAAAATACATACATGTGTTAATCAAACCCTGGTAGTTTTATGACTGAAATCCTTACCCATTTTTGTACAGTATGACTTGTTATGCTAATCAGAGTTTATATTTTAAACCTATTTTAGGTAGTGTAATTATAGAGTCACACATTATTACTACAAAATAATATGATACAATTAATTACACTGTCAAATCAGAAAAAAGAGGAAGAAGGGCGCCTGGGTGGCTCAGTGGGTTAAAGCCACTGCCTTCGACTCAGGTCATGATCTCAGGGTCCTGGGATCAAGCCCCGCATTGGGCTCTCTGCTCAGCAGGGGGCTGGCTTCCCCCTCTCTTTGCCTGCCTCTCTGCCTACTTGTGATCTCTTTCTCTTTCTCTGTCAAATAAATAAAATCTTTAAAAAAAAAAAAACGAAAGAAAAAACAGGAATAGACGACATATGAGATATAGTAAAAAGGTAACCTTATCAAATATATTTCCTACTCTAAAAGAGAATAGAGGATAATTCATAATGAAGAGTGTTATGCCCACCTTAGAGTGCTTGGAAACCTTTGAGATGGTTTTGTGGTTGGCGCATTGATTGGGAGAGCTATTTGCAACCAGAGGTTAGGGTCAGGGGTGGTAAATGCTTTTCAATGGTCGGGACAATGGCCCACATACAAAAATTACTCTGGCCCCCAGTGCTAATAGCATCTCCATCGAGAAGTACCATTAGAAGGTATCCAGTGGCCTTTCCAGCTCTAAAAGTTTGTTGGTGGATTTTATCCATTCATCTGAAATGGCATTGCTTTAACAAGAAGACAAAAATCAGCCAACTCGACATCTGTGGTGTTTAATTTTATATATCAATCTGGCTGGGCTATGGTGCTCAATATATGGTCAAACAAAATTCTGGATGCTTGTGTAAGGGTATTTTGGATGACATTAGCATTTAAATCAGTGGATTTTGGATAAGGGAGATTGCCCACCATAATGTGGGTTGGCCTCAACCTATCACCTGAAGGCCTGAGTAGAACAAAAGATTTTCCTCCAGGAAGTGAGAGGGAATTCTGCCAACAGATGGCCTTTGAAGTTGCACTGCAGACTGAACTTTCCAGTCTCCATAACTGAGTGAACCAATTCCTCAACTCTCCCCCCCAACCTCTTTCTCTCTATTTATATATATTGGTCTCATTTCTCTGAAGAACCTTGACTAATTCAGTATCCTTATTCTTTTTTTTTTTTTTTTTTAGATTTTTATTTATTTGAGTGAGAAAGAGGGAGAGATTGAGAGAACAAATAAGAGGAGGGCAGAGAGAGAAGCAGATTCCCTGCAGAGCAGGGAGCCCAACGCAGGGCTCCATCGATCCCGGGACCCTGGGATCATGACCTGAGTGTAAGGCAGATGCTTAACTGAATGAGCCACCCAGATGCCCCTAAAGTATCCTTAGTCATGGGCATAAGATTTACAAAATGTTGAATGGAAAAACAAAGTTATCCACATTACCACATTTGCTATACTATCACATTTCCCCTGGGGGTGGATAGCCATGGTTTCATTAATGCACACCTCAAATCTCAAGTATTTTAAGTATTTGAGTTTTAGAATGCCCCGGAGCTTTTATTTTATTTATTTATTTATTTTTAAAAAGATTTTATTTATTTATTTATTAGGAAAGAGAAAGAGTGAGAGAGAGCAGGTCAGAGTGAGAAGCGGACTCCCCATGGAGCTGGGAGCCCGATGTGGGACTCGATCCCGGGACTCTGGGACCATGACCTGAGCTGAAGGCAGTCGCTCAACCAACTGCGCCACCCAGGGGCCTGCCCCGGAGCTTTTAATTGAGCATCTTTCCTTTGCACATTTAAACTCATCTGCACATAATCCCTGTTATTCTGATTCATTTACACTTAACTTACCAAAACCTCCTCTTGCAGTCTTCACTCTGAGCCTTCTGGATGCTTGAACTTAGCTCCAACAAGTCTTTGTTCTAAGAACCAGAAGTCACCTTCTATTCTATTGGAGAAATAAAATAACGTAAGAACCCAGGTTGTAGTAAATTCAGAAGGTACAATTTCTATTTTAGTTCCTATTTCCTTTTTAAACTCATTTATTTTTACTAATATTCATTTGGAAAAAACTGCTGTGTCCCTTATACCTAGTCAGCGTTCTCTCTCAGACACTTTTAAATACGTGCATATCTTCAAACCAAAAGCAGCGAGTAATTTTGTATAAAGTATATTTGCATTAAGTATATTTCTTTCCATGCCTTGATTATCTGTACCAATGGAGGATCAGTGTCAAGTTCAGGGAATCCAAGCGTAACCTGTTTTAAGGGTGTTTTTTGTTTTGTTTTGTTTTTTTGTTTCCCTTTAAGTGCCTCATGTTGTTTTGCAAAGTCCATGTAATTTAATCTATCTAATTATCCTTTCAACAGAAAAACATCCCTGATGTTGCCTTTTCCAACAAAATCAGCACTCTCTGATCCAACACACTAATGCTCCTGAGACATCCTACAATAACAAACCAAGATGAACAGGGGAAGAAGGAAAACCGAATACTCATAAAGAGAATTAGAAAGGCAGTTTTGCACTTCGAAGAGGCTAACCTCACATTTCTTTTAAACATCAGATCTTGGGACTGTGAGGGCTGACTTTAACTTATAGATAGAGAATTTCTTAAGCTTGATTAACAATTTTTCAGACGATTTAAAGGTTACGAATGTTCAGAACAAAACAAAACTCCACACTCCTTTTTCTCTGGCTTTGACAGCTGAAGTTTTATTTCAGAATTGCACATTTATCTGTAATATTCCAGACTCTAAGATAATGGCGGTTAATTAACCCGGTAATAACTGTCATCTATTTTTCAGAGAATTAAGCACACACCATGAACTACGCATCAGACAAAACTTGGTCTTCAAACAGCAGTGTACATAATGCTTCAAATCAGGATTATATAGAAAGGTGTTCTTTTCAGGGAATGAATGAGAATTGGGCTATTTAGAATAAATTTCATTTTATCTAATTGCTTTTTAAATTAAAAGAAACTTTTACTCTTAACCTCAAAGTAATGTAAGCTTACTACCAAAAATGCAGAAAGAAAGGAAAGAAGGAAGGAAGGATGAAAGGAAGGAAGGAAGGAAGGAAAGAGAAAGACAGAAGAAAGAATAATACTCAGGCTCATCCCCCCGGGAATAAACATGTTGATGACACAGTAGGAAGCCATATGGCACAGGGTTGAAGAGCTCGGTACACACAGCTAGACTGTGTGCACTCATACCCAACTTCACTTGCCACCTCTGTGCTGAGCTAGTAATTTCATTTCTCCATACCATCTTCCTCATCTGTAAAATAGAGGAGCAAGGATGTTATGAAGATTATCCTGCAGCGTGTCTTGTCTATAGCAAGCCTTTGATGAATGTTAATTATTAGTTCAACTTTCTAGATTCTTTTGTCTTAGTGTTTTCAAATAGGGACCTCACTGTCTTGTTTTCTTTTTTAAGATTTTATTCATTTATTTGAAAGAGAGTGAGAGAGAGAGCGCGAGCATGGGCAGGGGGAGGGGCAGGGGCAGAGAGAGAGAGAGAGAGAGAGAGAGAGAGAAGTAGATTCCTGTTGAGCAGAGAGCCTGATGTGGGGCTCCATCCCAGGACCCTGAGATCAAGACCTGAGCTGAAGACAGTTGCTTAACCCACTGAGCCACCCAGGCTCCTGGGATGGTGGTGGTTTTGATTTACATTAGAAAAGGGCACTGAGAGTCTCAGAAGATAGTCATTTATAATCACAATTATCTTTTTTTTCATACTTTTTTAAAAAAAATTGTATAAGGGGAAAATTGCATATTAAATGATACCACTTTTAAAATCAAGGCCGGTGTTTTTAAAGCAAGAGCAATCTTTTATTTCAAAAATCAAAATTAATTTATCATTTAGCAATTTTCCATGCAATAATGTTTCAAGCTCTTCCACACATTGTCTTATTTAACGCTCACACAAGACTCTTTTGAAAAAACAAGACATTAGAATTATCTCCATTTTTTGAGCTAACTCTTCCCTTACACTAATAATAGACCATTGTCATTTGCATTTGCCCTTGAAGATTATATTTAGATTTGGGGAGAAATAAAATTACATGTCTATGTGCTGCTCAGTGCTTAAACCTGAAAATTCCACCTGCTTCTCCTCCTATGTTCCCTGTCTTATTTAGAGATACCACCATCCAGGAAGTCAGCCAGACTCTAAACCTGAGTCATGCTATGCCTCTCTTCACCCTTACATTCCATGAATTACTGAGTCCCGTTGGTTATATTTCTTTTCTTCTTCTTCTTTTTTTTTATTTTTTTTTTAAAGATTTTATTTATTTATTTATTAGGAAAGAGAGAGAGTGAGAGAGAGCATGAGAAGGGAGAAGGTCAGAGTGAGAAGCGGACTCCCCATGGAGCTGGGAGCCCGATGTGGGACTCGATCCCGGGACTCCGGGATCATGACCCGAGCCGAAGGCAGTCGCTCAACCAACTGCACCACCCAGGGGCCCCTTCTTTTTTTTTTAAGATTTTATTTATTTAGGGACTCCTGGGTGGCCAGTTGGTTAAGCATCTGCCTTCAGCTTAGGTCATGATCCCAGGATCCTGGGATCAAGCCCCACATCGGGCTCTTGGCTCATCGAGGAGTCTACTTCTCCCTCTCACCCTGCTTATGCTCTCTCTCTCTTTCTCTCTGTCAAAAAATATATATATATTTATTTATTTGTTTGTTTGTTTGTTTGTTTGTTTGTTTGAAAGAGGGAGCACATGAGTGCAGGGGCAGCAAGGGGTGGGATTTGGAGGGGCCAAGGGAGAGGGACAAGCAGGCTCCATGCTGAGCGAGGAGTCCAACGTGGGGCTTGATCACACAACCCTGAGATCATGACCTGAGCTGAAACCAAGAGTCAGAAGCTCAACTGACTATGCCATCCAGGCACCCTGGTTATATTTCTTAAATACCTCTGGAAACAGCCCCTTACTTTTCATCTATCTTCATGGGCACTGCCTTATTCCAGGTCTGTAGTGTTGTAATCACCTTGGAGCTCACTTCACTGCCTCCAGTCTTACTCTGTGATGTCTACCACAGAGAAAACTCTTTGGCCACCCGTTACTTCCAGACCAATGGCAAAGGCTTTTCACAATCCGGCCCCTTCCAAATGAACAAGATACCTATTTATAAACCATATACCTAAGTGTCAAAGTGGTGCTGTGGTATATTCCTCTACAGTGACTAAAATACAAATGTCCACTCTTTAAGGCTCTTTCTTCCTGTTATCAAGGAAACTGGAAAGTTGAAGTGGCAAATGTAAGGTAGTACTTAGTAAGCAGAAGCACTGTATAATCACTAGGGAAATTTCATGCAGGCTACAATTAATCCCAATACACTCTCCCTCGTCCACAATAGAGTGTGCTTTTCTAGTATTCGGAATACAGCATTTGCATCCACTAGATTACCTCTTCCTCTCAGGCTTCCTTAGGGAAACACTGACAAAATTCTATTTTCCAAGCTAATTCCCACCTTTTCATGAAGACTTCTCATATTTGCACCCAGTTAAAATTATTTCCTGCCCTACCTGTCCTATCATAGTGCTGTATTCTGTATTGACTATTTCTACTACAGGACTTGTTAGTATTTTTAGCACTAAAACGATTTATGAAGGTTGCTTTCTGCTAGAAAGCTGCAAGTATTAGTGACTATAAGAACCAGCACTTGGGTCAACCAGATCTGAGTTTGAATTGTGATTCCTTCATCTACTCATTGAGTGGCCTTTGCCTAGTCCCTTAACTTCTCTGGACTATACAGTTGCCTTACCCATAACAGGTAGACAAGATGGTCTTAGCTTCATAGAGTTATTGAGAAAATTCAATGTCAAGCTACATGGAAAGTACTTTGCACAGTACTGGACACATGGAAAACACTCAATAAAGTAGATTTTACTGATCATCTGTGCATTCAGTGTGGCAGTAAGGAATCCTATGTCTAGGATAGGATCCATTGTACAGCCTTGCTTTTCTTCTTAGTGATTTATCTACTTTGGAAATCAAGAATATTTTCTCTCTCTTTTTTTTAAAGATTTTATTTATTTATTTATTTATTTATTTATTTATTTGACCGAGAGAGAGAGAGAGAGAGAGAGAGAGAGAGAGATCACAAGTAGGCAGAGAGACAGGCGGGGCGGGGCGGGGCGGGAAAGCAGGCTCCCCGCTGAGCTCGATCCCAGGACCCTGAGATCATGACCTGAGCCAAAGGCAAAGGCTTTAACCACTGAGCCACCCAGGCGCTCAAGAATATTTTCTCTTTTAAAATATTTTGTCCATGGGGCACCTGGATGACTCAGTGGCTTAAGTCCTCTGCATTTGGCTCAGGTCATGATCTCAGGGTCCTGGGATCGATCCCCGCGTTGGGCTCTCTGCTCAGCAGGGAGCCTGCTTCCCCCTCTCTCTCTCTGCCTGCCTCTCTGCCTACTTGTGATCTCTCTCTATCAAATAAATAAAATCTTTAAAAAAATAAAAATAGGGGCGCCTGGGTGGCTCAGTTGGTTGAGCGGCTGCCTTTGGCTCAGGTCATGATCCTTGAGTTCCAGAATCGAGTCCCACATCGGGCTCCCAGCTCCGCAGGGAGGCTGCTTCTTCCTCTGGCCTTCTCTCCTCTCATGCTCTCTCTCACTTTCTCTGTCTCTCAAATAAATAAATAAATAAAATCTTAAAAAAAAAATCTTAAAAAAAATTTTTTTTTTAAATAAAAAAAATAAAATAAAATAAAATATTTTGTCCATTATTTACTGAGCAGACTTTCTCAGACAGCTAGAAATATCCATTTGGCTTACCTTGGTCTCCCCTACCAGACTATAGGTTACTAGAGGAGAGCCATGAGGTTTTATTTATTTTTTAATCCCAGCACCTAGAAAATGCCTGGCAAACAGCAGGTACTGAAAGGAAATATTTACTGAACGAATAAACTTCTAGAAACTATTTATGACACATTTCTGATTTTATCATCTAGACCAGAGGTTCTCTGTATGACTCCTCTGCAGTATGACTCCTGGATCAGCAGCACAGAGATCACATTGAGTTTGTTAGAAACACATATGGAGTTCTCTCTTAATTGGAAACAGATTATAGGACTGTATGGCTATATGAAACTCAGAAACTTGGAGGTTCCTGGGTGGCTCAGTGGGCTAAGCATCCAACTCTTGATCTCGGCTCAGGTCTTGATCTCTGGGTTGTGAGTTCAAACCCCGTTTTGAAGCCTACTTAAAAAAATAAAAACCTCATCAAACTGTATACTTAGGACCAGTGCATTTCACTGTATATAAATGAAATATCAACAGAAAATTAAAATAAAGTATTGCTATTTTAGTTCCTTCTGTGTAAGTCTTATCAGCAGAAGATTTTTTGCATATCAATCTTAAGATATCAACTTTTTCTAGACTTAACTGTTATCACTGCTCCTGTCACTTTTTCAGTCCTTCATCAGCAATTACCTTTCAGTTCCCCAAAGGCATATATTCCTATCCTGCCCCAGGGCCTTTGCACATGCTGTTACCACTCCCTAGGAATGGTTGTCTTTCTTCCCTTTCACCTGTTTAACTCCCATTCTTTTTTCAGCTCTCATTCTTCTGTCTGTTCCTCAAAGAACCCTCTCAAATCTCACTTTATTATAGGTGTCCATGGAACCTTTTGTAGGGCTGCTGGGAACACTTGTGCAGGTTGTTCATCTAAATACGGGTTTCCAGCTGAAATGACAGTAGATAGAATCCAATTTTCACTCTGCTCGCAAAGCCTTGCAGATGGAGCAGGGCTGTGTCAGTCTGGAAGGGCTGCCTTTTTCTAACTCACCAGAGGCATAGTGTGCTGCTAAGCTCTGCCTACTCTGGGTTGTTTTTGTCTATGGAGATAGCTTTTAAAAAAATAGCACGCAGAAACCATATGGGCTAGCAGCAGCCATGACCTTATACTTCCCCTTCATAGTATTTATCCCAGGTGTAATTTTACAATTATCTGTGTGATTATTTGGTTAATGTTTGTTTCTCCCACTAGACAGTAAACTCTGTGACAGTAGGAAAGTGTCTGTTTTGCTTATTATCCGGTATTCCCCACACTGAGAATAGTGACTGACACATAGTGGGTAATCAGTAAATGTCTATTAAATGCATGAGACATTTGGCGTGGAGGTTAGACAATCTTTATTTTTCATTTTTAATTATATACTTACTTAAATTACAAAGTAAGACAGGCTTATTATGAAATTCAACAACAGAGATTCTGTTGTTTGAATTTGAGAAATTCAAACAACAGAGAAGTGTATAAAGACAAAAATGAAACTCTTTTTCCCCATCAGTCCTATTTTTCAGGTATAACTACCATTAATATTTGACATGCACTCTTTAAGATTTTCTTCTAAGCATATAAATCAAATTCATTATTTTTTCTTATTTTTTTTAAGTGCAACCCCACTCTACTTCTTGTTCTGTGACTTGCCTTTTTCACATTTTCATCAATAGTTGGATTTTTTAAACATCATTTTATAAAATTTATTTTATTATTATTTTTTGAAGTAGGCTCCACCCTCAGCATGGAGACCAATGCAGGGTTTGAACTCACAACCCTGAAATCAAGGCCAGAGCTGAGATCAAGAGTTAGACACTTAGGGTGCCTAGGTGGCTCAGTGGGTTAAAGCCTCTGCCAAAAAAAAAAAGAGAGACGCTTAACCGACTGAGCCACTCAGGCTTCTCATAGCATCATTTCTTTTTCTTTCTTTCTTTCTTTCTTTCTTTCTTTCTTTCTTTCTTTCTTTCTTTCTTTCTTTCAGATTTCATCCATTTATTTGACAGAGAGAGAGATCACAAGTAGGCAGAGGGAAGGGGAGAGGCAGAGAGAAGGGGAGAGGCAGAGAGAAGGGGAAGCAGGCTCCCTGCTGAGCAGAGAGCCTGATGCAGGGCTCGATCCCAGGACCCCGAGACTATGACCTGGGCCGAAGGCAGAGGCTTTAACCCACTGAGCCACTCAGGCGCCCCGCATCATTTCTTTTTTTTAACTAGAAAAACAATAAAGTTATTTTGTTTGGGGGAATAAAAATGACCAGCCAGGGGAGAACAAAATGCATGTATGATCTGAGTGGCCCAGTGAAGAGAGGCACAGGGCAGAGACTTCCTGTGTGTAGGTCACCATAGTGGTGAATTCAGGTGGGGACCCAGACATGCCCAGTCACTTTAGGAAGTTGATGTGTCCTGTTCTCCCCAAAACTTCAAACCCAAAGAGGGACTGCTAGAGCTCAGCCTGGGGCTAAGAAGGCCCAGACACTGAGTTCTGGGCTGCCCCCAGAGATGCCTTCCCTGTGCCAGTACAGTGCCCCAGGGAGCAGGTTCCATGGGGCCAAGCAGGACAAGGCCACGAAACACTACCCCCCTGCTGTTTGGGAGGCCACCTGCCACATGCCAGCAACCACCTTTCCCCTGGGCTTGCTGCATTCCCTCCTGAAAAGCACCCAAGTTCCTTTTTCTTTTCCTCCCCTGGTTCTTTCAACTGTCATATTCCTGGAGAAGGGGCTCTTTGAGGGGTCAGAAATGCTTCTGGAACCTCATTAGAACCCTGCGTGAAGGGCCAGGTCGTCCTCCTTGCCGCCTGAGTCCGGGAGAGAGGCCAGAAAACAAACCTGTCACCCTGTCTGCCTTGCAAGGCAAGAAGACGGGTCTGGCCACAGAGACTCTGGCCCCGGGGAGCCAGGGCAGAGCCGTCCCTGCCTTGGGAGAGCCGTGTATTTCCCACGGAGAGAACTGTGAAGAAACTAAGCAAGAAGGCCGAGCCCCTTGCTCTGGCAGATCACCGCACGGCATTCCAAGCTGCCCCAGTCCCTGTGCCGCACGCAAAGCACACCCCGAGATGGTGACTTGTCCCGTGGTTCTGACCTGGGGCTGCTTCCCCAGGCTTACCGTCCTGTCCTCCAGGAAGTTCTTGGAAAAACTCGGTCACGATTATCCTTTCGGTTTTTCTTTTCTGGTAATAAAACCCGCACTCGGGGTGCCTGAGTGGCTCAGTGGGTTAAAGCCTCTGCCTTCGGCTCAGGTCATGATCTCAGGGTCCTGGGATCGAGCCCCGCATCGGGCTCTCTGCTCCGCGGGGAACCTGCTTCCCCCTCTCCCTCTGCCTGCCTCTCTGCCTACTTGTGATCTCTCTCTCTGTCAAGTAAATAAATAAAATCTTGAAAAAAGAAAAAATAAATAAAACCCACGCTCGTGCAGAAAATTGCAAAATGGCAGGAAGCTACAAAAAAAAATATATCAGTGACTCATAACCTCATTACCCTTAGATGGCTTCTGAGTATCTTCATGTATCTCTTCCGTTGTCTATATGGGTGTGCACATATTTTAACAGGATTAGGGCCAAACAGTGCTGTAATATGCTTTTTTTTTTTTCAGTCAGTTTCGTGTGGGTTTTTTTTTTCTCAATATGCTTTTTAAATGACAGCATAAATAATATTAAAGGATCCCATGTATTAGGCCAGGTGCAGTACTAGAGGCATTAAATATATTATGAAGTAGTAGATAGTACAATTACCTTATTTCAGAGATGAAATAACCAAGTCTTGGAAATGTTCGGTTTCTATCCTGGGCCCCAAAGGTCCCACAGGTGGGGGGGCTGAGCTGCCAAACTGCCTCCTGGGCGGCTGCTCCCATCTGCACTCTCCTCCCTCGCTCTTCAGTGAACACTCCTAGCTCTCCAACGGCTCTGCTTTGCTTACTATCGGCCTTTACTGCCCCCTTCAGAGAGCATTCCTGAAATGCAGGTGTTAGAGACAAAGGCTCCACATTCAGCTGGAAGAACCAACCCAACGGATGAAGACTGCGCAAGGAGCCAGAGATCAGAGAACTAGTCTGAGCGTGAATTATCCTCATTTAATGCCTGTATCAGATAATCCTTTTCTACTCAAAGCATTCTGCGCCTTTCTCCAAGACACAAATGGAAGTTAGAAAAATTGCCTCAAATCATACAGCAGCTCAGCGGGAGATGGGTTCAACCTTGCCCTAACAAACCTCTAGGGACTATGATCCCTCTGTCATGGGCTGCGGGGCAGGCCCCAGCTAAGGCAGTTCATTCATTTCAAGGGCCTCTGGAGATGCCACAGAGATTTAAAGATGGCCACCTCTCCACTTGGGTAGTTATTCAGAAGTGGAAAACTCTGAACTCTAAGTCAGAGATCAGCAGACTTCCTCAGTGAAAGACCAGGTATCAAATATTTCAGGCTTCAAGGACCATATAGCTTCTGTCAGCTCTGCCATTGTGGCACAAAAGAAGCCATAAATAATATGTAACTGGCATGGATGTGTTCCATTGGAATTTTATTTACAAAAACTGGTGGCCATCAAACGTTTGACCCATAAGCACGGTTAGACTGCTGAAGGGTGGCAAAGGAGAGGGAGGGAAGGATCCCTCCAAAGGGCAAGAGGGGAAGTCCCTCACCTTTTCCAGCAAGGGCAGTCCAGCTGGTTCCCCCTGGGGCTTCAGACACTCACTGAGGAGTAACCTCGGCCAGAGGTTGTCAGTTCCCCGAGAAGTACTAGAATTGGTCCACAAAGGGAAAGTCCTAAGCAATTGCTGGAGAATCCAGGGAGCAAGGCAGCCGATAAAGACTCCCTCACCAAATGCATGGTCCACGAAATGTGGGGCAACCCGATCAGGTGGAGGCCTGTGGCTCAGGCAGTAGAAGAATTCACCCGAACAAAGGAGATAGAAGTTTATTGAATACACTGCAAAGGGACAATAGGCAGGACAGCAGAGGAGAGACCATCGGCCAGGTGGTGGGGGGCTGTAGTGAAGGGGGAAAGATGAGGAGGTACAGGAACCTATGAATTTTCCTTTTTTGGTATCTGTGCCCAGGTGTAAGTAACCCATTGGTCAGCTAGGGCTTATGGTTATTTTGAGGTGATTTGCCCAATGGCCTGGTGGTCAGTGTGGGCCCCTTTACAATACTCAGGTTTCAATTGCTCACGTGGGTTGCCTAAAAGCAGCTGTAATTTGTCAACCTCTGATTTTATGGTTTACGTCTTCCCTAAAAGCACCTAGATTTGGGGTAGTTTATAATTTACATGTAAATCACTTAAATTTTAGAGCATAAGTTCACTTCTGAGGGATTGACCTGTTTTTGGTCAGCGGTGTAGGGACACCATCTTTCAACTATTAATCTAGAATCTTTTTTTTTTTAAACTTTTTTTTTTAAAGATTTTATTTATTTATTTATTAGGAAAGAGAGAGAGTGAGAGAGAGAAGGTCAGAGTGAGAAGCGGACTCCCCATGGAGCTGGGAGCCCGATGTGGGACTCGATCCCGGGACTCCGGGATCATGACCTGAGCCGAAGGCAGTCGCTCAACCAACTGCGCCACCCAGGGGCCCTAGAATCTTTTTTTTTTAAAGATTTTATTTATTTACTTGACAGAGAGAGAGAGAGAGATCACAAGTAGGCAGAGAGGCAGGCAGAGAGAGAGGGGGAAGCAGGCTCCGAGAGCTGGGGCTCGATCCCAGGGCCCTGAGATCACGACCTGAGCCAAAGGCAGAGGCTTTAACCCACTGAGCCACCCAGGTGCCCCTATTCATCTAAAATCTTGGGGAAGTACAAGGAAATCAGAGAATGTTTTGGCTTATATTGTAGTTGGTGAGTATTACTAACATGAAAAGGGAAATATTTTATAGATCCATAGTGACCAGAAAAGAGGATGAATTGGGCTGAAGGAAAGAAAACATTAGGAAAATCAAAAAGAGAATGTGGAGAAGAAAAAAATAATATTATTATAACCAGGCAGCTCCATTTGGCTCCACTCCATTTGGCAACTGAGGCAATGTGCAGCTTATTCAAATCAGGAAACGAGGGGACTCGACAGCTCTCATTGGTAATGATAGGACGTCCCCCTTCAGAGGCTTTAACTGAGGCAAAGATATTAAGATGGCATACGTTTTGGGCATTTGGAGAGAAGAATGCCAGGTAAGCTATTGATGAGAAGTTGAATTGCAGTCTAGGACTATCTCACACTTGGGGACATGCTCTACACTCCTCAGTCCATCTTCCTGACTTCCTTCATTCACCTGCAAAGCCCGGATGAGGTAGAAAAACCCCATCCACCTCCTGGATCTGGAAAGAGAGCCCCACAGTGTGCTGTTGGGCACGGGTATGCCGAGGCTGTTAACATTTCCAGGAGAGGGGCACCTGGGTGGCTCAGTGGGTTAAAGCCTCTGCCTTCGGCTCGGGTCATGATCTCGGGGTCCTGGGATCCAGCCCCAGCTCTCTGCTCCGCGGGGAGCCTGCTTCCCCCTCTCTCTCTGCCTGCTTGTGATCTCTCTCTCTCTCCCCATCAAATAAATAAATAAAAGCTTTAAAAAAAAATTTCCAGGAGAGAAGTGGGGTCCCCTCCCACAGCTGGAGAGCTTTAGAAGAGACATTCTGGGGACAGGATTATACTGAGTCAGGCAAGGTCCCAAGGATTAGAGTGTCAGGGCTGACAAGAATCCCTGACTCTGATGGTTATACTCCAGCACCAGCACGTTCTGAGAAGAGCTAGTCGCAAAATGCAGGCAGAGAGTCTGCATGAGACACTTTTTTTTTTAAATATCTTTTTTAAGATTTTTATTTATTTATTAGAGAGCGAGAGACTGAGAATGAGAGGGGAGAAGGTCAGAGGAGAAGCAGACTTCCCGCAGAGCCGGGAGTCCGATATGGGACTCGATCCCGGGACTCCGGGATCATGACCCCAGCCGAAGGCAGTCGCTCAACCAACTAAGCCACCCAGGCGCCCACCATGAGACACTTTTTAATGCTGGAAGAATATTAGGCTTTTCGAAGGCGGGGACTGTGTCTTATTTTTCCCTTTTTAATCCCCACCCCCACACCCAATTACCATAATGCTTTGCACATAAATGGCATTCAGTAAATTCCTCCTGATTGATTTTAAAGTGTTCAAAGAAGCCATATGATGTTCTGTTCATAGAAAACTGAATCTGCAAGCGTATGATTACACAGTGCCTGCGTGATGATGAACAGCTGCTATGTATGAAGCAGAAGAGACAAAATGTTGAATGAATGAGAAATAGACTTCAACTGAAATGGGAAGGATTTAATTTAGCTTTTGAAACTCATTTCCTGATTTGAAGCTTGCATGATACTAGAAGACAATATGAAGGGAGGCTGTTAAGTTTCTTTTCTTTATAAATGATCTTTGAAAGTTTTTCAAAATAAATAAACCCTTTATTGAAGCCTATGGGGTATTTCTGACTATTGTTTTCCATAGTCTAATGAGATAGATTTTTTAATAGGGTTTTTTTTTAATATTTTATTTATTTATTTGACACAGAGAAAGAGATCACAAGTAGGCAGACAGGCAGACAGAAGGAGAGGGGGGAAGCAGGCTCCCTGCTGAGCAGAGGGCTCTGTGCAGGGCTCTGTGCGGGGCTAGATCCCAGAACCCTGAGATCATGAGCTGAGCCACCCAGGCGCCCCTTTAATAGGGTTTTTGGGAAAAAAAAAAAAAGAGAGGGACGCAAACTGTAAGAGACTCTTTTTTTTTTTTTTTAAGATTTTATTTATTTATTTAACAGAGAGAGAGAGATCACAAGTAGGCAGAGAGAGAGGGGGAAGCAGGCTCCCTGCTGAGCAGAGAGCCCGAGACTCTTAATGATAGAGAACAAACTGAGGATTGATGGAGGGAGTTGGGTGGGGGGTGAGCTAAATGGGTGATGGGCATTAAAGAGGGCATTTGTGATGAGAACTAGGTGTTCTTTGTAAGTGAGGAATCACTAAATTCTGCTCCTGAAACCAAAATTACATCATACAGGGGCGTCTGGGTGGCTCAGTGAGTTGAGCCTCTGCCTTTGGCTTAGGTCATGATCTCAGGGTTCTGGGATTGAGCCCTGCATTGGGTTCTCTGCTCAGCGGGGAGCCTGCTTTCCCTTCTCTCTCTGCCTGCCTCTCTGCCTATTTGTGATCTCTCTCTGTCAAATGAATAAATCTTTAAAACAAAACAAAACAAAAAAACCAAAAACAAAATTACACTCTATGTTAACTAATTAGAATTTAAACAAAAATTTGAAAAAAAATAGGATTTTTGGCATGTGGGGGTTAATTTTCCAGAAAAGTTGCAAAGATAGCATAGGGACTTCCTGTATATTCCTCACTCAGTTTCTCTCATTGTTAAAATTTTTATTACCATGCCACATTGGTCAAAATTAAAAAACTTAAATATGTCCGTAACTATTAACTAACCTCTGGACTTCATTTGGAATCCCTTGTTTCTCAAGTTGTCTTCTTTCTGTCCCAAGTTAGGTAGCTTTTTAATGTTCTCTGATAGTGTTATAGGATTTTTTTTTCTCTGTATGATCCCGAGTTTCTTGGTCACCCACCTCGAAGAACAAGAGGTAGACCAAACAAAAGTGGTGGGCAGCAAAGCAAGGTTTATTGAGCGATAGGAAAGTGGTAATACAAGGCTCCAGAAGAGAGAGGGGAGCCAAGAGAGTTGCACCCTGGAATTTTTCTCTCTTTTGTTGTTCTTTTTTAAAGATTTTATTTATTTGACAGAGTGAGAGAGACAGCAAGAGAGGGAACACAAGTAGGGGGAGTGGGAGAGGGAGAAACTGGCTTCCCACCCAGCAGGGAGCCTGATGCAGGGCTCGATCCCAGGACCCTGGGATCACGACCTGAGCCAAAGGCAGATGCTTAATGACTTGGCCACCCAGGCGCCCCTGCACCCTGGAATTTCTAAGTCCTAGCGGTTTTTATGGGCTTGTTGGCAGGCTGTTTTACTCTGATTAACCCTCCCTGCTCTTGTCCTCAAATCAGGCTTTTCTCACCTATCTATCAAACGGGAAGGGTGGAGGACTCTTTTCCAGGATGGTATAAAATCCTTTTAAGGGTGGTTTCCTCTTAGGGCTGGAGGATGGCGTGGGGGAGTTGTCCCTGCCTGCTTGCCTTCCTACTATCCTTCATCAATAGTGTATAAAAGATTTTGTGGTCTGAAGACCAAGCTCTGTGAATTACATTAATCTAGAGCTGCCTGGGTTTTTCATCTTGAGGCAAAAGCGCTTTGGCTTTCCAACCAATGGAATCTGAATATGATTCCTAGCTTTGCCACTTTGAAGAGCTGTGTGTCTCTGGGCAAATTGTTTAATTTCGCTGTCATAGCTTCCACATTTGTAAAAATATGGGTGGTAAGACTTCTCCAATTGTAATGGTTCCTGAAATCCCTCACAGTAATTCAGTGTTGAAAAACCTATGATTTTTAATAGTTAGCTAGTCTTTTCTATTTACGAAATTAATACCATGATGGTAGCACTCCAAATAAGACACATGGTATTTTACATATGTCAGATTAGTGACAAAGACTCTCCTCTTGATCATACTGTAGTCAGGCCCCTCTGAGCCCTCTTCTCAAGTAGACCTTATCCTTCGGTCCTATCTTTGGTCTCCTTAGTCCAGTGGTAGCAAGAATCCGTTTAGAGAGAATCCCCACCCTTGATAGCTGATCAAATTCTTATTCCCCACCCTGGATATCCGATTACCCAGGCAAGTCAGTTTATAAATGTTACAAATTTAAAACTCCTACCCTGAATGTTTCTTTTTACTAAGTTTTCATCTATCCTCTTCCTCGCCACAGGGGAGGAAAGCCTTTCCCTCTACCCTCCTAGGTTGAATAGCTGAGTGCATCAAAGGTAAGAAAAGGTATACAAATCAAAGGAGAAAAGGTATACAAATTATTTAATTTTTAGTACAATATGCACAGGGTTACCACAGGGGAAAAAAATGAACACCCAAAAAAGCACTGAGATTTGAACTTATACCATCTCAGTAGGGGAAGGGGTTGGGAGATGTAAGTCAAACAGGGGCGAGGAAATTATTTTTTTGAAAGATGAATGGGCCCTTACAATCCATGGGAGATCTGGACAGTTTATGACAAAGTCTGTCTGGGTGTGGTGTGACTTCTAGTCTTCTCTTCTGTGGTAAGAGTCAATCTTCTCTGGTTGATGAAACTCCTGGAGAGGGAATTTATGACAGTTGAGCTCTTTTTTTTTTTTTTTAAAGATTTTATTTATTTATTTGAGGGAGGGAGAGAGAGTGAGAGAGAGCATGAGAGGGCAGAAGGTCAGAGAGAGAAGCAGCTTCCTGTGGAGCTGGGAGCCTGATGCGGGACTTGATCCTGGGACTCCAGGATCATGACCTGAGCTGAAGGCAGTCACCCAACCGAGTCACCCAGACGCCTGACAGTTGAGCTCTTTTTGGACCATCTGTCTTTAGGCAGTTAAGATGAGTTCAGAGAAAGCCTTTGGTTAAATGACTTCATCTCAAAATGACCAATATAACCAAAAAAGCATATTGTGGGTGGTACATCCTTAAGCTCCTTCACCCCCATCTCTGCTCCTTGATTATAAATACCCACTGGTCCCTTCTGCATTTTGGAGTTGAGCCCTATCTCTTTCCTATTGGCAATAATCTTTTTGTTGTTGTTGTTTCTTGTTGTTGTTTGGGGTTTTGTTTTTGGCAATAGTCTGGATACTGTCACAATAGCCATAAATAAAGTTACTATTTTAACAAGTGTCAGAATAATTTTTTAACATTGGTAATAATAACATTACCAATAACATTGTAATGTACCAATAACATTGGTAATAATGAGCATTAACTAATTTCCATTTACTATCCCTCTCATCAGAAAAGAATTTTATTTTAAATATTCCTCCAAGTTTTAATAAAATTCTTCAAAAACATTTTTGCTTTGTTACAGATAACATGCATGTTTGAAGGCATTTTCCTTCCATGTATGTCCTTTATTCAAATGTTGAACAACTTCCTCATTTTATGACCAGAATCTGACTCCCATTTTCTAGCTCCCACTGATCCCCCGACACACAGAGTAATTCAGGGTAGAAATGCTTTAGTTAATGCTTTAGTTAATCCTTTAATTGTAGAGCAAAATTTCACAATCTTCTCAACAGGGAAGGTTTCTCTGCGCATGAGTATATCTTACTAAACATGTTCCTTTCTCAGTGGATGACTCCGTACCAGTCTTATCTCTTTCTTACCAACTGAGGAATGTCTGGCACATTAGAAGAGTTCAGTGAATAACTACAATTATTATTATTAAGAACTGAACTTTAATTTTTTTCAGCTTCCTTATTTTTCCTGAGTCTGAATTGCAAAGACCTCTTATTCTGTCCTGCCTTTGACTCACCTTCCTTTTTTTTTTCATTCTCAACTGAGTTCTCTCCTGGTTTCCAAAGGAAAAGTGACTTGCAATCTGCAGATAATGAAACTGATAGTCTCCCTCTTAAGGCATCATGCAGAAGTAATTCAAGTAGAGGTAATTTTATGGATGGGGCACTCTATGAAGGTTATCCATTGGGTGATGAGGTCTAACAGAGAAAAAAATTTATATTATCAAGTAGGTGTTGGAGAAATGTCAGGTCCCTTCCAATTTCCTCATTTTCACATATGAGGGCAACGAAGCCCAGGAAGATAAGTAGTCACAACTAAGATCTACCAAAAAGGGGGTGAGGGCCTGGCTTTTATTTCTTGCCATGGTTTTCCTTTTCCTGCTTATTTGACTATGCCACTATGAACCATCTAACAAATCCACAAGGTTCGCCAGTATTACTTGACACCTGTCAAGCACACAGATACAGTTAACAGAAACAAACATTTTGGTGAAGTGTAACAGTTTTGTTGCCTTTCCCTAAAATTTTATTGTTTCTGGTATGTCTCCAAATTCTGTCCGTTAAGTTTCATAGTTTTATACAAAGTTGGAGCTAACCACTGATTTTTAGGCCTTGGCATTGTTGAGTGCCTTGACAATTTTTTAACAGTTAAAACGAGCACTTTAGGCCACAACTCATTGGAGTCTATAATGCTAACTGCAGGATATTCCTAAGTTAAATGATACTTAATATTGGCACAACTGGGTGAGGAATAATCATTGATTGAAATAAATATTCATCACATTAAATTTCCATCACGAATTTAGAATGCGTCCCCACACTACGACTTGGTCGTGCTTTGAAATCCATCCCGGGGTACGGAAACCCGGTGGAAGACTACCTGGTTCAGCAAACAAGATTTCGAAGAGGAGGGGCAGGGGGAGGCGGGTCTGGACGACCCAGCGCGAGAATACGCCCCAGCGCATGCGCACGTCTTAGCTGGCAACTTCCATTTCCTAGATGGGGGAAGCAAGTGAGAGGCACTCTACGGTTTTCGAACGCCTATTCACAACGAAACAATAGATCTTCAGCAGTTCCATGACTAATGTGAGAGTTTTGTCCTCCGAGTTCAAGATTAAGGACACTTGGCATACGCCGCTAAAGCAAGAGGTGACTTCTCGTATCTTCCCCCATCCCCTGGAACATCGGTGGTCTAGTCCATTCCACAGACTTTCGAGTCCTTGCAGCGGGTCGGGGATCGAAGGATTGGGCCGATTGCGGCTGAAACGTCTTTGGAAGGAGGAAGGGGGTGAGGGGGTATCCCTTTGAGTTCCGCCTCTTTATCGAGCCGGCAGTGGGGAAAGGGGACGTACGAAATACTGCTCTTGATAGCTAACGGATCTCACCTCTCCGTGCAAACTGCCGGGAGGGCGGCGGGAAAAGGGCAAGACGGGAGCAGGGAAAGGGAGAGAGCCAGGAAGCAGCGCGGGAGGGCGCGCACGCGCGCCCCTTTTTCAGCAGTGTGGCGGGGTCGCACGCACGCCCGCCTCGGCGGCTGGGCGCGGTTTGCGACAGTGGGGGGAGCGGTGGAGGTGGCGGCGGCAGCGGCAACTTTGCGGCAGGCTCCGGCCGGGCTTGCTTGACGGCGGTGTGGCGGAGGCCCCGCCCTAGGCGGCAGGAACCTGGAGGGAGGCGGAGGAATATGTCCGAGAGGGAAGTGTCGACTGCGCCGGCGGGAACAGACATGCCTGCGGCCAAGAAGCAGAAGCTGAGCAGCGACGAGAACAGCAACCCGGACCTCTCTGGAGACGAGAATGTGAGTGCAGCCCAGAGCAGTGCGGACGGGACTCGGAAATGAAAGTTTTAAATTCTTTTTAAACTCGGCATGGGGGCGGGCGGGCTACTGTGGGGGGAGGGAGAGGTGTCACCCTCAGGAAAACGCGGGCGTAGAGAAGAAAATCGAACTTGTCTCCATGGGGCTTTTGAGCAGGGGCCGAGAGCTAGTAGAAACTTGGCCAAGGAGAGTGGTTTATGAGAGAGCGTGGTGGGCGGAGGGTCTGAAGGGGTCTGCTCTGAGATCCTTGTGCGTGCGTGGTTGGGGAGTGTTTGGGCCTTTGGGAGATTTTGAGAGAGTGCGGATCTGAGATTCCAGTAGTTTAAAAGGCAAGTTAGAGGTTTTTCTGAGAAAGTTGGAAGGAGGAGCCAGCGTGTGTTAGCGACTCTTTAAGGAATTTGAGGTCTGTGTCACTTTTCGACCCTTACAGACTGTTCAGGATGGGGAAGAACAGTTAGATCTTCGACTTAAGGGGTTTGGGTGACTCTTCTAAAGGTGGCGTTTTATGTCTGCTCCTGTCCTGTGGGTGGAGATGGAATATCCCTGACAGTCGGCTTTTCTTCCGGAGGAGCAGAATTGAAGAGGGTCGTCTTATGAGTCGGAGGGGGAACCACCTTTGATGTACTAAGAAGAGTCGGTTACTTTTTTTTAAAGTTTTTGCCAAAATGAAGGGCATTACCTGGAAGATTTAAGCAACTGTGGTAAAGACGATGTCTTTAGGTGTGGGCTCGTGTCTTCGCAAATGAAAGGTATTTTGGAATCAAATTAAAAAAAAAAATACCCTGAAATAGATCTCGGTAATCATCTAGTGTTTAGGTAAGTCGCCAGTAATAACTGAAGTGACATTAATTTTCAGTTTTAAGTTTATATCGAATAAGTTTAGCAAAGTGTCTTGACAATTCACTCAGTTATCCAAATGTGAACCTCCTCTGATATCTGAATATACATTTTTAAAATCTTGATAAAGTGTTGTTGGAGGATGATGTCAGTTTTTCATTTTCTCATTTTGGCTACTTTTAGGAATAAAAGCTATCTTATACACCCAGTTCCTAAATTCTACATCATTACTTCACTAACAAGCATATATATAGCATGGTGTCATTATAAACATTTTCACCGAAGAGATGGGAAGGAATTTTTGTAGATAGAAGAAAGATGTTTAGGGGATTGTTTCTGGAATTTGGACTTGAAGTTTCTGCAAAGTTTAGCTGTTGAATGTTACTTTAAATCTTTTTCTGGTTTGTGCTTCTCAGTCTTATATATTGCTTTCTAACATTTTTGATCCTCTTCATTTCAGCCCTTGGAGCCTATTTTATTTATGCTTTTTAAAAATATTTTCTGGGTGCCTGGGTGGCGCAGTCGTTAAATGTCTGCCTTTGGCTGGGGTTATGATCCCAGGGTCCTGGGAGCCAGTGCTGCTTCGGGGCTCCCTACTCAGCAGAGAGTCTGCTTCTCCCTCTCCCCTCTGCCTGCTACTCCCCTGCTTGTGCTCTCTCTCTCTCTCTCACTGTCTCTCAAATAAATAAAATAAAATCTTGAAGAAAATAAAAATAAAATTTTTTTCTGTGCAGATTAAGTTAGCGGTTAGGAGTACAGATTGGATCCACATGCTAGGTTAAAATTCCCAGTCTACTCCTTACTGGTTGCTTGACCTTGAGGAAGGTACCTGATCTACTTTCCTTAATTTCTTAGAAAATGGGGATAATATGGTATTTACCTCCAATAGTATTTATGAGGACTAAATCAGATAATACAGGTGCCCCAGAAATACAAGAGTTATTTCTGTGATCTGAAGAGAAATTACTGTGAAGACTTTCACTTCTGGCCCTAGCACATGCTAAATAATGAGGCAGAAATGTAATGAAAATGTAAATAATCTATCTAGAGTGAGGAAAATTTCAGGGAACCAAATTGAAAGCCTTTTTGGTAGACCCTTCAGGAGGATATATTCTTTGCATTCTAAAGCTATTCAGAAACAAACAGTGGATTAAGCCTTTATTTTAGTTCCCTCATTTGTATAGGGACTTTAAACTTTTTTAGTGCTTTGGACACCTCAGTGAATCTTGGGTAGCCTTCTCAAAACAGCATTTTAAATACAATAAATAAGGTTACAAATAAAATAATAAAATTATGAAATGTTACAAAAATTTTCAAAACAATTTTAAGATTTGTTTTAATAAAGTGCTTTAATATAAAGTGTTTTAAGTGCTAATTTGTACATCCAGCATGGGCCTCGAACTTACAGCCTGGAGAACGAGAGTTCTGTGTTCTCGGACTGAGCCACCCCGAGCCACCCCGGCACCCCAAGTGCTTCTGTATTAGCACATTAGTAACTAGATCCAGCAGGGGGTCTGGTAGTAATGATGGGCATAAGGCAGTTTTTTGAGATCTGCAACTACTAGAATATATGAAAATACTTGATTTCCATGATGAGAAAGTCACAGCTACAGTAGTAGTCTCATGTATATTACCTTTATTTAATAGAAGGAAGTGCTAAATTTCTGTCAAAGATGGTGAAAATTAAGTGGGTTTGTGTGTCTGGCCATTTAAGTTCACAGGTCCTCTGAACTCCACCCAAGGACCCCAGATCTAGGACATAGGTTAGATGGAAGCAGTAAGGAAAGACAGTAGAGAACTCTAGAAAAATGAGTTCAGAGAAAGCTAAATGGGCAGTGGTCTTACTCTTGAGGGAACTGAATAGTGATGAGAAGGCCAAAAGCAAATGAGGAAAGAATGTGGTGTTTGAGTTGGGAGTTAAGGTAATCTGAGCAATTACTACTATGAATGTGAATCAAAGAATTGAAAGGACATATTTTAAGTTTTTTGTATGTGTATATGTGATTTTATTGAATTTTTAGAAGGTCTTATGACTTGCAGGGTTTGTAGCTTCTTGAAAGTATTAATGGTTGCCTGGTAGAGGACTGAATCTGAAGACTTAAGTAAGTCTTAAGTAACCTGTGGCAAGATTAAGGGACATATTACTCTCCCTGTTTCCTCGTTGGGCCAATGAAGATGGTAGTGCCATATCATCATTCTGTACCATGAGAAGGGGCCAAAGGTGGAAGTCGGCCTATACACAGATACTCAGCAAAGGTTGATTTTAAAGATAAAATTAAAGCATTGTGACTGTATTGCATTCCGTTTGATTCTTTCATGATTTTCTTTTGGAGGAGATGGGTAAGTGGTCAGAGTTAAAAAACAAAACAGTGTTTTGTGTGTTTTCTTAATTAACAGTTGAATTTTGGGCCAGAATGTAAAGAAGCTGGTGAATAAATGTTAGTTTTATTATTTTACTTCTCTAGTGTTAAAGAACAGTTTTCAGAAAAAGGTAAGTGAAACATGTTAAATTTTTTACACTCATATGAGGAAACAAGGGCAAGTGTGAGTCAAACAATATACATACATATATTAAAGAAAGGTAGAGGTGAAATTGCAGATAGAGACCAAAGTTTTTTCCAGAGTTGAAGGGAAGACATTTTGAGCCTCTACGTTTGGAGACAGAATTTACACAACTATCAGTTACTCACAGTATAAAAAGTTATAAGATTGTTCAAAGGCAATGAAGTGCGCTGGAATCTGGTAATGTGGAAAGGTGTGCATTAAATAATGCATAGTTTTTCACTGAAATATGGTTAATTTTCTACACTAGGTATTAACTGTGTGAAACTGTGACGAGGGAAAGAAATAGATATAAACCATGATTTCAGCCTAGGAACTGAACTGCTAGAATTTTACATTTTCAAATGTCTGATTATATTTACATTAAATTACAGTTCTAATATTGAGCAACCTACTGTGTATTATCTATCCAGTCTTTTCATTCTAATCGATAATATTCCAGAATAATTATTGTATTGTATTTTTAAAAAATACAATATTTTTAAATATTTTTAAAAATACAATACATTTTAAATACATTTAAATACAATAGATTTAAAATACAAATGGTAGGAACCATTTGAAATTTTGAAGACCACCCCCAAGAACAGCTGTGTAATACCACACTGTTTTTAGGTGAATTTGTATGAATTTTTTATATGCTTTTTGACACTCCAGTTAATTTTTAACCTTCTGTAAACATAAAACTAGGAAGCAGTTATTTAGAATAGCCCCTAAGGCTGTGTTTCCTAGACTTGTTCTAATAGATATTAACAGGCATTCCATGAAAAAAGGCTTCCTCTGGAATGAATTTATTACAGAGGAATAATTTATTTATTCCTATTGCCCTAAGGCAATAGGTATAAATAAATCTCTTTATTTCAAAGAGCACATTGGAATATGTAATCAAAGGAGGTAGTTAAATCTTAGATTAGAGGGCCAAGAATGTATCTTGTGGACTGGAGATTGGGTATAAATTATGTGAATTTTCATGGTTTCCTACAGTCATTTCTACATTTGGAAGGATTTTACTTTAATTATAGAGAGTTTCTGGAATTCTATATAAGTATCATTATTACATAAGAGCTGTGAGGCAAATGTCGCTTGTAAATAGCACAGAATATGTAGGATTTTTTAAAAATTCTAAATGGTTTGTGTTCTAATTAAGCGGAATTTGAGCAATAACAGAATTTTCAGAAACTCCATCTAAAATAAGAGGCACCAGCATCCTGTCGTCCTTAGAGGCCCATTAACCACTGTACTCCAAACTGAGCAGCTGTCAAATGAATTATGAAGACATGTAGTTCAGTCAGATTTTAGAAGTCACAGCCTTCGTTTGAATCCCAGCAGCCCTAACTAGCAAGAGACCACTTAACTAACACTCTCTAAACAACACTTCTTTATCTGACAGTACCTTTTGTGAAGAGTTTAAAGATGAAATAAGCCAGTGTGTTCCGGTGGCTGGCATAGACTAGTGCTTTGTTATTAAAGGCAATATTATTCTTGCCATTATTCTGATTAGCTTTTTTGATTATATTATTGCTGAAATATCAAAAATCCACAAGTCCTAATGTGTAGCTGGTTTGCTTTTTATCCTATTTGGAGACAGGAATATATTTTTCATTTCTTGCAGAATTTATTAATTACTACTTTCAGGTCAATCAGCAGCTGCCCAGCACAGAGTCATTTGCTGCTACCTACCCTGTTGTTTCATGTAATTTTTCCTAATTTACTGCTTACAGGATGATGCGGTCAGTATAGAAAGTGGTACAAACACTGAACGCCCTGATACACCTACAAATACACCAAATGCTCCCGGAAGGAAAAGTTGGGGGAAGGGAAAATGGAAGTCAAAGAAATGCAAATATTCTTTCAAGTGTGTAAATAGTCTCAAGGTATGTGTAGAAAGATCCTGTGGGCTGAATGCCAGGCTTCGGGATTATTTCTCAGTGGTAAACATTTTATGCTCAGATACTTTGTCAAGTTTAAAATACTTTAAAATTAGAGTACTTTGAACGTTGTTTTGTTTTATTTTGTAGTGTAGACTGCATAGTTATTACAATCTCGTTGTTTAGCTTTTATTATTTTAATTTAAGTGAGTAATGCCTAGTACTACATACTAGGTTTTCTTTATTATCTGTATTCAGAAAAAAAGATTTGGGGTATGTTATTCTTCATGTTTTGGTAAAACTTTAAAAACTAAGCCACATCCTGATACCTCTTAATAAAAAGAACTGAATATGACCCATTAACTTTTAGTCAGCATAAACTGAAACAGATGTCCTCGTGCAGTTTTTAAATATTTAATTCTTATAATTTGTATTACTTGAAATTGTTTTCAAAGGAAAAGGTATACATTAATATTTTCTTAATATTCAGTATTTGGGGACAACAAGGTTTTGGAGTTATTTAAATTACTGCTACCTCAATAGCATTTTTATTTTAAGAAGGTTTAGTGATATTTATTTAAAATGTTTTCTTTTACATGTTACTCATTTTCTGTTTTTTAATTTGGGAGTATTTTTCTTAAACTGAGCACAAGTATGCATTGCATTATCTTACTTGTATGTAAGTTAGAAAAGATTCTAGTTAGAATCTAGATAATGCAACGTATTATGTATGTAGGTTAGAATCTTTTCTAAGTATCCGAATATACTTTGAGGTAAAGTATCCAGAAAGCATTAGAAGCTCTGGCTGTATGGAAATTATTTTCCTGTCTGTGTAGCAAAATACATAGCTCAGTGTGTCAAATTAAATTCTCTTAAGAGGAGGAAAATAAAAAAAAAAAAAGGAAAATTAATCTTAGTATATTAAAAAAAAAAAAGGAAAGTGTCCATTAGAGTTCTGTGTTAATATTTAGTTATTTTCACCTATTTTTTAGATAATATATTTGGGAGGTGTTGGTTTTAACTGTTTAAATAATTTGATTAAGTATTTCAGAAGCCTAAAGCTATGGCTTTTCAAAGGATAAAAAATGAAAGTTGTTACACGTTAAAAGCGATTATGAAAGTTAATGTTCAGTGCCAGGAGATTGCCAGTAAAATTCTAAGACTGAAAAGTAACTGTGAATAAAGTGAATACTGTTCAACACCACCTCTGCTCCTGTGCAGCTGAAAATCCAAGTTTAACTTTTGATTCCCCCAGAACCTAACTACTAATAACCTCCTGTTGATCAGAAGTCAGTTACATACCTTACCAATAACATAAAGTCGATTTTAACACATGTTTTGTTTGTTGTATGTATTATATACTGCATTCTTACAGTAAAGTAAAGTAGAGCAAAGAAAATGTTAAGAAAATACATTTGCAGGGGCGCCTGGGTGTCTTAGTCAGCTGGGTGCCCTCAGCTCAGGTTGTGATCCCGGGGTTTGCTCAGCAGAAAGCCTTGTTCTCCCTCTCCCTCTGCCTATCATACCTCTGCCTGCTTGTGCTCTCTCTCTGTCAACTAAATAAATCTTTAAAAAAAGAGAAAAGGAAAAAAATAGGTACCCCAAAAAATCCATGCTCAATTGGACCTGTGCAGTTCCAACTTGCTGTTCAGGGGTCACCTGTACTTGTTTTTTATGCACCTCCTTATAGCATCCTGGTAACTGATGTTACCAGGTCCCCACTGGTCCCCACTGGTCCCCACTGATCAGGTATTCTTTTTCATTATAAAACTTTTTGGAATTTTTTTTTTTGTAAGGACCCAAATTCAAGATTATTTGAAATTGTTTCTATAGGAATAATAGAAAGTGGAGATTTGAATGGAGTATGATATGCTTCACTTTACAAGGGAAAAATTAAGCGTAATAAAGTTTAGTGAGTGTTAGATGGGCGATATTAACTCTTGATGTATTTGTTCATTTCGTATTTGAGAAACATAAGTGATGTACTTATGTCCCAAGAGATTAAATGCAGCTATAACAATTATCCAGTTCAATTTTGTTCAGAAGAATCAATGATTCTTCATAAACCAGTGATTTGGTTTCAGAAAATAGAAGGCAAATATCAGAGTGTTTTCATAGATGAGTGCTTGTTACCTGACCTCTGATTTAACGTGTCTACTTTTTTTTTTAAGCTTTTATTTATTTATTTGACAGAGAGAGATCACAAGTAGGCAGAGAGGCAGGCGGGGGGGGGGGGGGGAACAGGCTCCCTGCTGAGCAGAGAGCCTGATTTCGGGCCTCCATCCCAGGACCCTGGGAACTGAGCCTGAGTCAGAGGCTTTAACCCACTGAGCCACCCAGGCGCCCCACTAGTGTTCTACGTTTTGAAAGAAAAAAAGTTGTAAGGGGAAATGATGAGTTCACCATTCTTATGTTTCCAAATTACAGTAACTTTTCTATTTTATTATTATTTTACAGGAAGATCATAATCAACCATTGTTTGGAGTGCAATTTAACTGGCACAGTAAAGAAGGAGATCCATTAGTGTTTGCAACTGTAGGAAGCAACAGAGTGAGTGTTCAGGGGTCTGTTCGGCATTTGGCTTGGTTATTCGACTATGGTGTTAACTATAGTCTTGAAGTGTAATGATTTTGAAGTAAATTTGGCATAGCTGGCTTAACAGTAATCCTTATGTAATCTTCTAGAAATTGTCACAAAACTAAAGTTATTAAAACCTAGTATTCACTACTGAAAATACATCTTTATTTCATATATTACTCTCAGTTGTTTCTGTTTATAGTTTGTCCTTATTAATATTTTGTTTTGCGTGACTAAAAGAATTGACTCCTGTTTTTGGAAGCAGTTTTAATAGTTGTGAATCATTCAAATTAGGATGTAAGTCTAGTTTCTTAAAAATAATAAACTTACTTAGTGGCTCTCTGTAAATGCACAGCATAAATCCAATGGCTTAATGTATCAGTGTATCAGTTATTGAAATGTATCAGTTATTGAAAGTACTTTAACTATTTGCAGTAAACATCGGTTAGATTTGTTTTTATGTAAGGAAGCCAAAAGTATCTTGAGCTGAGAGAAGTATAGGGAAGGAACGTGCTGGCACAGTTTAACATCAACCACTATTTAACTTTTTAGTTAAAAACCAGTGGCTGAACTGGTGGACTGCAAAGACTTACTCTTCTCTTCACTTCTAAATAAATGGAGAACGGGAAGAATCCTTAGTGCTTTCCAGGGAGTCTTTGGAATTAGTTACTAAATTGAAATCACCACAGGAAAAAATTGTCCTCTTATTAAGTTTACGTTAGCTAACATTCTGGTTATCCATTAATACTGTGCTAGGAGTTATGAGGAATAACGTAGAAATTTATTGTTGTATTTGGGGGGGAGGAAACGGAGGAGATTGACTCATTAGATACAGGTTGGCAACAAATACAAGTCCATTCCTCTGCCTTTTAGCCTAAGATGAAGAGGAATGAATCTGAGAGATGGTACAAGTTGTTACTTGGAGTAAAATAAAATTTTATCCTTTTTTAGTAGTTGTACTAAATTTCTTAGGCAATAAAAGAATGTGGTTTAATGTGTACTGTTTTCTGTATTTGTTTTTTGTTTCTCAGTGTTGGTATTTTGTTCTCAAAGTTAACTTGGTAACAAAGGAGTTATCAACTTAGAATTTTTCAAATGTCAGCATATTTCCAGGCTTTTTTCCTACAAGTCCGAGAATCATAACAATCACCCATGCATCCATTCTGGGCTAGATCCTTTCCAATCCTGTTTTCTAAAAATTAAAATTTGGCTTTAGGTGATTTCCTGCAAAACTTCCTTTAAGGAAGGTTTCGTTACATTTAAGGCTGTGGCGCTTTTACTAGGTCTTTGAAATCCTAAAAATTTGAAACTTGGCTCCTGCAGTTGGTAACATAATAACAGCTTTTCTTGGTGTTTAGCCAAATATGGCTTGTGACATGTAGCCTGCTTATAGTTGTCTGGTTACTAAATTCTTTGGAAAAAAAAAATTCATGGGAAAAGATACAGGCTCAAGAAAAGATTAGGTTATTTTTTCCTAGTTGGGAACATAGTGCATTAATCAATTTGAATCTACTTTTAAGATATCACTATAAACCTAAGATTATACTTCACTAAGTTGGCCATGATAATATCAGAATTAGTTATAATTTGTGCTTCATTGTGTTTACTTAAATGTTCAGGCATTGTAATAAAAAGTATCCCTAATTTCATTTAAAATGACATGGAAGGCCATTACATAGTTTATTGAATTATAAAAAGTTCTGCTGTTTGGACTTTTTCTTTTTTAAGACAAAAAGAAAAATTATCTTCTAGAACATAACCTATTTTAGCAGTCATAAGGAATATTTTTAAACTATTAATGTAGTGATTTTATTAATAGACGGATAAGTTATAGGATCTTTATGGAGTTCTTATGTACTTCTATTAAAATTAAAAAGTAATTACTAACATGACTATAAGCTCAAAGAAAAATGGAAAGAAATTTATTAAAGTTTAATTTTATATAGTGTATATATTAACTTTAGAATATATGGCAAATAAAAAGCACCACCACACATCAGAAAGTTAATATTTAATGAGCTGCGTCTATGAGAAAAACATTATTTAGGCAAAGTATAAGCTTTCTTATATGTAATTAATATGTAAATATTCTTAAACTACCCAAAGACTTTAAGAACTTAAGTAAAAAATGATAAATTGCAACTTTACTTTGAGGTATTCAGCTGTATTCACTTGGAAGAGTTGGTGCAATTACATGAATGAGTTCTAAAATTAAAACATTAGAAATAGAAACCATTATTATTACTACAGTATTTAATATACTCAGGAAGTTATCCTATACATTAGGCTTTATACTGCTTCCTTAAGTTTAAAGAAGCTATTTTAAAACAGTTTCTGTAGCATCTTTAGGACACATTTGTGACTAAAATATATTGCAGAGGTGAAAATAATGTGGTTTCTGTGTTTGAGATTAAATTTACTATATTTTTGTTTTTATTAGGTTACCTTATATGAATGTCACTCACAAGGAGAAATCCGGTTGTTGCAATCTTATGTGGATGCTGATGTATCCTTTCTTGTGTTTTTAGTATCTTTGGCTAAAGAAATTGACTTTCAATAAGAACACCAAAACTTTTCTAAATTAATTAGTTCCCTTAAGTTATACTGTCCTTGAACCAGTGCTCTTCCTTTACTGTCACCCAAGAGATTTCTTGCTATCTAGTTTATCTAAATTTTCCTGATCCTAGAAATGAATTTAAGGTGGATATGAGAGAGTGGGGAGAAGGGGCTACAGATGAGCACTGGAAATCCAGTAACAGAAATGATAGCAAAGAATAGCCAAAACCTCCTGTTTCTTTGACCTTGTTTAGAATTTTATCACTTCAGGGTAATTAATATTAATGAATTGGGGTGATCAGAAGCTATGGCTGGCAGTTATACCAAATACTTTTTTTTTTTTTTTTAAGATTTTATTTATTTATTTGACAGAGAGGGAGAAGTAGGCTTCCCCCCAAGCAGGGAGCCTGATGTGGGGCTCAGTCCCAGGACCCCTGGATCATGACCTGGGCCAAAAGGCAGATGCTTAACGACTGAGCCACCCATGCGCCCCTATACCAAGTATTTGAACAACAGAGCTTATAGGAAAAAAAGTAAACACATGCAGTTTGTTTAGGAAATAAAATATTGCAAAACATGAACACATAGAGAAAAAGAAAGGTTTAAAAAAGCCAAAAGGTTAGACAAAGGTTGGTGATATGATGTTTCTTTCAGATCATTTGAAAAACCTAGCAAACAAGAAAAGGCAAGTAATCAAAATTGAGTGGAAGAACTAGTTTTGTTTGACCATTTGGTGTAGACTGTAGACCTAAAATGTCCATTGTTTAAATATGGTAATATAAGGAGAAATGAGAACTTCTGTGTCAAAAACTTGAGCACTTCTTTAGAGGTTTCCGTGTAGTATATACTATAATCATTGATGTGTTTACTTTTCAAAAACAAATTACATTTCTTAACTGGCATTTCTTAGGCCGATGAAAACTTTTACACTTGTGCATGGACATATGATAGCAATACAAGCCATCCTTTGCTGGCTGTGGCTGGATCTAGAGGCATAATTAGGATAATTAATCCTATAACAATGCAGTGCATAAAGGTGGGTTTTTGGTTAAATTGTAGATCTGCCCTTTTTTGAATACACACTTGTGAAAACTTGTCATTTTTAAATTAAAACTAATGGAATCAGTATCTGTACAATTTCTAATTTGATTTGTACTTTGCTTTTTGCTTCTTTTAGATAAGTCTTTTGAGACCTTTGTCACATTTGATAATGCAAACTAAGGAATAAGTGGGAAATTTTTATTACTTGCAATTTTTAAAAAATAATTTCCCTCCTCTCTTACCTTATTCAGAGATGTTCTAAATGAACTATAGGAAAAGAGTGGGTACTTTTTCTAAGCATCCTAATTAGGGATAGTCAAGGACTTGTAAAGAACTGAAAGGTAAAGCCTGGGAATTTGATACTAAGTTTTGCAAATCACTTTAATGAGAAGTTTTTAACCCTGGGGCACATTAGAATCACCTGAGGATCTTTTAAATCCTTGCTTGGGTCTCAGCTGATCTAGTCAAATCAATACCTACAGATAGGACTTGAGCATCTTTTTTTTTTCCTTCAATTTTGTTGGGTGATTTTAATATGCAGCCAGGGTTGGGAACCACTACGTTAAGTGAAACTGTTGTTCCATGCTTTTAAGATTAATGAAAGAATTTATTGATTTTTAATATGAAAGTTGAATGTTCTAAATTTGTTGTAGCATTATGTTGGCCATGGAAATGCAATCAATGAGCTGAAATTCCACCCAAGAGATCCAAATCTTCTCCTGTCAGTAAGTAAAGGTAAGAAAAGCAAATGTTTCTTTAGTCCTATTTATTTGGGAATGATTTTTTTTTCTTAAGGGACAAAGAGTTCTAAGGTATTAAAAAAAGCAAAATTAAAAAAAAATTTATAAAGTATGTTTTTAGTAGAAAAATCTTAGGTTCCAGTAGCATCCCCAGACAAGAATTATGTAAAAGGACTGTGAAATAGACTGTTAACATCAGACGTAAATAAAATAATTTGTACTGAAGGTTAAGTATGTGTCACCCTTATTAACGATAGTGTATTATATCGTTCATCATCAATTGAATTACTTATTAAGCTTTATTAGTTTTAAGTGACAGATCACCAAAGTCATGACATTTTTAAGCATTTTAAAAATAGTGTTGCAAATCTCCTTATCACTGATCGTCATGTAATAAGAAATAATGCGTCTGAGAATCTGTATTGCTTTTTCATACATGAAGTTTTAATTTTATAAAGGATTCCCTAACAGAATTCCTTAAAATGCTAAGTTCTCCAGCATAAGCTTTTTGAAATATTTCCTATATGCATAAAGAAAGCCTTGCCTTCCTCTGTATGCTTATATTGGCATTATAAGTTTATTCAGGGTTCAGCCTCTTAGTAATTTCTGAGCTCTCTAAAATCAGCTGTGTTATTTCTGCATTCTGTTCTTGATTGTTCTCTTTTTACTTCTACATTATTATTCTAGTCAAGTTTATTCTTAAAGGCTTGTCAAACCTATAACCTTTCCCTGCAACCTGCTCATACTAAAAGATGTCCTCAAATCAAAACTCTTCCATGAAAATGCTTCAGTGTGATTTTTCTTTACCTACCAAGCCTTAAGTTTGGAAATCAACCCTAAGAAGAGCTGATAACTTTTCTCCTTTCTTGTTAATAGTAGCTGGGCCCAGGTATTTCTCTACAAGTGATGTAGGTCATAATGCCACACTCTCTAAATACCACAACTCTCTAACCCTGCTCTTTTCCCCTTTAGGTCAGTAAGTACAAAGATAACCTACAGAGTATAAGAAAATATTTTGCAAATTGTGTTATCTAATAGGGATTTGTATCAAAGAATCTTAACAGTTCAGCAATAAAGACAACTCTTTAAAAGATGGGCAAAGGTTTTGAATAGACTTTCTAAAGAATATACACAGATGTCCAGTGGGCTCATGAAAAGGTGCTCAGTTTCATTTATCATTAGGGAAATACAAATCAAAAACATAATGAGACCACTACATACCTACTAGAATGACTGCAATAAAAGACAGTAGCCTGTGTTGATGAGGATGTAGAGAAGTTTGAACCCCCACGTACATTGCTGGTGGGAAAATAGAATACACATTAGAAAACAGACTAGCAGTTCCTCAAAAGTTGAACATAGAAAGACAGCTCCTACGTGTGTATATGTAGTCAAGAGAATAATATAACAATGTTATTTTCCATTAGTAAACACAATTTATTACTGCCTTCTAGTGTATGGCATATGTTAATATTCATATACAGTATGGGCATTGTATTTCAGGCTGTACATTTTTATATTAATGCTGCTGTATATTTCTGTTGCTAATGCTTAGTGGAAAATGAGATTGTTCAAATTACAGTTATACTTCTAAGAGACCTGTAATATTATAAAAGTAAGTTGTATGTAGTTTTTAATCCTATTTTGGGGTTACTTTAGAAATCTTATAGTCCCTTTCAATTTTTTAAATATGGATTCTGTGGAGGAGAAACTACTATCTTGTTCTCTGTCAAATTCCTAAGTATTTATTATCTCAATCTTAACACCATCAAATTAGGATATTATTTAAAGGAAGTTATTAGCAGCAAATAAGGTAAACGTGTTTTAAGACCACATAATAAACTACTTTTTGATCTGGAAAGTTTGAGCTCATGCTTTGTTAGATAATGTAGCTTCCATTCTTAGTTCTCGCTGTGCATTACTTGAGTCTGAACTTTTGTAGTTTTTACTTCTTTAAAGAGGTTTTGAGAGTTCAGAGTAAATGAATGATAAAAGTCCATTTAAAATTTTTTCTATGTCTTTACTAGATCATGCATTACGATTGTGGAATATCCAGACAGACACTTTGGTGGCAATATTTGGAGGCGTAGAAGGGCACAGGGATGAAGTTCTAAGTGCTGTAAGTTGAAAGCTGCAGGGCAGTGACCTTCAGGTGTACAGAGCTCTGAACAGTCCCCATGGAACTCTTATAAGAAAGCATATGGTTTGTTTCATATAGCCTGTAGGCACTGAGTTTATTTACTTGTGACATTACAAGGTTTTTACTTTACAGGTGAAGGAATAAGGCAAGTAAGACTTTTTGTGCTTTATCTCTACTCTTGCAGTTTATACCAGCATCTCAATTCTCATGAAAAAATATCATGAACTTGTTCAATCAGAAAACACTTAGGGACTCCTGGGTGGCTCGGTTGGTTGAGCAGCTGCCTCCGGCTCAGGTCATGATCCCAGCGTCCTGGGATCGAGTCCCGCATCGGGCTCCTTGCTCGGCAGGGAGCCTGCTCCTCTCTCTCTGCCTCTGCCTGCCTCTCTGCCTGCTTGTGTTCTCTCTCTGTTAAATGAATAAATGAAATCTTTAAAAAGAAAAAAGAAAACACTAAGCCAACTTTTGTTTCACTGTTTTTCAGTTATTAAAGAAAAAGGCTAAGCTAGTTAGAAGTTCAGATCAACTTTCATCTTTTATTTGAAGTTGAAATATAAAACTCATTTTTAGGAAGTTGTTTTGTTGTGCTTAAATAAGTTTTAGATAACTCTTTGTCATGGTGTTATTTTTATATTTATGTATTATAATCTGTTGATCCATTTTAATAAGATGTTGGGGTTTTTAGTTGGCTAGTATTTTCACATTATTAGCTTTACTTACATTCCATTTATAGCCTTTGTAGTGGTTTTACAGCTCTTCCATATTAAACTATGTAAGGGGGCACCATGTTTTAAAGTCAGTAACATTTTATTTGGAAGTACTAAATATTTCTGTAGTTGGAGTTTTTATGCTTTTTTGAGAATCATACCTACCTTCAGCTACCTTGTCACCTTGGATTTTCTAAAACTTGCAGCAGCCTTCTCCCATCTGATTTTATGTGTCCTAAGAGCCAGGACTACCATCCTTTAAGAATTATAAATTAGGGGGCGTCTGGGTGGCTCAGTTGGTTGGGCGACTGCCTTCGGCTCGGGTAATGATCCCGGAGTCTCAGGATCGAGTCCCATATCGGACTCCCGGCTCTGCGGGAAGTCTGCTTCTCCCTCTGACGTTCTCCCCTCTCATTCTCAATCTCTCTCTAATAAATAGATAAAATCTTTTTAAAGAATTATAAATTAGGGGCACCTGGGTGGCTCAGTGGGTTAAAGCCTCTGCCTTCGGCTCAGGTCATGATCTCAGGGTCCTGGGATCAAGCCCTGCATCGTGCTGTCTGCTCAGCAGGGAGCCTGCTTCCTCCTCTCTCTCTGCCTGCCTCTCTGCCTACTTGTAATCTCTCTGTCAAATAAATAAAATCTTTTTTAAAAAAAAGAATTATAAATTAGAGCTACTGACTCTAAGGGTGTGTTGCCCTTGACAGTGAGATAATTAGAAGCAGAAGCAACCAGACTTCTGAATTCAGTGAACACCAAACCTGAAGCCCTCAGGCTCTTGTAAAAACAGTGTTCATGATCAATTCAAAGGTTGGATTAACACAGAAATAGCTGGATTTATAAGGAAAATATCCTTCTCCTTAAATAGAACTCTCTACTGTTTCTTTCCTTCCCCCCACTTTTTATAAAGATTTTATTTATTTGACAGAGAACACAAGCCTGGGATCTGCCCTGAGCTTAAGACAAATGCTTAACTGAACCTCCCAGGCACCCCTAAGATTTTATTTTTACATAATCTCTACACCCAGTGTGGAGCTTGAACTCACAACCCCGAGATAAAGAGTTGCATGCCCTATTGACTGAGCCAGCCAGGCCCCCTTCTACTGTTATTTCTTAAAGTGAGAGCAGGACACAGTCTTTATCTCTTTTCTGTAATATAGGAGTTTACTGATAGGGTTGATATAAATCATGTGCTAAACCATGTGCTAAGTTAAATAGCATCTGGGTGCTTCATTGTCTTATCTGTGAAATAAGGTGGAATTAGGTGTTACTATATATGATCTGCTGGTGTTTTAAAATAGTAGATAGCAAATGAAAAAGTTAAAATCCGTTATTTCCCTTTTTTAGACCTTTTTTCTTTTTAAAAGTGAACTTAAGAGTGCCTGGGCGGCTCCGTCGTTGGGCGTCTGCCTTCGGCTCTGGTTATGATCCTGGGGTCCTGGGATAGGGCCCTGCGTCGAGCTCCCTGCTCAGCAGGAAGCCTGCTTCTCCCTCTCCCACTCCGCCTGCTTGTCCCTTTCTTGCTGTGTCTCTTTGTCAGATAAATAAAATCTTTAAAAAGAAAATTGAACTTAAAGCCAATGTAACAAGTATTTTGACTTAGATACACAGATAAAGTAAAATTTCAGTTGTTCAGGGACCAACTGTATAGTTTATGGCTGTTGATTTCATTGTTTAATCAGGATTGGGCAAAGAAAGCTAACAAACTTCCTTAGGTCTTTGTGTCATAGAATAATTGTTTTACTTCAGCTCACCTTCAAAATCAAGCAAAGGAAATATATATACATATATATGTATATATGTATAATTAAAATATTTTATTTATTTATTTGACAGAGAGAGAGGAGGACACAGGCTCCCTGCTGAGCAGAGAGCCCTATGCAGGGCTCCATCCCAGGACACTGAGATCATGACCTGAGCCACCCAGGCGCCCCAGAAATATTTAAAGATAATTGAATAGATAAAACTAAATTCAAACAATTTACTTCCTTGACTTACATATTGTGTAAGCTCATATACTGTGGTCATGACAAATCTATTAAAACTAAATCTTGAAAAAATAAGTCTTGGAAGCAGTAACAACTTATTTATGGGGTACATAGATAAACTCAGAATGTCTGTGTGTGACTTGAAATAGAATTTTCGTTATGCTGTACATTGGATGAAAATTGGATAGTCTTAATTTGGGCAATTTTATATATTTAAGCCTTTCTGTTTTACATACAGGATTATGATCTTTTGGGTGAAAAAATAATGTCCTGTGGTATGGATCACTCTCTTAAGCTTTGGAGGATCAATTCAAAGAGAATGATGAATGCAATTAAGGAATCTTATGATTATAACCCAAATAAAACTAACAGGTAACAATTGTGCTCTTGAAAACAATTTGTTTTTTCATGTTATTGTATAGATGCATTTTACTTTTTCCAAAATTTTTACATAATCCCCCAGCATCGAGTTTAGAAGCCCTTTGAATAAGATTTAGGTACCAGTTTATGTACCATAAGGTTTTTTAAATCACAGCCCTTTATTTTTAGTCTTATGTTAGTGGAAAATCCCCTTTAAATTGTGTTTTCATCTTAATTTAGTAGCGTGTTACACTTTTATTTAGGTATGAATATGCTTGACTATTTGCATTATAACAGTTTTAAAAACTGCTTAAACTTGCTGTGGGGATAGGGTAAAGGACCCTTCAGAATAATATTACTTGTATTATTTGTCAGCACTTTAAAAATAGTAGATCATGAATTTTTTTAAATAGGTTTCTTGGCTTTATTTCATGATAATATAATGCTTTCCTTTAAATGATGGTCCCTTTTATAGATGGAGAAAATTTAAAGGCAGGAGCCTTGCTTCATGGGACTGACTATGAGTGGGAACTTTCAGTTTTCTTAAAAAATAAATATATAAAGATTTTATTTTTTTAAGTAATTGCGACATCCAACGTGGGGCTCAAACTTAGAACCCCAAGATCAAGAGTTGCACGTTCCACCAGCTAAGCCAGCCCGATACCCCCCTTAATATATTTTTGAAATGCTTCAATTCTTAATTCAATAACTGTCTTTTCAGAATCTCATCAGGCTATTAACACTTTCACTGTAACTATGGTACGTCTGTGTATATCAACTTTGTACTTCTGTTTTAACAAAAAGCATTTATTTTCTGGTTATTAAACCAGATTATTAATAGGTTATCAGTTAAATTTATAACCACCAACAGATATTTCAGTGCACTAACATATAATTGGCTAAAAAGCAATTAATATAATTATAACAGAATTAAGAATTTGCATCAGATCATTAATAACATTTTAATGTTTTAATAAAGAAAAGCTCCCAGAATTTGAACTGGAAAGAATGTTTGAGATGATTCAGCCTAACATCATTTTTACATATGAGAACAAAAGTAAAGAAAGGACATGTGAGTTGCCCAACACACAACTAATTCATGGCATCATATCATTCTTCTACAGTTATTTCAGTATAAATCTGAATCACTAGATTAGAAATGTTAGGTATACTTTTAAGTAACTATAGAATTGGTAGCAACTTCTCTGCTTGGTGGTCTTCTCAAAAACATCTTTAAGGAAAAAATAGCACTATGTTTTACTTGCCTAAATACGGGGAAAGTCTTTCATAAATGCCAAATTCCTGTCAGATAACATTTTTAGAACTTGTTGCTCAAGGCAGGACTCTCATCTAACCTTATCTTTAGCAGCCTTTGGAATGATGTCATTGTTCCTAGAAAGGTCACTATTTTTTGAAATAATCTAGATATGTTAATGCTTAAATTTTAAAGGATTGAATAGATAGTTTAATGTTTTCTATGAAAACCTTTTAGTGCTGTAATCAGATGACGTTGCTTATCATTGGTTAGGATAGCCAGAATTGAAGTGATTAATTTTGGTTACCATAGTAAGATAAGAAGCTATGATTCTTGAAAATGAAATTTCTTAAGATGAAATTGAATTGAGAACTGATAATGGAAAAAAATATAGAAACAAATACACGAAATGAGAGGTCTCAATAAACACATGAGAAGGTACGCAGTTTTCTAGGAACATAGAATTAATAGTCATATAAATCTGAAAGTGAAAATGAGTGCGATTCCACATTCTTTTTTCTTTTAACTTTTGACATTTCCATTGCAGGCCATTTATTTCTCAGAAAATTCACTTTCCTGACTTTTCCACCAGAGACATACATAGGAATTATGTCGATTGTGTGCGATGGTTAGGTGATTTGATACTTTCCAAGGTATGCTAACTGCTGTTAAGCTGTACTTCTGTTGTTTGTGTTTGTGTGAGTTGGAACCTTGCAGGGAGCACAATTTTTTTATACAGTTTGGTAAATTGGATGGCAGATGGGAAAGTCCTTTTTTTTTTTTTCCTTAAAATCTCAGATTTGGAAACTTGTTATAGGCATATAACATCCTGATGAATTATTGTAACTTGTTGTGCAATAACAGGGAAAATGTTAACTTGTAAGATGAGATTCTTCTCTGATATCCGATGTTATCATAAAATAACGAATATCTAAAGCCAGTAATGGGGTTTTTGTTATGTTTGTGTCCATTTCAGTAAATTTGTATTTACAAAAACAGATAGGTGGAGTTGGCTATGGCTGCAGTTTGCCAACTCCTGCTCTCTAATGTGTTGATGTATATTTACATATTTTTTGCTGATAATTTAGAGTAGTTGTTGGTGATGGTATCTGAACATTTAGGATTGTCATATTTGGAAAAATTGCTGTCCAGTTTCTTTTCTTGGTGTGGATTTCAGGGCATTTCATATTTTCTTGGGCAGAGCCTGACTTATTTTTTTTCTTGGCTTTACAGGTATAGTTTTACCTTTTTTTTTTCTTTTTTTTTTAACTTTTGATCTTGAAATAATAGAGTCTCAGTAAGTTTCAAAGAAAGTACAGAGAGGTCCCATATTGCCCTTCACCCAATTTCTCCCACGGCATCTCACATAACGGCAATATAATATCAAATTTAGGAAATTGACATTGTACAATGTGTGTGTATAGTTCTATGTTGTCATTTTATTACATGTGAATTTTGTCATTTCAAGAATGTTACAGTATGGGACCTTTTAAGATTGGTTTTTTCCACTCAGTATAATGCCATCCAAGTTGTTGTGTGTATCAATAGTTTTCCTTTTTTATTGCTGAGTAGTATTCCATGGTACAGATGTACCACAGTTTATTTAACTATTCATCTATTGTAGGACATTTTGGTCCTTTTGCAGTTTGGGGCTATGACAAATAAAGCTGCTAATAAACAATCGTGTACAGGTTTTTTGTGTGGACTTAAGTTTTCATTTCTCTGGGATAAATGCCTAGAATGGCAATTGCTGGGTCATGGTTAAGTTCGTTTAGTTTTTTAAGAAACTGCCAAACTATTTTCCAGAGTGGCCGTGCCATTTTACATTCCCACCAGCAATGTATGAAAGATCCAGTGTCTCCGAATCTTCGCCGGCATTTGGTATTGTCACTATTTTTTATTTTAGCTGTTCTGATAGGTGTGTAGTGATATCTCATCGTGGTCTTAATTTGCATTTCCCTGATGGCTAGTGATGAACATCTTTTTCATATGCTTATTTACCATCCATATATCCTTTTCGATGATGTCTCTTCATATCTTTTTTGCTCATTTTCTAATTGGATTGGTTTTGTGTTTTTTTTATTGTTGAGTTTTGAGAGTTCTTAATATATTCTGAATATGAATCCTATGTCAGATATGTAGTTTGCAAATATTTTCTTCCAGTCTGTAGCTTGTCTTTTCATCCTCTTAACAGGGTCTTTTGCAGAGTAAATGTTTTAATTTTGTTGAATTTCAATTTATCGATTTTTATTTGGAAAATTTTTATGGATTATGCTTTTGATGTTACGTTTAAAAGCTCTTCACACTCTGGATCCTAAAGTTTTTTTTTTCTATGTTTTCTTCTAAAAGTTTTCTAGTGTTTGTTTTATTAAATGTATGATCTATTTTGAGTTAATTTTTGTATGAGGTATAGATAGTAGTTCATTTTTTGCCTGTGGATATCCACAATTATTCAGCACCATTTGTTGAAAGACTATTCTTTCTCCTTTGAATTGCTTCTGTACCTTGGTCAAAATTCTTTGGCCTACTTGTGTGAGGCTGTTTCTGGCTTTTCTGTTGTTTCCTCTACCACTACTATATATACATAGTCTTGATTACTGTAGCTCTGTAATAAGTCTTGGAATTGGTTAGGTGTTTTCTTCCACTTTAGCATTCTTTTTCGAAATTGTTTTCACTATTTTGATTCCTGCCTTTTTGTTTGAATTTTAGAATAATCTTGTCTACATTTTATAAAAAAAGTCTTGCTGGGGTTTTTGGGCAGGGAAGAGTTTGACTGGTATTTTGTTAAACCTTTGTATCAGTTTGATGGGAAATTGATGTCTCTGCTCTCTAGCCCATGAACATAGTATGTCTCTCCATTTATTTTGATGTTTGATTTTATTATCAGCATTTTGTAGCTTTTAGCATACAAGTTCTGTAAATGCTTTGTTAGATTTATACCTAAGTACTTCTCTTTTTTGAGTGATTATAAATGGTATTCCATATTTCTGTGTTTATTGCTTGTTAGTATACAGGAATGCAGTTGATTTTTCATATTGACCTTTGAATCCCATGGTTTTTTTGTCTAGTACTTGGGAGTGTTTATGTAGACCTTGGGAGTGTTTATGTAGACCATCATGTCATCTGCATATAGGGACAGTTTCATATCTTCATTTCTGACCTTGCTTTATTTCACCGGCAAACTTCTAGTTCTGTGTTAAATAGTGGTGTTGAGATCAAACATTTCTGACTTGTTTCTGATACTAAAAGGGAAAGAATTCTGTCTTTCACAGGTATTTATTAGCTGTATGTTTTTTGTAGATGTTCTCTATCAAGTTGAGAACTGTCCCCCTTACTAATTTTTTGAGAATTTTATCATGAATTGGTGTTGAATTTTGTCAAATGCTCTATCTGTATCATTTGATATGATCTGTGGCTTTTTCTTCCTTATCTTGTTACTGGAGTATATTTAATTTTTTTTTAATAGATCTGGTCCTGTATCCTTGGAATAAATTTTATTTGTTCATAGTATGAAACTTTTTATATGTGTTGCTAATAGCTGATAATCTTGTTAAAGATTTATTTGTATTCATGAGGCTGTGATACTAGTCTGAAGTTTTTTGCAATATCTTTGTCTGGTTTTGGTATTGATAGTACTGGCTTAATGAAATGAATTGGCAAGTTTTCCCTCCTATTTTCTGGAAGAAATACAGAAATTCTTCATAAATGGTTGTTAGAATACTTTGGTTAAGTCATCTGGGTCTGGAATTTTGAGAGAGTTTTAAAGATACAGATTCCATTTCCTTAATAGTTTAAAAGAGCTGTTCAAATTAACTAATTCATATTGCATGAGTTGTGGTAGTTTGTGTTGTATGAGGAATTGATCCACTACATCTAAAGTAAAATTTATGTGTAGAGTTGTTTGTAATATTCTCTTACTTTACTTTTGAGAACTGCAAGGTCTCTGATTGCCCTGTTTCATTCGTGAAATGGTAGTTTATGTCTTCTCTTTTTTTGTAAGTCTTGGTAGAGGCTCCTCAATTTTTTTATCTCTTCTTCCTTTTGTTTGCCGTGGGTGTTTTTGCTCTTTTACTAGTTTCTTAAGATGTGGGAGCTCAGATTATTGAGTTGAGACTAAGATAAGTATCAGGTGCTGTAAATTTTCCTCTCAGCACTTCTTTAGCTGCATCTCGTTAATTTTGTTTTATCATTTTTTAAAAGATTTTAATATTGACAGAGAGAGGAGACAACGAGAGAGGGAACAGAAGCATGGGGAGTGGGAGAGGGAGGAGCAGGTTCTCACTGAGCAGGGAGCCTGATGGCGGGGCTCGATCCCAGGATCCTCAGATCATGACCTGAGCTGAAGGCAGATGCTTAACCGACTGAGCCACCCAGGCACTCCTGCATCTCACTAATTTCGATATGAATTTTAGTTTCTAGGTGTTGGAGATTTTCTTATCTTTCTCTTAATGATTTCTAGTTCGATTCCTTTGTCGTCAGAGCATATTCTTTGTGATTTGGGTTCTTTTAAGCTTTTTTGAGATTTATTTTATGACACTATTTTGGGTATGTTCTATAGGAGCTTAAAAGGAATGTGTAATTCTGTTTGTGTGGATTGTTCTATAAGTGTCCATTAGGTGCTATTGGTCAATGGTGTGGTTGAATTCTTTTATAGCTTCATTGATTTTTCTGTGTACTTATTTTATCAATTGTTGAGAGATGGGGATGTTTCCAGCTGTACTTGTTGATTTTTTTTCCCCTTTTTGCTGCTAGTTTTATGGTGGTTTGCTTGTTATTGCTGTGTCTTGGTGATTGGAACCTTTAGTTTTTTCCCTTCTTTTTCTTTTATCTGGGCTTTTCCCCTAATTTCCTATAGGTAATGTGCACATTTTTTTTTTTTAAGTAGGCTCTATGCCCAGCGTAGGGCTTGAACTCGCAAGCCCTAGATCAGGGGTCCCATGTTCTACTGACTAAGCCAGCCAGGCACCCCTATGTGAACATTTTTTAGAATTCTACTTTTTTTTTTTTTTTTTTAGGTTTTTTTATTTGTTTGAGAGAGAGAACACACAACCACACAACAGAGCAAACTGGCGAGGGGGTGGGGGTTTAGAGAGGGAGGGAGAAGCAAACTTCCCATCGAGCAGGGAGCTATCTCTGAGATCGTGACCTGTGCTGAAGGCAGATGCTTAGCCAACTGAGCCACCCAGTTACCTTTAGAATTCATTCCATTTGATTTATCTGTACATTTCTTTCTTTTTTTCTTAAGATCTTATTTATTTGAGAGAGAGAGAGAGAGCATGAGCAGGGAGGAGAGGGAGAAGCAAGATCCCCGTGAGCAGGGAGCCTAATGAGGGGCTCGATCCGAGGACTCTGAGATCATGACCTGAGCCGAAGGCAAGCACTTAACTGACTGAGTAACCCAGGCTCCCCAAGTACATTTCCTTATGTAGCTTTCTGGTTTTTCCTCTAGATGTTTTATATATATATATATATATATATATATATATATATATATATATACACACTCATGATATATATTTATTTATTATATATTTATATATTTATTCATGTATATATTCATTATATATATTCAATATATATTCATTAACTATATTGTTACCTTTTGTTACATGTATTAATGTATTTTTGTTAATGCTTTATCTATTAGAAAGTCACTTTAGTATAAAATGTGTGTAGATTAAAAGTAAAAAATTCCCAGAGGGCTTGGGTGGCTCAATCAGTTAAGCATCCAACTCTTGATCTCAGCTCAGGTCTTGATCTCACAGTTGTGAGTTCAAGTCCTATGTCGGGCTGCATGGTGAGCATGGGGCCTACTTAAAAAAAATAAAAATTGCCTAAAGCTATGCCTACCATGCAAACACAAATATAAAAACATATTTATGTAACCTGTCCACTGTGTATCAACATATTACTACTTGACCTGAAGTGTAGAAACCTTACTTTCCTTTATGTTACTTTATCCACCATTTATAATTTGATTATCTTGAATATTCTTTATAATTGAGAACATCAAAAAATGTTACTATTTTTGCTTTAACCATCAAACATAATTTAAAAACTCAAGAGGAAAAGGATAGCATTTACTTATTTTGTTGTTCCCATTGTTCTTTCTTCCTTCCTGATGTTCCAAGATTCCTTCTCATACTATTTTCTTTGTGTTTATAAAACTGCCTATAACCATTCTTTTAGGATAGGTCTGCTGGTGACAAATTCTTAATTTTTCTTCGTCTGAGAATGTCTTCATTTCTCCTTCATTCCTGAAAGGTATATTCACTCAAAATAGGATTTTACATAGACAGTTATTTTCTTTACACATTTGAAAAATGTTGTGTTTCCTCTCTCCAGGGTCTGTGGTTTCTGATGACACCTGCCATCATTGGAATTATTTTTCTCCTAAACATTAGGTGTTCTTACTTACTTTCAGGGTTTTTTTCTTTGTCTTTTTAAAAGGTTTTCAGAAGTTTGAATATGATGTACCTTGATTTCTTTGAGGTTGTCTTTTGGAGTTCACTCACCTTCTTACTTACTTAATTTATTTTATTTATTTATTTCCTTCTTACATTTTTTATAGATTTATGACTTTTGGAGATAGTATGTCCCAAATTTGGAAACTTTCCAGCCATTATTGAGATTCATTTTTAGACCTTCTCTCTTCTTCTTTTGGAACTCTAATGATTTAAATGTTAGATCTTTTATTTGACCCCTGGGACTGTCATTTTTTATGTTTGTTTCATTTTGTTTGAATTGGGTAGTTTCTGTTTTTCAAATTTTAAGTTTACTGACTTTTTTATTGAAACTTTCAGTTGATTTTCTTATTTTGGTTACAATATTTTTCAGTTCTAAATTTTAATTTGATTCTTTTTATTTCTTTGCTGAGACCTTTTTATTTTACGTGTGTTTGTAATTGCTTATTGAAGCATTTTTTTCATTGAAGCATTTTTATGATGGCTGCTTTAAAATCCTTGTCAGATAGTTTAAACATCTATGCATCTCATTATTGGCATTTATTATTTTGTAGCATTAAAGTTGATATTTTTTCTGAGTCTGGGTATGACAAGTGAATTTTTGATTGAGATCTAGATATTTTGAGTGTTACATTACAAGACTCTGCATCTTATTTTAGTTAGATCTTTTGCAGCAGTCTTCCTCCAATGAATTTTCAGCTGGGGAAGAGGGAGCACTGCTTCACAATTGACAGGTGGTGGGGAAGTCAAGATGATGGTGTCTCGTTACTGTTCTCCAAGTGGTCTCCACTGACACTGAGGGCCATGGCTGATTGTAAACATGCTAACTCTTGCTGGGCCTCCTCTGATACCATCCCAGGCAAAGAGGAGAAGATGAAAGTTATCTCAGTACAATGAGGGGTAGGGGAGAGTCAGATATGCATTTGAGCTACATAGGTACCATCTGAGAAGTGCTCCCCACTGGGTCTTTGCTGGTTCATGCAAGGGTGAGGCCCAGTTTTTTTCTGTGGTGTTTTGCTGGAATAGAGTGTTTGAAAATTTTCTCCTGCTAGATTGTCACTTTCCTGGTTCTTTGGTTAGAGAGAACAGGCTTTTGTTGGGAGTGTTTTGGAATTAACCCATGGGTATTGATTGCTGAACTGCTGCCTTCTGTAGCATCCAGTCTGGGATACATAAATGAGGCAAGAGAAAACCAAGGAACTCAGCATCCTTCATGTCCCAAGGTTCCTAACCAGTCTGCCTTCTCTCTACCTTTCAAAGTTTAAACTGTAGTGAGGATAAATAGGGGAAAGTACATCTACCCCATCGTTCTGGAAATAGAAGTAAAAAGCCACTAGCTCTAAAATTTCTTTTCTTAGACCTTAATCAGACAATTGGAAGGGATTTCTGCATTTTAGGTTTCAGGAAGCTGACCTGAATGAACTATATGAGTGGTCACAAATCTATTTCTGCATCAGAATCACTAGGAGAACATTTTAAAAATAGATTCTTAGGCCTTAGTCCCAGAGATTCTAAATCTGGCACAAGGACCTGGGAATTTGTAATTTTAAAAAGCTCTCTATTTTCAAATACAGTCATCCATTATAGTGAACAAATTCTTTTTACCTCCTTAGGTTTTAATTCATGAGGGGACTTTACTAATTAAGGATCCTTTACCAGTGTAATCGGTGACAAGCACTTGAAGAACTGTGTCACAATTGTTCTGCTTTGCCCTTCCCTTGTAGAGATTCTGATTCAGTAGGGTTGGGACCAAGATGAGTCTTTTAAGGGAAGTCTCCAGGCTGTCGGATCCATTTGTGCATTTAGTTAGGTCATCAAAGTAGGTGATCTCTAATCTAAGGTAATTTACAGTAAAAAAAAAAAAAAAACAACTTGTGTATCACATATATAGCCCTGGGATTTTATATAATCTAAAAAAGGCAGAGAAAGAAAAAAAAGGGGGGGGTATTTTCTCCTCCCTAATCTTCCTGTGGCCCTCCTGTTAAACTGTGCATATGTCAGTGTACCATACAGATCCGGGGACCAAACAAGAATTGCCCAGGACTGTGTGCCCTGTAACACTCCAGGAGGCACTCTTTTCATACACAGGCATTTCTCAGTTCAGGTTCTTTTGAGATACTGGGCTAGATCATTTTTTTTTTTGTGGGAGGGGCCATCCTGTACATTGTAGGATGCTCAGCAGCATCTTTCTCGTCTACCTACTAAAGGCCAGAGACATTGCCAAATGTCCCTCATTTGGCATACCACTGACCTTTAATAAGAATAGTGCCCACTGTGTTGCAGTTTTTCTTCCATTGTATTCCTTATTACTTGCTGCTTAACTAGAATGTGTGCAAAGATAATGATATTATGAAATAAGGAAGGTGTAACTTAGTTTAGTTCAGTCCTATCCCCATATCAATGACTTGATGTTAAAACCACTGAGTTTATTGCCTTCTATATAATCGATCTCTGAGGCCTCTAAGTAGGGGCCATTTTGAAGAGCCATGCATTTGTATAGAGTTTTTGTAATTTTACCTTTGTTATAGAACACCCAAGTCTGGATGCCACAGTATCTAGAGCTGAATTTGGTTTGGAAGAGAAATTGTGATTTCAAAAATGAATATTCCAGATAACATAATGCTTTTGAATATTGTTAAATTCTGTTATAATATGACTTCTTGTCCTTAAGTGTGGACATTGACTCTGTAAATATAAATGAATGTGTTACACTGTAGTAGGTGGGTAACCAGGTTTTAAGACTGCTGATTCTAAGAATATAATAAAAAAGGACTTTGTTTTTAATATTTAAAATTCAGTTCTATATGTAACATTTCTTTTTTTCTCATTTCTCTCTTTTAAAGTCTTGTGAAAATGCCATTGTGTGCTGGAAACCTGGCAAAATGGAAGATGATATAGATAAAATTAAACCCAGTGAGTCTAACGTGACTATTCTTGGGCGATTCGATTACAGCCAGTGTGACATTTGGTACATGAGGTTTTCTATGGATTTCTGGCAAAAGGTAGCAGCATATTTTTGCGTTTAAGACTATTGTAATTTCACTTTTCTCTGTTGTGCATCCATGTTCAGTTTCCTCTTAAGAATCTACCTTGATCTTTTATATTGATTACTTTGGCCATTGATAATTTTTATTTTATCTTTGTGGTTCTGCACACCATCTGCAATACTTATTTTAAATGCAATTAACAGGTGTCAATGGTGGCAGTGAGGTGCTTACTTTCCATAACATCTGTTACTAAAATTTAATGTTTTGGTGATTAGAGTGTTGAACTTTTTAGGTAGCTTTTTTATAGAAAAGCTTGGAGAAAAATCAGCGTGGAAGATGGGGCAAAGTACTAGTTATCTAAAATTTAAGAGATTGGTGTTAGGAATTTGTCGTAACAGATTATCTGGGTATTTATTTCTATCAGAAAACTGTGGAGAAGCTGTCTGTAGCTTTTGCTATAATTGAGGCAGAATAAAGAGAGACATGCTAACTATGTAAATGGTAAAGTCCTTCATAAATTTGCAAAATGCCTTCTAATTTACTCAGGATACCTCTGAAGTATTAGTTGCTGTTATCCCCATTTACAAATCAGAAATAGAAGATACAAAGAACTAACCATGAGCATAGCCATAGACTAAAGCTGAGGTTTTTCTGAAATGTGAACATGTCTTAGGAATGCTTGAAGGCTCTATAGCCTATTTTAATAATTTGATGTTTTTAAAAATATGTTTATACAGATGCTTGCATTGGGCAATCAGGTTGGCAAACTTTATGTTTGGGATTTAGAAGTAGAAGATCCTCATAAAGCCAAGTGAGTATTTAGAACTATTTATTGATAGGGACACCTGGGTGGCTCATTCGGTGAAGCGTCTGCCTTTGGCTCAGATCATGATCCCAGAGTTCTGGGATTGAGTTCTGCCTCAGGCTCCCTGCTCTGTGGGGAGTCTGGTTCTCCTTCGGCATGCCCCCCTCCCCTGCTTGTGTGCATTCTCTCTCTGGGAAAAATAAAATTGTTTTGTTTTTAAGATTTTATTTATTTGTCAGAGAGGGATAGAGAGGGAGCACAAGCAGGAGGAGTGGCAGGCAGAGGGAGAAGCAGGCTTCCCGCCGAGCAAGGAGCCCGATGCATTACTCAATCCCAGGACCCCAGGACCATGACCTGAGACGAAAGCAGATGCTCAACTGAGCCAGGCGTCCCTTTATTGATAATTTCTGCCTTTTTCTCAAATGTTTTGCCAATAGATAGGAAGTAATTGATACTTTGAAGTACCATTCTTAAATCATTTTTAACATTTACATGACTCAGTTATTTTAAAATACTTTTTGTTCTCATAAGGACTATTTATCATGAGTACTGTGGTGACAAGTTACTTCTTTTTTTAAAATTTAAAATATACCCAAATTTTATGAAATTCGAGATTGAACTCTTAATGATGTTTTAAATGCTTTCCATATGACTTGAAACATCTTATTTGTTTTCTAATTCACTGGTTTAATTTGATACAGCATTTTTTGTGAATGGCATTTAACCTGTTCTTTTGTTTTTTCCTAGATGTACAACACTGACTCATCATAAATGTGGTGCTGCCATTAGACAAACCAGTTTTAGCAGGGATAGCAGTATTCTTATAGCTGTTTGTGATGATGCCAGTATTTGGCGCTGGGACCGACTTCGATAAAATACTTTTTCTTAATCAAAATTAGAGTGTGTTTTCTGTGTATAATAGAATTCCCGTATCTTGCTAGTAAGGGCACATAGAGCATTTAGAGTTGTCTTTCAGCATTCAATCAGGCTGAGCTGAATGTAGTGATGTTTACATTGTTTACATTCTTTGTACTGTCTCCTGCTCAGACTCTATGGCTTTTAATAAAAATTTATTTTTGTAAAGCTGTGTGTTAGTTTATTTTCATTGTGATAAAAAGAAATGTTTAAAAGTAATAAAAGTACACCCTTTTTTGGTAATGATCATTTTTGTAACTCTTATAACTGAAAAATATAATGTGATTCATTGTAAGCTCTAGAACTAAGCTGAATTTACGTCTTGGCTCTGCAACTAGGAGCTGAGCTAAGTAACTTAACATCTACCTCAGTTTCCTCCTGTGTGAAACAGGGATAATAATACCTGCCTCATAGGGTTTTTAAGGATCAAATGATTAAACAAGTGAAGCAGCTGGAACAGTACTTGATATACACTAAGCCTTAAATACATTGTTACTTCTTTTTATTGGAAATTGTATTAACTATGTCTTTTATTTCTTCTATAATAACTTTATAGTAATTATGTTTAAAATTCTGTAGAGTTGGAATATTTATAATGATGATTTAACAGTTTAAAAAATACTGCTGTTTGGTTTGCAGCTAGACCATTAGAAATCTTAATGGAAATATTACCATTAGAATGGAAATATTACTATTCTACTATTACCATTAGAGAAGAGGTCATAGAAGCTTGAATGCAGGTGGTTGAAAAATGAAAGAAATGGGGAGTATGTACAGTGTTACGTCTGCTTTTCTAGAAACATACTGGTTAAGAGAAATAAGTAGATTGAGGGAATCAGACTTGAGAGTAGTTGATCTTTTTGTTCCAAATCTAAGGTGCTTTGTATATATTTATGAACAAGAAGAAACAGCAAGAATGAGACCGATACAAAAAACCAAAAAATCCCCCAAAGAGATAGAACCAACATGACATGTGGAGGAGTTAACCTGAAGCAGAGGGAATAAGGAAAACCTGAGTAATCAGAAGGTAGGAAGTAAAATGAGGGGTGCCGGGTAAAATACAAGACTGAATTTTATCAAATAATTCAGATTCATGAGCCTTGTTTCTATAAATCTCATGCATTTCCATGGATATACCAGTATTTAATATCTTTCTGGATGTGTTCATTGCTTCTGGTTATTTGCTGTTACAAATAATGTTTAGGCTTCTAGCCCAGGATACAAGTCTTTGTGTACCTCTTTGATTGTTTCTTTTATTTTTATTTATTTATTTATTTATTTGACCCAGAGAGAGAGATCACAAGTAGACAGAGAGGCAGGCAGAGGGAGAGGGGGAAGCAGGCTCCCTGCTGACCAGAGAACCCAATGGGGGCTCGATCCCAGGACCCTGAGATCATGACCTGAGCCTAAGGCAGGGGCTTTAACCCACCGAGCCACCCAAGCGTCCCCCTTTTTGATTATTTCCACACTCGTCTGTAAGAATTAGTCAGTGAAAGGGTATTTCTATTTAGCTTCTACCAGATTTACTTGCTCCAACAGTGTATTTTGGTACCCATTTTACTTTTATTAATATCTGTAGATAAGCAGTTGGCAAACTTTTTTTTTGTAAACAAGCTAGATAGGAAATATTTCAGGCTTTGAAGGCCGTACATTCTCTGTCACATTACTCAACTTTGCTACCATAGTGAGAAAGTAACTATAGATGGTGTGTAGATAAATGGGCCTGGCTGGTTCAGTAAAATTAACAAAAACAGGACACCTGGGTGGCTCAGTTGGTTGAGCGGCTGCCTTCAGCTCAGGTCATGATCCCGGAGTCCCGGGATCGAGTCCCATATCGGACTCCCGGCTCTGCGGGAAGTCTGCTTCTCCCTCTGACCTTCTCCCCTCTCATTCTCACTCTCTCTCTAATAAATAAATAAAAAATCTTTTAAAAAAAATTAACAAAAACATGCAGTGGGCCATATTTAGTTCATAAACCATAGTTTGCCCACCCTTGCTGTGGATACTAGATACTGAACCTAAACACTTAAGGAGGCCCCTAAGATTGTTGAAAATTTAGGTCAGCCAAATAGCTCACAAAGATTATCAGGCAATGAAACATGCTATGATCAATAGGTGAACCAACCACTACATAATATACTTAGACCACCAAGGACTTCAGATACTGTAGTTATCAGAAAATGTAAAAGCCATATTTAAAATTGCTTCTCCTTAGCTATATTCCACCCTTTCCTGGCTGGCTTATTGAACATTTCAATGATCATTTAGTACACTACATAATTTACTTTGGTTGATTGTATTTCTCCTCCCACGGGGATATCTTTATAAAGGTGGTTTGTTTTGTTTTGTTTTTTTGCTTTGTTTTGCTGGTATAACCCCAGCACTTAGAACAATGCCTTGCACATAAGTACTCAATAAATACTTGAATAAATGAAATGAATAAAAGCAGGAATCACAAAAATAAGCACGCAGCTAGAGAATATAACACCGACCAGGAGGATTTATAAAAGAAACAAGTAGAACTTTCAGAAGTGAAAAATAAAGGAAAAGTGAATGTTAATTAGATTAGACACAACTGAATAGAAATTAGTGAACTGGAAGAGATCCTAAGAAATTACCTGGAATGTGTTAAAGAGAAGGAAATGGAGAATATGAGGAGTTACAAACTATAGTGCATAAAATGAAAAGGTCCAGAGGTAGTTACATATCTAAAAAAAGAAAAAAAGGCAAGGCAATATTTAAAGAAGTAATTATTTTACTCGGTACAAGTGGGCGGGGAGAGATGGTGGTTCAGGCAAGTTGTTTACTATCATTTCTCCTGCTTCCACTGCAGTCGTAGCTACTAATGTGCCAGTCTGTTTCAGTCACCCCTTTGCCCCAAACTATTATGTCCTAAGAAAAATCTGTACCTCCTCCCACCCGCCAGTTGATTCAGGCTTGACAAAGGAGCTCAATTGATGCCATATCCCTCTTGCAGCCTTTTGTGGTGACACAAGGTGCTCACCAGAACACCCAAGTTCTTCTAAGCCCTTTTACAGAACAATCTGAAGGATAGTAGATGAGGAAGGCCTTGGGTAGGAACCAAAGATTGGCATCCCTATGGGTCTACCTAGAGGCTGGTGCTTGATCTAAACTCTCCACCTGTCATTCACAAGTATTCATTGCAGTGCTGTGATGAGTCACAAATTCTCTATATAACTCCACATTGTGGAATCTGTTTTCTTTTTGGAGTAGAAAGTGCACTCTTAACTAACCTGGATCTCCAGTCAAAAAGTGGGAAATAAATGTATGTGTTAACATGGAAGTATTAAGCACTGTAACATTGTCCTTGTAGGCCAAGATAATGCTCATTGGCTCCAAGAGAGCCAAAGTCATAATATGCTTCAGAGCTGGTGTGAGTGACACAGAATTCTTGTCTGTGGATTTCAGAGTGACGTCTTCCTGGAGTCCCCTGTACTTCAATAGACCCCATGCCTAGCTCTTTGGGAAAGAAATGTAGAATAATTCTAGAGGAACAGGATGCTAGTGGTCATTTGCAAGACCCATTGAAAAATAAAATTGCAAGCCTCTTGTTTATTTTTTAGTTTATTACTAACAATGTATTATTTTTTTCAGGGGTACAGATCTATGATTCATCAGTCTAGACCATACACAGCACTCACCACAACACATACCCTCCCCAAGGTCCATCACCCAGTTACCCAATTCCCCTGGCCACCTCTGCTCCAGCAACCCTGTTTCCTGAGATTAAGAGTCTCTTAACAGTTTGTCTCCCTCTCTGGTTTCTTCTTATTTGATTTTTTTCCTCTCTTCCCCTATGATCCTCTGCCTTGTTTCTTAAATTCCACATATCAGTGAGATTATATGTCTTTCTCTGTCTTTCTCTGATTGACTTATTTCACTTAGCATAATACCCTCTAGTTCTATCCACGTCATTGCAAATGGCAAGTTTTCAGGGATTTTTTGATGGCTACATAGTATTCCATTACACACACACCCCACATCTTCTTTATCCATTCATCTGTTGATGGACATCTGGACTCTTTCCATAGTTTAGCTATTGTGGACATCGCTGCTATGAATGTTGGGTGCAGGTGCCCCTTCGAATCACTACATTTGTATCTCTGGGGTAAATACCCACTAGTGTAATTGCTGGGTCATAGGGTAGCTCTATGTTCAACTTTTTGAGGAACCTCCATACTGTTTTCCAGAGTGGCTACACCAACTTGCATTCCCACCAACAGTGTAGGAGGTTTCCCATTTCTCCACATCCTTAACAACATCGTCGTTTCCTGACTTGTTAATTTTAGCCTTTCTGACTGGTGTGAGGTGGTATCTCACTGTGGTTTTGATTTGTATTTTCCTGATGCTGAGTGATGTTGAGCACTTTTTCATGTGTCTGTTGGCCATTTATATCTTTGCAGAAATGTCTGTTCATATCTTCTGTCCATTTCTTGATTGGATTATTTGTTCTTTGGGTGTTGAGTTTGAGAAGTTCTTTATAGATTTTGGGTACTAGCGCCCCTTTTTTTAAATGTTCAGTTAGCCACTATCTAGTACATAATGCGTGTTAAATGATTCATTGGTTAAGTAACACCCAGTGCTCATAGCAGCACGTGTCCTCAATACCCATCACCCTGTTACTTCCTCCTCCCACCCTCTTCCTCTCTGAAACCCCCAGATTGTTTCTCGGGGTCCATAATTTCTCATGGTTCATCTTCCTCTCTGATTTCTTCCCCTATGGATTTCTCTCCCTTCCCCTATGGTCCTCCATGCTATTGCTTATGTTCCACATATGAGTAAAACCATATAGTAATTTTCTTTCTCTGTTTGACTTACTTCACTTAACATAATTTCCTCCAGTTCTATCCATGTCAATGCAAATGATGAGTATTCATCGTTTCTGATGGCTGAATAATATTCCATTGTATGTATGAACCATATCTTTTTTATCCATTCATCTGTTGGCTCCTTCCACAGTTTGACTATTGTGGACATTGCTGCTATGAACATTGGGGTGCATGTGCCCCCCCTTTTTTAAGATATTATTTATTTATTTGACAGAGAGATCACAAGTAGGCAGAGAGGCAGACAGAGAGAGGGGGAAGCAGACTCCCTGCTGAGCAGAGAGTCTGATGTGGGGCTCGATCCCAGGACCCTGACATCATGACCTGAGCCGAAGGCAGAGATTTTAACCCACGAGCCACCCAAGCACCCGCATGTGCCCCTTTTAACGCCATCTGTATTACTGGGGTAAATACTCAGTAGTGCAATTCCTGTGTCATAGGGTAGCTCTATTATTAACATTTTGAGGAACCTCCATACTGTTTTCCAGATTGGCTATACCAACTTTGGTTGCATTCCCACCAACAGTGTAGAAGGGTTCCCCTTTCTCTACATCCTCACCAACATTTTCCTGTTTTGTTGATTTTTGCCATTCTTTTTTTTTTTTTAAGATTTTATTTATTTATTTGACAGAGATTGAGAGATCACAAGTTGGCAGAGGCAGGCAGAGAGAAAGGGAGAAGCTGACTCCCCGCTGAGCAAAGAGCCTGATGTGGGGCTCGATCCCAGAACCCCGAGATCATGACCTGAGCCGAAGGCAGAGACTAACCCACTGAGCCACCCAGGCGCCCTGATTTTTGCTATTCAACTTGGTGTAAGGTGGTATCTCATTGTGGTTTTGATTTGTATTTCCTCGATGGCTAGTGATGTTAAACATTTTTTCATGTTTCTGTTAGCCATTTGTATGTCTTTTTTAGAGAAGTGTCTGTTCATGTCTTCTGCCCATTTTTTGACTAGGTTATTAGTTTTTTGAGTGTTGAGTTTGAGAAGTTCTTTACAGATCTTAGACATCAGCCCTTTATCTGATATGTCATTTGCAAATATTTTCTCCCATTCTGTCGGTTGTCTTTGGTTTTGTTGACTGTTTCCTTTGCTGTACAAAAGCTTTTTATCTCGATGAAGTCCAATAGTTCATTTTCGCCCTTGCTTCCCTTGCCTTTGGTGATGTTTCTAGGAAGAAGTTGATGCGGCCGAGGTCAAAGAGATTGCTGCCTGTGTTCTCTTCAAGGATTTTGATGGATTCCTGTCTCACATTTAGGTCTTTCATCCATTTTAAGTCTATTTTTGTTTATGGTGTAAGGAAATGGTTTCTTTCTTCTGCATGTGCCTGTCCAATTTTCCCAACACCATTTGTTGAAGAGACTGCCTTTTCCATTGGGTAGTCTTTCCTGCTTTGTCAAAGATTACTTGACCTTAGAGTTCAGGGTCCATTTCTGAGTTATCTATTGTGTTCCACGGATTTATGTGTCTTTTTGTGTTGGTACCACACTGTCTTTTTTTTTTTTTTTTAAGATTTTATTTATTTAACAGAGAGAGAACACAAGCAGGCAGAGAGGCAGGCAGAGGCAGAGAGAGGAGCAGGCTCCCTGCGGAGCAAGGAGCCCGATGCGGGACTTGATCCCAAGACGCCGGGATCATGACCTGAGCCAAAGGCAGCTGCTTAACCAACTGAGCCACCCAGGCGTCCCAGTACCACACTGTCTTTGAGCTTTCTTGTCTAATCATTTTTTGTAGTCTAATCACCAGCTTGAAGTCTGGAATTGTGATGCCCCCCACTTTGGTTTTCTTTTTCAACATTCCTCTGGCTATTAGGGGTCTTTTCTGGTTCCATACAAATTTTACTATTATTCCATCTCTGTGAAAAAAGTTGATGGTATTTTGATAGGGATTGCGTTGAATGTGTGGATTGCTATAGGTAGCATAGACATTTTCACAATATTTGTTCTTCCAATCCATGAGCATGGAACATTTTTCCATTTCTTTGGGTCTTGCTCAATTTTTTCATGAGTATTCTATAGTTTCCTGAGTACAGATGATCCTTTGCCTCTTTGGTTAGATTTATTCCTAGGTATCTAATGGTTTTTGCTGCAATTGTAAATGAGATTGACTTCTTAATACTTCTTAATTTCTCTTTCTTCTATCTCATTGGTGTACAGAAATGCAACTGATTTCTGTGCATTGATTCTATATCCTTCCACTTTACTGAATTCCTGTATGAGTTCTAACAGTTTTGAGGTGAAGTCTTTTGGGTTTTTTGAATAAAGTATCATATCATCCGCAAAGAGTGAGAGTTTGACTTCTTTGCCAATTTGGGTACCTTTTATTTCTTTTCGTCTGATTGCTGAGGTTAGGAGGTTAGAACTTTTAGTACTATGTTGAACAGCAGTGGTAATAGTGGACATCCCTGCTGTGTTCCTGACCTTAGGGGAAAGAAAAGCTCTCAGTTTTTCCCCTTTGAGAATCATATTTATTGTGGGTTTTTCATAGGTGCAAGCCTCTTGTTTAAAAGTAGGGAAAAAGGTTCTATTAGAGGTACTAAAAAATACAAAAGCTTTTTTCTTTTTGTGATTTCTCAACTTACAATGTTTTATTATTTGCTTTTAATGCCATTCTAACTAATACTGCCATTCTGAGTTAAGATCATATATTAGCATGATAACAGTTTCCAGTGCAAACATAAAAGCATTTAACTCCTAATAAAATTACACAACTGGCATTTTGTAGCTCGTACTTTCATGTGCATTTAGTTCTTGCCATTACAATGAAAATGCAGGACAGAAGTAACTTTTATTTAACTTCTTGATATTACACATTCTACCAACGTTCTCTGCATTTGACTTACTGATTTTAGGACAAAGGAAAACAACCATTCATTGCCCTATCTTTCTCTTTTCTTCTGTGTCATCTTCAGTATAATGGTTGGCTAATACAAGGAAGTGACGAAGTAACATAAGCAAGAACAGCGTTCCTTAGTTTTTCGAGTTTCTTAAAATGCTTTGTCTTCCCTATTTAAACCAAGTTCTGGTTCAAACTGAAAGCACAGCCTCTTGGGGTTGTCAGGACCCCTGCCCACTCAGTTGTAGATGAAACACACTTGCACTCATTTTGAATCTCATATTGGAATTCTTTCCTCATGGAGAATTGAAAATGCTACATATGAATAGAGAAGCGAGGAATGGAAGACAGACACGCGTATTGCATGAATCCCCTCTTCACATACATGCTGTCTTGTCCCACTGGATTTACAAAATGCCAGTTCAAAGGAAAATACCAAGAATGTCCAGATGGGAACAAAGGAGGCGTTAAACTAAGTCTGGGTTTTTTCTGAGCCCAGTGCCCTATACTGCTTACTACATTGGTCACACATCTGTGAAGCTGAGCCTACCTGGGGCTGACCCGTCGTCCTGTGCCTCCCTTTTCTAGGAAGCTCCTTCTGGCACTGACCACTCCGTGGATAGGTTCTCATTTGTTTTCTAAACTATTTAGTCTTGTTATCGTCTCTTTCTGGCTCTATCTTGGTCTTCTTTGGTCCTTTTAAGTAAAATGAATGGAATGATTTTTCACCTTTTCCCCTTCTCCCCACATTTGCCCCTAAAAGAAAAACAACAATTTCAGCAATAGGAAAGAAGGCAGAGACTGGGAGCCATATTGTGCTCTGTGAGCAGGGACCTGACTTTAAAGAAACCTCTGACGCAGAGTAGGTGGTTGCTGTTGCAGAGATGACAAGTACAATGAGGTCTTGGGGCCTTTAGAAGGAAAACAAAATTGGCTGGGATGTGATTTTAGGTGTATCATCCTACAGAATATTGGAAAGGGGCTGGATAGAAATTAAATGATTTTAAAGGTTTTTTTTTTTAAGCAAATGCTTGGGAAGGGCAGAAGTATAAAGAACTGATGGTTAGGTTGTCCAAAAGTGCTTAAAGAATTAAAACTCTCACTTGAGGCAAAGGTGATAGTCATTCTGTTTAGTTGCATCATCTAAGACAGTAGTTTTATTTTTTTTAAGATTTTATTTATTTATTTGTCAGAAAGAGAGACGGAGAGGCAGGCAGAGGGAGAAGCAGGCTCCCTGCTGAGCAAGGAGCCTTTGCAGGATTCGATCCCAAGACCCTGGGGTCATGACCTGAGCCAAAGGCAGATGCTTAACTGACTGTGTCACCCCAGCATCGCTAGGATGGTAGTTTAAAAAATTTTTTTTAAATGCAACCCACAGTAAGAAATAGACTATAATATCCCAGTCACACAATCACATAAAAAAAAGCTATATATATATAACTAAAACAAAAGTTCCATGAAACAATATGCTTACCATGTATGACCAAGGAAATTGGGAGCAAGACCCACATTAGGGGTTCCTGGCTGGCTCAGTTGGTAAAGCATGAACTCTTGATCTCAGGATCATGATTTCAAGCCTCATGTTGGATGTAGAGCTTAGTTTTTTTTTAAAAAAAGTGCTAGATGATCTCTTTAGCCGTAAAATATAGCTCTAACACTATAAAACTTGTAACTCCCCTTACTTTCATTTCTTACCTGTGGGTTTCCCCTGTTAGGTAGAAAATGACTATCATTTTGGTATTGAACTGATGGATTTCTATAAAGATTCTTGGTATTTTGTGGTGCTTTTCTGATATAGAACAAAACTTTAGATGAATGAAAGCAGACTCATTTCACTTTCCCTGCTTCAATTACCCCAGGCTGATGTGAAATTTAACAAGTTGGGTGATTTCTGTTATATGGTGTGCAATGAGTTGAGAAAGTGTGTATGTGTTTAATTCTAAAACCATTACATTGTAGGTTGTCAGAAAGTCATTGATTTTGAGTATTGGCCATTATTTGATTTTTTTTTTATTTGAGGCTTTAAAACTGCTAAAATTTAAGCTGCTAAAACTTTGTATGATTTTTTTTTGCCAGGTTGTTTTCTTTGAAGTCTCAGGATGGTTGGTTACTACGGCTTCAGATGTCACTTTCAGTTATGTCTACGTATAGAAGGAAAAAATGATCATCTCTTCATGTGATTTTCTTAAGACAGAGAAACCTATCCTAGCAACCCCCAGCAGATTTCCTTTCAGGTTTCACCGACTGGAATTAGGTTATGGGATTGATCCTAAGCCACTTACTGCAAAGGGACAGGAAAATAGATTCAGCAGGGCCTTCCTCTGGGGCTCTGAGCCTCCTGGAGAAGGGATGCATTCCTGAACAAAAATAGGGTTCTGTTAACAAAGAAGAAGGGTGAAATGAATGTTAAATGGAAAACTACCAGTAATTGTTACAGGAAAGGAAAATTAATGAATAAAATGCAATCATAAATTGTGAATAAACTACATGGAAGCTAGCTTTTGCTGCATAACAAAACATTTCAAATTTTAACTCATGATTCTGTTTTGACTGAGCATGGCCAAGAGGTTCTTCTGGTCTTGACTGGGTTCACTCATTTCTGGTCTGCTGCAAATCAGCTTTGTAGCTCTGTTCCTAAGGTTTGACTGGTTGTTGGCTGAGGCAGGGGTGCCAGGTGTATTTCAATATCCAGCAAGCTATCCTTGGCTCGTTCCTTTGGTAGATTGGCAAAGTTCCAAGAACTAGAACAGATGCTTGCAAATGTTTTTGAGGCCTAGGCTTGGAACTGGCACATAACTTCTGCATTCTGCATAAGATAGGCAATGGGAAAGCCACTCAGATCTCCCTTCAAGGGAGAACTATCAAATCACCAATATGTCTCTGAGGTGAAATTCTTATACTGGTATGATTGTTACTGATGATTTCCTGATAGTGTTTGTTTTAGGCATCAAAAGTGTGGAGGCCGTGAGGGGGGTGATTTAAAACAAAAATGTTAAAGAGACATAAAATCATGGCATATTCAATGCAAGGAATTTTAGAGATTAGTCCAATTCCTTCATTTTTTTCACTTTTATAAAATTAGATTTTATTATCAATATAGGCATATAGTTTAAAAAGTGAAACAGAGTAAAAAGGCTTTTAAGCAAAAAACAAAACAAAACAAAACAGTAGTTTTCTGCTTATGTTCTATACCACAGACACAAGCACTATGTTTTTAGCTATTTCTTCCTGTGTTTACCTAATCATTCTAATATGCAATTGCTGTTGTCTTTTGATTCATTCATTCATTTTGATATATATTGACTATGAGGAGGATTTCAGCTGTCCATACTTCTTCTTCCTCTTCTCTCATCTTCTTAGTGTAGTTAAATAATGATTTTTATCTAATGCACATTTGGAGTTTTTATTAAGATAGTATAGTAGGCTGGGGCGCCTGTGTGGCTCAGTGGGTTAAAGCCTCTGCCTTCAGCTCAGGTCATGATCTCAAGCCCCATGTCAGGCTCCCTGCTCAGCAAGGGAGCCTGCTTCCCCCTTTCCCTCTGCCTGCCTCTCTACCTACTTGTGATCTCTCTCTCTGTCAAATAAATGAATAGAATCTTAAAAAAAAAATAGTATAGTGGGCTGAATAATACCCTCCCCAAATAGGCCTCTATCTCTAGGAACTGTGAATGTTACTTTCTATGGAAAAAGAGGCTTTACAGTTATGATTGTTAAGGCTATTGAGATGGGGAGATTATTCTGGCTTATCCTGGTGGGCCTTAAATTCGATCACAAATATCTGTACAAGAGGAAGGCAGAGTGATATCTGACAGAGAAGAAGGCAATGTGAAGACTGGAACAGGATGCTACACTGTTGACTTTGAAGGTGGAAGAAGGGGGCTATAAACTAAGGAATGTAGCTCTAATCTCTGAAAAAGGCAAGAAAATGAAATTTATTCTGAGCCTCTGGAAAAAACTGTAGCCCTGTTGACATTTTATTTGTGGCCATTGGAACTGATGTCTGACTTCTGATCTCTAGAATAGTAAAAGAATGTGTGTTCTTTGAAGCGAACAAATTTGTGGCAATTTCTTACAGCAAACATAGGGAACAATACATTCATGTATATATGGTTCTGTGCTAAGTCATTTTTTGTACCATTTTATTTCTATTGACCTAAATAATGATTTTTTTCCATTTTAGTTTGAATTATCTGACTGAGGCTAAGTCTTCATCCATCCATCAGCTCCATAAAGCAACTCTCTTTATAGCTTTTCATGTCAAAACTGTCAAGTAGTAATCTATTCCATTTTTCCCCCTGAAAAAACAAATCCCTCTAGAGAATCCTTGGATTATAGCTCTCTGCCTATATCCTGGGACTTCTTTTTGCCATCACCCTTGAAATTCTCTTTATCACTCCCCTTAGTTGACTACCTTGTACTCTGAATCTCATTTCATGTCTCTGTCTTTATTGTCTTTTTTTTTTTTTTAATTAAGTAGGCTCTATGCCCAGCATGGAGCCCAAGATGGGGCTTGAACCCAGGACCCTGAGATCAAGACCTGAGCTGAGATCAAGAGTCAGATGCCTAACCAACTGAGCCACCAGGCACCCCTCTTTATTGGTTTTTATTGACAGGAGCACATCCGGTAATTTCCTGAGAATAGGAGGTAAGTTTTTTGTTTTTAAACTTTGCAGGTCTGAAAATATCTATTCTATCCTTTATTTCAGTGGAATTTTGACTGGATATTGAATTTGAGACAAGAAATAATTTATGCTCAGAATTTTGAGGGCATTTTTCCTTTGTCTTCTGGTTTTCACTATTGCCATACAGAAGTCAATTCACTTTGGCTCCCAACCATTGTATATCACTTTCTCTTTTAGCTTTATGGAATCTAGTTTTAGTATTCTGGAAATTCATAAGAATGAGGCTTGGTGGGTCTTGATTTGTATTGCTGGGTATTCAATGAGTCTCTTCTTTCTGGAGATCCATGTCCTTCACTTCAGGAATATTTTTTTATGTTTCTTTATTTTTTTTTTTTGGATTTTATTTATTTATTTGACAGAGAGAGATCACAAGTAGGCAGAGAGGCAGGCAGAGGGAGAGGGGGAAGCAGGCTCCCTGCTGAGCAGAGAGCCTGATGTGGGGCTCGATCCCAGGACCCTGGGATCATGACCTAAGCCAAAGGCAGAGGTCTAACCCACTGAGCCACTCAGGCGCCCCTTAAGTTTCTTTATTTGTTTACATTTTTAATAATTATTATACCCAGGGTGGGGCTCAAACTCAGGAACCTGAGATCAAGAGTTGTCATGTTCTTTCAACTGAGCCAACCAGGTGCCCCAGGAAATTTTTTAAAATAGTATTTCTTTGACAATTTACTGTCCAGTGTTTTCTTTATTCTCCTAGGAATTCTCATATTGAACCTCCTGTATTGATCTAATTTTATTCTCTCCCGATTTCCATTTCTTTCTTTTTGCTTTCCTCTCTGAGATAGTTCCTTGACCTTACCTTACAACAAAACTAAAAACTGTCTCTTCAGTTCTCATACTTTTAAGTTTCACGGGTTCTTTCTTGCTCTTTGATTTTCTACTTTTATAGCACTTTATTTTTGTTTTAATGGCACAATCTCTCTATTTTTCTCTCTCTCTCCCTGGATAATACCATAGAGTTTTGTTAATTTTTTTCTGCATCTTGTATTGTTTCTGCACTTACTAAATTCCTTAACCCCCGTTTGTTTACTTTGGTCACTCTCTTTTTTAAAAATTTCAATTCAGTCAATTAACATAGAGTGTACTATTTGTGTCAGGGGTACAGGTCTGTGATTCATCAGTCTTTTATAATACGCAGTGCTCATTATAACACATACCCTCCCCAATGTCCATCACCCAGTTATCCCATCCCCCCTAACCACCTCCAGTCACTCTCTTACTTGATAGTGGTTTTCCTCAAATGTCTGATGATCCTTAGTGGCATGTTCTATTTTAAGCAAAAAATATGGAGAGAGCTGTTAAGTGGAATGTTTCACTGTAGTAGGATTAGGCAGCCTCTCAGTTTTGTCAACAAAGATTTCAAGACAACAGTATCTCTGGAGTGTTCAGTTTTTCCTGAGAGGGCTCTTCGTCCAGTCTTCTACCTGGGGGATATGAGCCTTGAAAGCAGTATTGAGGAGCTAGGAGAAGGAAGGCTTTCAGGTGATTCCTCTATCCCATTCCAGGATGGCCCATTTGCTCATAGGCACTTTTACATAATTTTTTTGATGTTATTATAAATAATACTGATTTTAAAAAGTTTTATTGAAATATAATTCACATACCATATAATTTCCCTATTTAAGATTTTTAATTCAATAGTGTTTAGTATATTCAATACATGAGCAACTCTCACTACTGTCAATTTTAGATCATCTCCATCCCCTCAAGAAGTCTGTGGGGGAGGGGAATGTGGAACTCGTTTAACAGGCATAATATTTCAGTTTTGCAAGATAAGAAAATTTTAGAGATCTGTTGCAACAAGGCGAATATAGATAACACTATTGTCATGTATACTTAAAAAATGGTCAAGTTGGTAAGAAAGAGAGAGAAACTCTGTATCCTTTAGCTATCTATCATCCCTATCTCCACATCCACACCACTCCAATCCTAAGCAAAAACTAATCTACTTTGAGTCTCTATATATTTCTCTATCCTAAATATTTCATACAGATGGATCATATAATATATGACCTTTGTGGCTTTTTTTCACTAAAAGTAATGTTTTCAAGGTACATCCATATTGTAGCATATATCAGGACTTCACTTTTTCATGGCTGAATAATATTCTATTGTAGGCATATACCACATTTGTTTATCTGTTCATCCATTACTGGACATTTCACTGTTTCCACCTTTTTGCTATAATGAATAATGCTGCCATAAACATTTATGTACAAGGTTTTTTTTTTAAGATTTTATTTATTTATTTGAGAGAAAGAGAGAGAGTGAGAGAGAGTGAGCACGAGAGGGGGAAGGTCAGAGGGAGAAGCAGACGCCCTGCTGAGCAGGGAGCCTGAAGCAGGACTTGATCCCAGGACTCCAGGATCATGACCTGAGCTGAAGGCAGTCGTTCAACCAACTGAGCCACCAAGGCACCCTATGTACAAGTTTTTATATGAACATTGCTGTTGCTTAAAGCCACTCAGTTATTGGTAATTTGTTTTGGCAACCCTAGGAAACTAATATAAGATCCTTTGTCCATTTTAAAATTGCTTTTTTTTTTTTTTTTTGACACAGAGAGAGAGACCACAAGTAGGCAGAAAGGCAGGCAGAGAGAGAGGGGGAAGCAGGCCCCCACTGAGCAGAAAGCCCGATGCAGGGCTTGATCTCAGAACCCTGAAACCATGACCTGAGCTGAAGGCAGAGGCTTTAACCCACTGAGCCACCCAGGCGCCCCTTAAAATTGCTTAAAAAATTTTTTTTTGAGCTGTAAGAATTCCGTATGTATTTTGGATATGACTCCTTTATGAGATATGTAATTTGCAAATATTTTCTCCCATTCTGTGAGTTGTCCTTTTTTTTTTTTTTTTAAGATTTTATTTATTTGAGAGAGAGCGAGAGCGAGAGCGAGAGAGAGTGTAAGCAGGGAGAGGGGCCTCGGGAGAGGGACAGGCACACTCCCCATTGAGTGGGGAGCCTGAGTGGGTCTCTAGACCAGGGCTCCAAGACCATGACCTGAGCCGAAGTCAGATGCTTAACAAACTTAGCCACCCAGGTCACCCTAGTTCTGCCCTCTTTAGTTACAAAGAATTGTTGTATGTAGAAATAATGGACTTTGGTGAATAGAAGGCTGGCTTTTATATTCTGGAGAAAAGATATTAAATCCACTGCTTCTAATTCTATGTCCAATGTTAGAACTAGACTATTCATCAGCAAAATGGAGAAAAGGCTGAAATCTCCCATAATAAAGACTGGGATAATTAATAAATAACAACTTTAGTCCCTAAAAATATTTCTAAGCTAGCCAGCTCTCAAACCATTAAATAAAGTTGTTGCGTAAAATAATGTGTGACTAATTATCAGGTAGATCATGGAACGATTTCTGAAGAAAATATTTTGGGGCACTTGGGTGGCTCGGTTGGTTAAACATCTGCCTTCGGCTCAGGTCTTACATTGGACTCCCAGCTCAGCGTGGAGTCTGCTTCTCCTTCTCCCTCTGCACCTCCCTCTGCTCGTGCTCTCTCTCTCCCTTGCTCACTTTCTCTCCCTCAAATAAATAAAATCTTTAAAAAATATATTGAGTCCAGGGAGAGGTTGACAAGTGAATATTATAGGCAGGTAAAACAAGTTGTGTAAGCACAAAAAGACAGAGAAGTATGAGTTGTTCAGACAATCATATGCATAGTAAGGGCATGTAAAGAAAAAACCTGGTCTTTCTTCTGTGTTTCTCCTCCACTTTCACACTGCTACCACACTCACAACACTTCTGACACCAAATGTCAGTGTGGGTTTTTTTTTCCCCCATCCCAAAAAATTCTGTGATGTAAGCTGGGTGTCATAACAATTTAACTCAATCCCAGGACTACTTAGAGATAACAGAAGTTAATTCCCATGAGACTCAGTCCGTTGAGACCGCCCCCCACTTGAGATGCCAATTGCAAGTAATAGGTCCAGGTTACCCACAACTTCTGTCTGACATGGCTATAAATTGGAGGTTCCTATGACCTCCTCCCCCTTGGATTTGATTATTTGCTAGAATAGCTCACAGAAGTCAGAGAAACACTTATTTATGTTTACCAGTTTGTTAAAGGATACGATAAAGGATACAGATTAACAGCAGATGGAGAAATACAAAGGACAAGGTCTGGGAGGGTCCCAAGTGCAGGAGTTTCTGTCCTTACGGAGTTGGGGCAATCACCCTCCTTACTATTGGCGTTTTATGGAGGTTTCCTCACATAGGAATGATCAAATATTAACTTCATTTCCAGTCCTTCTTCCTTCTCTGGAGGATGGGGCTGAAAATTCCAAGCCTCTAATCATGGCTTGGTCTTTCTGGTGACCAGCCCCCAACCAGGAGTCTACCCAGAGTCACCCCATTAGAACAACAGATGCTCCTAGTGCTCTTATCACTTGGGAATTTACAAAGGTTTCAGTGCCCTGTGTCAGGAACTAGGGGCAGAGACCAATATATTTATTTTTTATTTCAATATATTTATTTTTATGCTTTTATTTATATGCTTTTATTTATTTATTTATGCTTTTATTTATATTTATATGCTTTTATTTCTATGAAGATGTAGAAAATCTGTCAGGAGAGGTAATAATGCTAAATGCTAACATTTTATTAAGCTCTATTCTGGCTACTACTTAGAACTTTTCATGCAAGAACCTTCATAACACCCTTGTGATGCAGATACTATTATCCCATTTTACAGATGGGGAAATGGAGAAATGGAGAAATGGAATGTTAACTAACCCAAGATTAATAGTTAATAAATGACAGAGATAGGCTCTGAACCCAGGTAGTGTATCTGCCTCTCATGAAGTGATCTTATCATAAATGGTCTTTCTATTTTGAAGGTTCTAGGACTTTTTAGGTAGAAAGTTGGAGATATCAATAGAAACATGTTCTTCTATCTCTTCACCTTTGGCTTGGCTATCTAAAAGGAATATCTGAAATAATATAAATGGTCACAGTTTATGGAACCAGAGTGGAGGCCAGAGGATTGTTACAAACTTTTGATCCTCCATGTATAACCTGGATTTGGAAGGACAGACCTGTTGACTGATGACTGATTGATGACTGATGGCCCTAAACTCATATATTTCAAGTAGGGCAGAGACTGTTGAAGAAGGGATATCCTACCTTTCTATCTAAGAAGATAAAGCTGTGAAAGGAGAATGAGTATTGGTGTCAGTCAGTGATTGATGCCAGTTCTTTTGGCTATTGTTTTTTATTTCCTATGAACCTTAACTGCAAATACATACAGAAAAAAAGTAAGATATTTAAAACTCCCATAAATTAACTGCTGCTACTCTATTCTGTTTCATATATACTAAGTTGTTTTATCCTCTCAACAATTCTATAAGATAGGTACAATTGTGGGTGCCTGGGTGGCTCAGTTGGTTAAGCAACTGCCTTTGGCTCAGGTCATGATCCCAGGGTCCCAGGTTTGAGTCCCACATCAGCTCCCAGCTCTGTGGGGAGTCTGCTTCTCCCTCTGACCTTCTCCCCTCTCATACTCTTTCTCTCTCAGATAAATAAAATCTTAAAAAAAAAAGGTAGGTACAATGATTGATCTTATTTTACAAATGGGGACATTAAAGCACAAATTCATAAAGTTATTATAATATCTTGCTTACAGTTTTACAGAAAATAAATGGGGGAGTTAAGTGAAGCTGAAAAGAACTACAATAAAGTTGTCAGTGAGTACTAAATGGCTGGTTAAAAATTAGTACTTTTGAGAGACTGTGTAGGAGAAAGAGCCCTGGATTTGTATCAGGACTTGGATTCAAGCTCCAACATTTAGCGCTGTGTAAAGATTGGGCACTGGCCACTCTAGGCAGTTTCCTCGCATATCTCATAAGGTTTTTTGCCAGGACCTAGAGAAGTGGCTATTGTAAAGCGCACTATACTTTCTAAAATGGTACACAAATGTGAGAAACATCTACTGACACCGAATTTGAAAATCTGGGATCCGGACAGTCAATCCCGAAAGGAAAATCCTCTTGACTCTCCTCCCGGAAGCCGGCGCAGGGCAGTCTGGGACTTGTAGTTTTGTTGTGGCTCTGGCCTGACTTTCTCCCTTAGTTGGGGAGGCTGGTGTAAGCCCCGGAAGTACTCGCTACCTAGAGGCGTGCTGGTTAGGAAGTGGAGTCAAAGGTCGCGGGGGCAGAAGGCGTTCCTGGTGCTGGCTTAGTCGCTATGTAGCGGAGGGGCAGGCGTCCACCTGCATGTTCTGGAAGGTTCTTGTGCTCAACTAGGGCAGTAGCCCCAAGACTTGTAGTCGCCGGGTTCGGGTCACTGCCGGCTGAGCGGAGTCGCCGCCATGTTTGGCTGCTTGGTGGCAGGGAGGCTGGTGAGGATGGGGCCGAGTGGTATCAGGAAGGGGGCAGGACGCCCGAGGGCGAGGCCCCGGGAAGGGGAAGGTGCTCGGGTGCAGGAGAGGCGGGGAAACCCCCCTAAGTGTACTTTCCAGCTAAATGTGAGGGTGGAGAGTGGGTGCTGGGATAATCTCTTTCTCGGCTCTTTTCAGTCATTTGAATATTAGCCACATTAGCTACTATTTGTCGAGTGTGCATTATCTATACGCAGGCAGTGCTCGCCTTTTGTTCATTTCTGATAATTTCAGCCTTCTAGGTGGCGCTTATTTAGCACCTCAAATTTAACCTTCCTAACTCGTGAGATGGTTATGATAATTCTTACTTTGTAGTTGAAGAACTTAAGCTCAATTGTCAGTCTAAATACTTGCCTGAACTAGCTCATACGGTAACTTAAGAAGTAAACGTCGCATTTGAATTTAGTCTGTAACATACTGTTTCTAAAAAGTTAAGGTGCTGGGGCAGTGTATACCTTGGGGGTCCTTTGGGGAGGACCCCAGTAAAAAAATATGCTTTAAGTAATTGGAAGTTGGCAGGTAGAAACGGCTAAACTTCGGTGTGAGTCATGGCCAAGATACCCCAGAAGGGTATGAGCTGCGAAAATCTTTATTAGTCAAAAGAGATGATAATTTGCCTTGCCAGATATTAGAGTTAAATGGGATCAGCCCCTGGAATTGTTAGGAATAATTTAGAGAATGAATCTTGCTTGCCTCCTTACAAACCATCTAGAAATCCCTTTTAGATTTAACTCCTTTCACCCAGAGTTCTTTATTTTTGCTCCCTGCTTTGTTAAATTTTGCAGCCCATTTGTTGAATTAAATTTTTCATCAACTTTTGATACTGTATTATGTACACAGTTCTAAGAAACTGCAAAGATAAATGGAGACCACTAGCTCAGAAAGTTTGTTTATTGAATGACTGGGAGGCCACTTTGGTGATGGTGGTAATTGGTAATATTGGTGAGGTAACTTTGAATTGCTCCTGGTGTTGGCAGGGAAAATGAAAAGACCAGCTGGGGATAAATGTGGGACTCGGATGAGTGTGTCATCAGTGAATTACATTTAAAATGTGTGTGTGTTTTGTTTTATTTTTATTTATTTTTAAGTAATCTCTGTGCCCAATGTAGGGATTAGGCTCACTACCCTGAGATCAAGAGTCTCATACTTTACGACTGAGCCAGCCAGGTGCCCCTGTGTGTGTTTTTTAAATTTTTTTTTTTTTAAGATTTTTATTATTTACTTATTAGAGAGCGAGAGACTGAGAATGAGAGGGGAGAAGGTCAGAGGGAGAAGCAGACTTCCCGCAGAGCCGGGAGTCCGATATGGGACTCGATCCCGGAACTCCGGGATCATGACCTGAGCCGAAGGCAGTTGCTTAACCAACTGAGCCACCCAGGCGCCCCAGCCCTGTGTGTGTTTTTTAAAGAAGGGACCACATGGATTCCATGTATCCCATGTTGTCAACTAATTTGGAAGGAAATTTAATTACAGCAATACCCATGGCTACTTACCTAACACCTAACCTCTGTGATAGATATCCAGTAGAGGTTCTTTAAAGATAAGACTTTTAGGAGGTGTCTGAATCTGTTAACCAGAGAATGTGTTCATCAAAATGAAGGGCAAATAGACCTGGAGTTACCCAGAACTTCACTTCATTATTCTCTAAATAGAAAAGTCCATTCACCTAATATTATGCACTCAGTTTCATTCCTTGAAAATTTTTTCTTAAATAAAAGAGTTATCTTTTTCCCTAAGGTTAAGTATTAATGTGTCATAATACAGATTTATGTATGGTGCTTGGTAGAGTTGACATTTAACAGATATTTATTTTGTCTGATGGTTATTTCATGGTTTGTAAATACCATCATTTTATATGTTTTTTAAGATTGTGTGCATGCCCAAAACTGGCGAAATAATTTAATACTAATAGAGGCAGTTTGGTTTTATATTTATGTTTTTCTTTTGTTTTATTCTCTGTTTAAACTGGACAGGTTTTTTTATTATTTTTTTTAAAGATTTTTATTTATTTATTTGAGAGAGAGAGGAAGATCACAAGTAGGGAGAGAGGCAGGCAGAGAGAGAGGGGGAAGCAGGCTCCCCACTGAGCAGAGAGCCCAATGTGGGGCTTGATCCCAGGACCCTGAAATCATGACCTGAGCCGAAGGCAGAGGCTTTAACCCACTGAGCCACCCAGGCGCCCCTAAACTGGAGAGGTTTTTTTTTTTTAATTTTTAATTTAATTTTATTTTTTTTAAAGATTTTTATTTATTTATTTGACAGAGAGAGAGATCACAAATAGGCAGAGAGGCAGGCAGAGAGAGAGTAGGAAGCAGGCTTCCCGCTGAGCAGAAAGCCCGATGCAGGGCCATCCTGCATCCGAGGACCCTGAGATCACGACCCGAGCCGAAGGCAGAGGCTTTAACCCACTGAGCCACCCAGGCACCCCCCCCTTTTTTTTTAAAAAAAGATTTTATTTATTTATGTGAGAGAGAGACAGAGAGAGAGCATGAGCAGGGAGAAGGTCAGAGCAGGGAGAAGGTCAGAGGGAGAAGCAGACTCCCTGTGGAGCTGGGAGCCCGATGTGGGACTTGATCCCGGGACTCCGATATGACCTGAGCTGAAGGCAGTTGCTTAACCAACTGAGCCACCCAGGCACCCTAAGCTGGACAGTTTTTAATGAGGTTGGAAAACTTCAGAAGAGAGAAGCAGAACTTGATTTTAAGAACATACATTCTTGGTCTCTTGGGAATAAATTTAGGACAATTCATATTTATTGATAATACATAGCTATAAATTTTTTTGTTTCTTTGTAGTAGTAGCTAGGATATTATAAAAGAAAAAAGTAAGCATTTTAGTAACAGCAGCAACTATTAGCAAAGGAAAAGAAGTTGCATTCTAGGTAATATGATTTGACCATTTAGAGTCTTAAAATACTGGTCGTAATTCAGATTTGGTGTTTTGGTGAGTAGAGTGGCAATAGCAATTAAAAAGAAAACCAAAAATCTATGTATCATGTAAACTCTTGACAGCCTTTTGACCTGAGTGCCCTCAGAATTAATACTTCATTTTTGCTTCATTTTTGTAATTTTTTGAAAGTGGATAAAAGGAATTTTCTCTTTGGAAGTAGATATCTCAAACTTCTCAAACTTCAAAATAAGATAAGATCTTATTCTAGAAACTGACATTCAATTCTAGAACAGAAACTTAGATTACGAAATGAGTCAAGAGGAAACTTTTACAGGTTCCCACTTAGCACATTCAAGGTAGGATTTTTGCTTTTTATATACAGTTGATTCTCATTATTCATAGTAGTTCGGTTCTGTGAAGTCAGTGTGAACGCTCAGTTCCTCAATTGGTACATACTGAATCATTGCCTTTAGGGGAAATACAGAGTTAGGTTTTTTCAAGCCTCTGATGACAGTTTTTATCAGCCTGTCAATACATAACCTTGTTTTCTGTGTTTCTGTTTAAGTACATCTATTTTATTTTATTTATTTATTATTTATTTTGTTAAATACATATACATAAACATATAATGTATTATTTGCCCCCGGGGTACATGTCTGTGAATCATTAGGCTTACACGTTTCACAGCACTTACCAAAACACATACTCTCTCCAATGTCCATAACCCAGCTACCCTATCCCTACCTCAGAGCAACCCTCAGTTTGTTTCATGAGTTTAAGAGTTTCTTATGGTTTGTCTCCCTCCTGATCCCATCTTGTTTCATTCCCCCCTAACCCCCATGACCCCCACCCTGCCTCTCAAATTCTTCATACCAGAGAGATCATATGATAATTGTCTTTCTCTAGTTGACTTATTTCGCTTAGCATAATACTCTAGTTCCATCCACGTTGTTGCAAATGGCAAGATTTCATTTCTCTTGATGGCTGCATAGTATTCCATTGTATATATATACCGCATCTTCTTTATCCATTCATCTGTTGATGGACATCTAGGTTCTTTCCAGAGTTTGGCTATTGTATACCTTGCTGCTATAAACATTTGGGTGCACATGCCCCTCTGTTTAAGGACATCTTATTTAATAATGTGTTGTTGATTCATTAACATTGGACTTAACAGTCAATAACACCATAACTCATTTCTGAATGAAACTTACATATTTTCTCAGTAAGGCACATAACAACCATTTCAGACTTAGGAATACTAGCCAGCATTTCAGCAGGCCATTTTAAACATCAGAATCACCAACAAAAAGCACAAAATACAAACAAACATGATACTAAATTGATTGCGAAAAACACATTTGTGTACAGTATGAGATCTGAAAGAAAGAAAGCACAGCTCACTTTTCTCCACGTCAGCTGGGAACGTGTGCATTAGGCAACCTAAAATTTCTGCTGCTCTGTACATGAATATGCCCATGAATGACCACCAAAGTGCAATGAATATTGATTTTGTGCCTAGAAATAAATTTTAGTGAGTAGGCAAATTAATAAATAGGGAATCTGCAAGTGAGGATTAGCTAATTCTTTCTGGATTGCTTACCCATTTTAATTTCCTGTACTTTGCATACTAGAGGATAAGGTTTTGGTGGTGTAGTATTTTGAACAACCTTTCATTTCTTTAACATTCTGAAGCTGTATTGAATGTATAACATTCTTTTCGGGGCACTTCTGAAATAATTTAGTTTAAATAATTTATAAGAATAAAAAAACCTCTATTTTTTAAAGGTTACATTCATTAAATGATCATTTTAAGGCTGAATATATACATTTGGATCTTCTTTTTAAATTTAACACTGAAATACTTGGAAATTCCACATAGACTATCAGATTAACCCAAAGTTAAACTGCTATAATGACTGTAATTAACTATACTTGATAACACCTTACAGGAATACTATAAGGGTTGTGTAGAAACTCCTCAAGCTATTGAACTAAGATGAGTTTCTTATTTTCTAGGTGCAAACAGCTGCACAGCAAGTGGCAGAGGATAAATTTGTTTTTGACTTGCCTGATTATGAAAGTATCAACCATGTTGTGGTTTTTATGCTGGGAACAATTCCATTTCCTGAGGGAATGGGAGGATCTGTCTACTTTTCCTATCCTGATTCAAATGGAATGCCTGTATGGCAACTCCTAGGATTTGTCACAAATGGGAAACCAAGTGCCATCTTCAAAATTTCAGGTCTTAAATCTGGTAAGAAATAATATTAAAATTAATAATTTTAATTAATTAAGCTCTTAATAGCGTACATAGGATGTGGCTTTTTTCTTTTTCTTTTTTTTTTACTTTCCATTGTTTTACTGATTTCTAAAGTGATACATTATTTTTAAAAAATTCAGATGGTAAACTGATCGACTTGAAAAGTAATAAGCAAAAGACCTCCTTGGCTCTGCACATTTCCAGCCTCTGTCCCTGGAAAGAGCCATTTACTTTGGTGTAGTGATTTTGTATACTTTTGTAAAGGGATTTTATTATGTGTTTTAACAAATAATGACAAGGAATCTTCTCAGAATTTGTAATATGCACATCTGTGTATTAAATAAACAGATAAAACAAGTAGACTTGTACAGGAATTAAAATGATAGTCCTTTTTTTTTTTTAAATGAAGGTGTTTGAACTTTCACATTTGATTACCCCTCCAGTGTTGTTGTTTTTTTTTTTTTAAGATTTTATTTATTTATTAGAGAGAGAGAGATCACAAGCAGGCAGAAAGGCAGGCAGAGAGAGAGGGGGAAAAGCAGGCTTCCTGCTGAGCAGAGAGCCCAATGTGGGGCTTGATCCCAGGACCCTGAGATCATGACCCGAGCTGAAGGCAGAGGCTTTAACCCACTGAGCCACCCAGGTGCCCCTCCCCTCCAGTGTTTTTGAACTCTTAGATTTGATTATCCCTCCGGATGTTTTTCTCTTGGTTGTATTGACAGTGCAGGCGTCAGACCTATAGGGGCGTAATCCTTCATTGATGCTTTGAAGTATTTTGTGGAGAAATGTGAGACAAAACTAGATAGGTGCCATTTACTCCCATTGAATCGCTGGTTCCCTTGAAAATCTACACGAAAACAGACATAATGTATCTACTATGAGGATTTAAAAATAACGTTTATGTTCTTGCTGGAGATAACTGATATTCTGATAAAGGAAAATAGTTTTGTAGACCACTAATTCGAAGGGTGAAATGTAATAGTGGATGTTTGTACAAGATGCTGAGAGAATCGGAAGGGGAGCACCTAACTCTCAAGTGGGTTGAGGTTTCCTGGAGGAGGTGATATTGGATCTCTTGGGAAGAGAAGTTAATTAGGCCCGTGAGAGCCCTATTGAGCATTCTTTTCTAGGTGGAGGTGGTATGTGTGTAATGAAGAAATTTTGAAAGCATGGCGTGCATAGGATAGTATAAGGGTAGGTTAGGCAGGCTGGATGAGGGAAAGCTTTATGTGCCATACTGACTCATTTGAATTTAAGTTAGCAGTTTTTAATGTACTTGTCTAAGTGATTTCACAGACCTATTCGATAGTATTATAAAAAATAAGTGTAACATAATGTAAATACTCAAAAGTTTGCATGCAATCTAAAGCCCATCCATGTATCCCTCGCCATGAAGAGCTGCTCCTGTAGGTGAAGAGGAGCCAGTAAACCACAGTTTTGGGTAGGGGAGGTGATAAGAACAAGTTTTGCTTTTAGCCTGAGGGTTATGTGAAGGATGAACCGGAGCAGTTCTAGCTGGATGATGGACTGTTAGGAGCTGTTGTGTTATGTAGTTGGAATCCTAGAAGAAGAAACAGGAGAGAGCAATACTTAAAGCTAAATTCTGTTTCGAATTGATAAATACTAATCTTTAGATTTAGGAAGCAGGACAAATCCCTGTGGTCCTTATCAACTGGGGTTCCATGAGGTAATTATCCCTAATCCCTGAGACCGTGATTCTTTTTTTTTTTTTTTTTTTAAGATTTAGTTTATTTATTTGAGAGAGAGAAAGTGAGTAAGAGAAGCAAGCACAAGTAGGGGTAGAACAGGGGGCGAGGGAGAAGAAGACTCCCCACCGAGCAGGGTGTCTGACTTGAGGCTTGATCCTAGGACCGCAGGATCATGACCTAAGTGGAGGGCAGACAGTCAACCAGCTGAGCCACCAAGATGCCCCACGAAGGTGGTTCTTAAAGCATGATTACCTAACTGTCAGAATTAGCATTAGGATAACCTGGAACTTGTTAGAAAGGCAGATTCATGGCAGGACCCCAGACCTACTGGATCAGAATCCGTGGCTGGAGTCCAGTTCCCCTGGTGTTTTGTGTGCTCAAGTTTGAGAACCACTACCCTAGGGCATCCACTGCATGAAATGAATTAATGTCTCACACCTTTAGTATGAAGTTAGTTTCGAATCATCTTTGGGAGAATTAAGAAAATAGTCATTCTCAAATCACATTTTCTCTTTTATGTGACTGTGCCTAAAAATAAATAAATAAGCAATCTGTAAGTAAAAGGAATGTAAATGGACAATTCAATATATTCTAGTGAAAATTCTGGGCATTTAATATAAAGAGAGAGTAATAAAGGCACCAGAGAGAAAGAACTCAATTGTAAGTGGAGGCAGTTATATGATGGAGATGAATAGAGCCCCAAACCAATAGATTAATATCTTCAAAGTACCAAGGAAAAGTAAAATAACCCTCAAAACTGTTACTCTAAGGTGATGGAGAAATAAATATATTTTACAGATGGAGATGGAAAGTTCACTACTCATAGACCATTACTGAAAGAACTACTGAAGGTAGTTATACTTTGCAAGAGGAAATTGAACCCAGGTTGTAGAAGAGCATGCAAGATGCAAAGTTAAAGAATTGGTAAACATGGGACACTTGGGTGGCTCAGTCGATGAAGCATCTGCCTTTGGCTCAGGTCATGATTCCAGGGTTCGTGCTCCCTTCTCTGAGGGCAGCCTGCTTCTTCTTCTCCCCCTTCTTGTGCGCTCTCTCTCTCTTAAAAAAAAAAAAAAAAAAAAAAGAATTGGTTAAATGTATCCTAATCTGGCTACCTGCTTTATAAAAAACACAACAAGTAACTTAAATGCGCACAATAAATAACTTAAATGCACAAGAATTAAATATTGTATTAGAAACTAATGCATAATTCAGGAAGGATACTGATCAGAGTTAAAGCTTTCTGAGGTCTTACTGTTTAGAAAGAAAATAATAATACTGATTCTACTTTGAGGTAATCTTGTTAAAAGTTTAAGGAAGAGTTAAAAAAGAAGAAAAGAAAAGTATAGAGGCTTAGTATATTAAAAATAAAATAAGATGGTGAAAATAATCTCAACCATATCGGTTATCAGGAGAAATGTAAACAGAGTACACTTGCCAGAGAAAACATGGAGACTCCAGGATAGGATTTCTTTTAAAGAGAGCAAATAAATAATTACATTGCTGCTTATGAGTAAGGGTCTAAAACATTGTAACACAAGCAACCAAAAAATAGCTGTCATAGGTATATCAGTTTTAAGAAAATTTAGACTAATACAAAAACATCAGGGATTAAGAAATTCAAGTAATCCATTGAGAAAACTAAAATATTTCTGGGAAGAGATAAGTCATAAATTTGTGTGTGTATACATAACTTCAATATGTATTTAAACATTTATATTTAGAATGATAAATGCTATTAATATTTTATTTACCTCTTTTTTTTTTAAGATTTTATTTATTTATTTATTTGACAGAGAGGAGAGAGATCACAAGTAGGCAGAGAGGCAGGCAGAGAGAGAGAGGAGGAAGCAGGCTCCCCGCTGAGCAGAGAGCCCGATGCGGGGCTCGATTCCAGGATCCTGAGATCATGATCCAAGCCGAAGGCAGAGGCTCTAACCCACTGAGCCACCCAGGTGCCCCTATTTACCTCTTGATAATACACTAAATATCAGTAAAATGGAATTTGAATAAAAGAGTTAACAAGTTTGAGCCAATGGACATTTAATAGAACCCTGCACCTAATTACTAGGTCATACACATTTTAAAAAATTATTTTATTTTTTAATATTTTTATTTATTTGACACAGAGAGAGAGAGAGAGAGCACACAAGCAGGGGAAGCAGCAGGCAGAAAGAGAAGCCGGGGCCCTGCTGAGCAGGGAACCTGATCCAGGACTCGATCCAGGACCCTGGGATCATGATCTGAGCTGAAGGCAGATGCTCAACCGACTGAGCCACTGAGGCACCCTAGATAATACACGTTTTTAAGTACACAGAACATTTATGAAATTTGACCACATACCAAGTCATGAAGCAAGTTGCAGTAAATGGCAAATAATTAATATGCAGCCTATGGTGCTGTGTAATTAAAACTTAAAAGATAAAACATTGTTATGTGTAGGAATCTCCCTTCAACATGTAGCTGTCAGGCCCAGATCATTTAATAAAGTTCAACTAAACTTTAATGAAACAAATTGTTCATATCTTATCTAAACTTACAGAGACTAAAAGAAGATGGTTACCCAGATTATATTTCTTAACTAATACAATCTTCATACCAGAAAGGACAAGGATAATATAAGAGAAGAAAGTTGACCCATGCCAATTTTATTTATTTAGGATTTTTATGTCGATGTAAATAAAATCGTTACAAAGTAAATACAGCAAGGTATCTTATTTTTTGTTACTTCTCATTATACAAAATTCAAGTATATACAAAAGCAGACCAAATGGAATATTGAACTGCTCTCTACTCATCACTCAAAATGACCAATTCATGGATAATGTTATTTTTTTAAAAGATTTTATTTATTTATTTAATTTTATTTATTATTTTTTTAGAAGATGTTATTGAGAGAGAGAGACAGAGAGACAGAGAGAGAGAAAGTGCATTGGGGAGGGGCAGAGGGAGAAGGAGAAGCAGGGAGCCTGATGCGGGGCTCCATTGCACGACTCTGAGATTATGACCTGAGCCAAAGGCAGAAGCTTAACTGGCTGAGCCGCCCAGGCACCCCTCTTTGTTTATTTTAGAGAAAGCGAGCATTTGCACAGGCAGAGGGAGGAGCAGAGGGAGAGAGAATCCCAAGCCAATTTTGAGTTATTGTGGGGCCCAAGGCAGGGCTCATGACCTTGAGTCGGACGCTTAACTGACTGAGCCACCCAGGCACACCAGTGTTATTTCTTTTATATTCCTACTCACTTCTCCCTTCTTGTGTTAATTGGAAATAGATTCCAGAATCATAACGTAATTTATAAGTACATTAGTGTCTTTAAAAGACAAGGCCTTTTTTTTCTGTTTTTTAAAACATAACTATAATGTTATCACATCTAAAAATAAACAGTAATTCCTTAATACGGAATTGAATCTCTAATTAGTGTTCAGATTTTCAGTGATGTGAGAAGTTTTTTGTTTATATGTTTTAAAGTTGTAAGTACTTTCAGTTAACATTATACATTGCAACTGGTTGATGTCTTGAGTATCTTTCACAAAAATTAAAGGTATAGTGTATTCTCTGTTCTATTTCCAGTAAATTAGTTGGACTTAGAGATTTGATCAGACTTCATTTGAGTTTATTTTGAAAAAAGTTTGGTGGGATTATTATTATGGATAATAGTATGTTCTTTGGTCAGGAAGTATATATATGGTTATTTCTTTTTTGTGAAATTAGTAGCCATATATATGCTGTGCCTATATTTGTTAATTTAGTAGGGGTTTGAATGATCACATTCTAATTGTTATTTCATTTATTAGCTATAAAGAGACTCTTGAGGGGCGCCTGGGTGGCTCAATGGGTTAAAGCCTCTGACTTCAGCTCAGGTCATTATCTCAGGGTTCTGGGATTGAGCCCCCCATAAGGCTCTCTGCTCAGCAGCGAGACTGCTTCCTCCTCTCTCTCTGCCTGCATCTCTGCCTGCTTGTGATCTCTCTCTCTCTCTCTGTCAAGTAAATTAATAAAATCTTTAAAAAAAAAAAGAGAGAGAGACTCTTGAATATACTAGTGTTTACCCAGAGTTAGGGTCATAGGAAAAGCATGATAATGCTTGATTGTTCCTCTTCATATATCAATGTTAAAAAATGAGTTGATTCCCTAACATTTGCCTAAAGTAGTAAGTTTTTTAAGAGGATTATAAAATCATGGAAATATGTCTGTATATATTTGTTTACATTTGATGTGTTCTTTTTTTTTTAAGATTTATTTATTTATTTGATAGAAAGAGATAGAGATTACAAGTAGGCAGAGGCAGGCAGAGAAAGAGAGAGGGAAGCAAGGCTCCCTGCTGAACAGAGAAACTGATGAAGGGCCTCGATCCCAGGACCCTGAGATCATAACCTGAGCTGAAGGCAGAGGTTTAACCCACTGCGCCACCCAGGTGCCCTACATTTGATATGTTCTAACTATTGGTATACCCTCAGAATCCACTGGACCTAATTAAAAAATTTTTTTAAAGATTTTATTTATTTGAGAGAGAAAGAGCGAGAACACACAGAATGAGAGAGAGAAGCAGACTCCCCGCTAATCAGAGAGACTCACAAGGGGCTCCATCCCAGGACTCTAAGATTGTGACCTGAGCCAAAGACAGACACTTAACTGATTGAGCCACTCCGGCACCCCAAAGTTTTTTTTTTTTTGAAGATTTTATTTATTTGACAGAGAGATCACAAGTAGGCAGAGAGGCAGGCTGAGAGAGAGGGGGAAAGCAGGCTCTCTGCTCAGCAGAGAGCCCGATGCGGGGCTCGATCCCAGGACCCTGAGATCATGACCTGAGCTGAAGGCAGAGGCTTTAACCCACTGAGCCACCCAGGCGCCCCCCAAAGATTTTTTTTAAAGTAACCTCTATATCCAGTGTTGGGCTTGAACTTAAAACCCCAACATTGAGTCCACCCACTGGGCCACTCAGTGCCCTTAATTTTAATTTTCTATTTTCTTTTTTAGGCAAATGCTGATATTTTGTAATTTTTATCCTTTCTTAAGAATCTTCTAAAGAACAGAGAAAATTTACTTTTTGTTAAGAATTTTAATAATTTATTTTTGAGATATAACTGACACAATAAATTGCACATATTTAAAAGGTGCAGTTTGATGAATTTTTATATATGTATACACACCTGTGAAATATCATACTGAAGATAATGAACATGTCACCCCCAAAGTTTCCTAGTGTTCCATTGTAATCCTTCCTCTTGTCTCCTCTCCTGTCCTAGGCAACTACTGATCCAGTTTGTTTCACTAAAAAATAGTTTGTGTTTCTAGAGTTTTATATAAATGAAAACATACAGTATGCTTTTTTGCCTAGCTTCTTTCATTCAGCTGGGTTATTATTTTTAGAATCATCCATGTTGTAGTATATATCAGTAGTTCGTTCCTTTTTTTTTTCTGGGTAGTATTTCATTGTATGAATGTACCACTGTTTGTTCATCCATTCACCTATTGATGGATATTTGGATTGTTTAGGGATTTTGATTCGTACAAATAAAACTGAGGTGTAAACATTTGTATGCAAGTCTTTGTGTGGACACATGCCCTCCTTTCTCTTGGGTAGATGTCTAGGAGTGTAATGACTGGATCGTATGGTACTTGTATGTTGAACTTCTAAAAAATTGACAAGCTATTTTCCAATATGGATGTTTCATTTTACATTCAATCAGCCGTGTTTGAAAGTTCTAGTTTCTCCACATCCTTGCCAATGCTTAGTTTGGTCAGTTTTATGCATTCTAATGGGTGTGTAGAGGTATACACTGTGTTTTAAATTTGCCTTTCCCTAATGACTAAGGATGTTGAGTATTTTTTATGTGCTTATTTGCATATCTATATATGCTCCTTGTTGAGATATCTGTTTAAGTCTTTTGTCTTTTTTTTACTGGGTTGTTTTATTATTGAGTTTTGAGAATTCTGTATATATTCTTTTTTTTTTCTGAATTCTGTATATATTCTTGATACAAGTTCTTTATTAGATATGTGATTTGAAAGTGTTTTTTTCCGTCTTTGACTTGTTTTTTCTCTGAACAGTGGCTTTTATAGAGCACAAGTTTTTAATTTTGATAAAGTCCAGTTCTTCAATTTGTTCTTTTATGGATTGTGCTTTTGGTACTAAGCCTAAAAAATCTTTGCCTAATCCAAGATCACCAAGGTTTTCTCTTCCTTTTTAGTGTTAGATTTTAAGCTTCTATCTGGGATCCAGTTTGAGTTGATTTTGTACTTAGTGCAAGGTACAGATTAGAGTTCAGATTTTTTTTCAAATGGATAGCCAACTGTTCTAAAACCACTTGTTGAAAAGATAAAGTAATGGCACATTTTTCTGCATCCATTATCAAGCATGTTCACTTTGGTGTTCATTTCGGGGCTCCCAAAGTGGTCCATTTTAAAATATAAACATACATAAATGAATATTTATATATTGATTTAAAGAGATAAAGAAATGGAAGTAGATACTATTATTTTTTTTAAACAGTAAATTACTAGTTTGAAGACATGCTAGAAGATAAGATGGATACTGGTAAATATTTAGCAGTATAGGAAGAGGAGCAGCTAATCGAGGGAAAGAGAGGTGATATTTTTGGTTTGGATTTGAAGAGCCTCTGGGACATTATAGCAATGCCTCAAATATAACGTGGTAGGTTTTGTTTGTATAGCAATAGGCTAGTAGCTAGCTAACTGTTAACCATTTGCATAGTTGCAGACTGCAGGTTTATTTTGTATGCAGACTCTTATGCATTGATTAAGGCGAATATTAGCCACCAGCCAGTAGACCAGGACCCATTGGTTGTTTTGGAGACATACCAATTATATTGTCAATTTAATGCCCACCTTTTTCTCTCTTCTCTTTGCCCCAACTTTGCCAACATTTTGTGTTTCTTTTTCATTTGTGATCATCACTATTCCTTGCAGGGCATGACTTTGGGAAGTGACGAGTGTTTTTCTTCTCTCCTTTTCTCATTGCCTTTGACTGTCTTTTCCCTTTTCTCTTGTGATACCCAACAGGTTGGAGCTTGGGGTGAGGGTAGCATTTGGGGTCATAAGAATCCAAATATTTCCTTACTGTGAATTTCATTTTCACAATTTCATTGAATTTGGAGAATATGCAGCCGTCAAAAATGGGTTAATCCAGTTGCTGTAACTGGAACAATAACTCAGTGAGATATGTTTTCTGTTGTGTGGGATTAGGTAAAATTCTCTAAAACTCAATAGAGCAATACCTGATTCAATACAAGAAAATGGGGGGGTGCCTGGGTGGCTCAGTCGGTTAAAGCCTCCGCCTTCGGCTCAGGTCATGATCTCAGGGTCCTGGGATTGAGCGCCGCATTGGGCTCTCTGCTCAGTGGGGAGCCTGCTTCCCCCTCTCTCTCTGCCTGCCTCTCTGCCTACTTGTGATCTCCCTCTCTCTCTGTCAAATAAATAAATAAAATCTTTAAAAAAAATACAAGAAAATGGGTATATTTGCATTATGATAATGAGATTAGTTCTTTGTTCTCCTTCCTTTTTAAAAATAAATGATCTGTCATCATTTCCATTATAACATGACTATTGATAATTTTATCCATTAAAACATTTTCAAGGCAGTATTTATGGAGGGTAAAGGACAATGTTTTATTAAAGAAAAAGAAAACAGCTTAAAATGTTTAGAGACTTAGTGCATATCAACATTAAGCAAATGATAAAATGCTGTTAAATGTTTTGGTTGGTTTTTTTTTTTTTATTTTTTTTTTAAAGATTTTTTTTATTTTATTTATTAGAGAGAGAGACTGAGAATGAGAGGAGAGAAGGTCAGAGGCAGAAGCAGACTTCCCGCAGAGCCGGGAGTCCGATAAGGGACTCGATCCCGGTACTCCGGGATCATGACCCGAGCCGAAGGCAGTCGCTCAACCAACTGAGCCACCCAGGCGCCCTTTGGTTGGTTTTTAGTAGTAAGTTTGGGAAAGCACTTTTTGGATGTCTAAAGTATCAGAATTCTTTTTTTTTTTAATTACTCACTTTTAAATTAATATATAATGTATTATTTGATTCATGGGTACAAGTCTGTGATTCGTCAGTCTTACACAACACCCAGTGCTCACCACTACACCTATCACTCCCCCTCAATGTCCATCACCCAGCCACCCTATCCCTCCCACCCCCTCCACTCCAGCAACCTTCAGTTTGTTTCCTGAGATTATTAAGAGTCTCGTATGGTTTATCTCCCTCTCTGGTTTTGTCTTGTTTGATTTTTTCCTCTCTTCCCCTATGACCCTGTGCCTCGTTTCTTAAATTCCACATATCAGTGAGATCTTATGATAATTGTCTTTCTCTGATTGACTTATTTCACTTAGTGTAATACCCTCTAGTTCCATCCATGTCATTGCAAATGGCAAGATTTCATTTTTTTTTTAAGATTTTTATTTATTTATTAGAGAGCGAGAGACTGAGAATGAGAGGGGAGAAGGTCAGAGGGAGAAGCAGACTTCCCGCAGAGCCGGGAGTCCGATATGGGACTCGATCCCGGGACTCCGGGATCATGACCTGAGCCGAAGGCAGTTGCTCAACCAACTGAGCCACTCAGGCGCCCAAGATTTCATTTTTTTGATGGCTGCGTTATATTCCATTGTGTATATATATGTGTACACACACACACACACACACACACACACACACACACACACACACACCCACCTCTTCCTTATCCATTCATCTGTCGATGGACATCTGGGCTCTTTCCGTATTTTGAAAAGCCTTGAATTCTGTGTGCTGTATTCCCCTAGTGCTGGAGTTTTACAGTTCTCATTGATCGGTAAACTTGGTCTTGGCTGGATGCTCTTGCTGATCTTCTGGGAGAGGGGCCTGTTGGGTTGATTCTCAAATGTCTTTGCCTCTAGTGGAATCGCACTGCCCTTGCCAGGGGCCAGGCTCAGTAATCTCCTCAGGTTTGCTCTATGTGTCTTTTGTTCCCTGAAGGCTTCCTGAGCAGCTTTAGAGGTTGAGAATGAAATCAGTGGCCTCCCAATCTCTGGCCCTGGAGCTGAAAACTTGGGGTCCCACTCTGCAATGTGCCCTCAGAGAAAAGCAGTCAATCACTCTTGTCTCTGTGGTCTCTGGCCACACTCCTTGCTCACCCAGCCTGTGACTGTGTGTTTCTCTCAGGCACAGGACCCAATTTGGAGTCTCCAAACCCGGCAGATTCCTGTGGTGCATCCCCACTCCGTTCCTCATCGGAGAGGAAGGGGAGTCTTCCCAGTTCTGCTGCTTGCTAGGTCTCTGCTCAAAGAGCAGCAGCCTGACTGTGTTGCGGGTTACAGTTTATGGCAACCCCATGCCGAGAGCCCACTCCTCGGCCCACTCTTTGCGGCCAGCTTCCCTGCTGATACTTGGGAGCTCTGTGGCACTCAGGCACTCCTAGTCTTCTTATGACCCTGAGGGTTCTGAGACCATGGTGTCTCAGTGAGGGTTCTACCCCTCAGCTTCGCAATCTGTCTTTCTGTATATCACCTTGGATTCACTTCTCTGCACTTCCTACCTTATGGAAAGTGGTCTCTTTTCTGTTTGTAGAGTTGCAGCTATTTTCCTCAGTCTCCGATTGAGTTCGCAGGTGTTCGGCATGGTTTGATAAGGTATCTAGCCGAATTCCTGGGACCAGATGAAATTAAGGTCTCCTACTCCTCTGCCATCTTGGACTCTTTGTCAGTCCTAAAGTATCAGAATTCTTAATTTATATATATAAATGTTATTAATAGTAGGGAATAGTGTAATATTAAAGTATAGGAATAGGTTGACTTTTAATGGATATATAGTTTTGAACCTTTGAGATGCCCTTTCAAGCCTAAGCATGTAAGTTTTATTATATTCAGCAACCCTAACTAAGGAACACCTGAGGGTGGGAGACCGACTTGTTGAAGCAACTCTGGGCAGTTGTGATTGAACTGAGAAGCTAAGAAGTAGAATTGTATGGAAGCAAGGAGGGTAGAAGGTTAGTTCAAGTGAAACAAATTTTATTTTAAGAACTTTTGGCAGTGTTTTAGCAGTTCTCTGCTAGATGATGAAAGGTTTCTTTACTTTTAAAGAACAGTTTTGGTTGGGGAAGGTTAAGAGAGCTCTATTGGAAGAATTGTGGTTGATAGGGGAGTCTTGAAGCCAGTTACTGGGAGTTTTATTTTGATTGAGAGAAGATTCTTTGTGATTCTTGGAATCTGAAAGGAGTTAGTTATATGGTGAGGACATTTTTAATTTGATACTGGAACAATCTGGGGTGATGGTTAACAACTAGGATAAGACTAAACTTGAAAATATGAAATGAAGAGTTTGGTATTAAGAAACAAAAAGAATCTTCCTTTTCTTTTTTCTTCCTTTTATTCCTACCTACATGTGATACAGAAATCCTGAAAAAAACAAAACAAAACAAAACACAGACTTAGGAGAGAGATGATTTGTTGGTTGGAGAATTTGAGAATTTAGGAAGTTTACTCTCTCTCTGTCAAATCAAATAAAATAAATAAATAAATAAATAAATAAATAAAGCAAGTAAATAAATAAATAAATCTATCTCTTGCAATTTTGTCTTTAGGTGCTGCCCTTGGTCTTCATAATGTGGAAGAGATATTTACTAAATAAAGAGATATTTATTTAGTAAAAATTATGAAATACTGGGAGGTCTTTTTTTTTTTTTAAGTTTTTATTTATTTATCTGACAGAGAGATCACAAGTAGGCAGAGAGAGAGGAGGAGGCAGGCTCCCTGCTGAGCAGAGAGCCCAATGCGGTGCTCGATCCCAGCACCCTGAGATCATGACCTGAGCCGAAGGCAGAGGCCTCAACCCACTGAGCCACCCAGGCACACCTTATTTTTTTTATTTATTTTTTTTGAAATACTGGGAGTTCTGTGTAAAGAGATTCTTCTCTTTAGTAGGAAGCGTATGCCCACTCAAATTAATACAAACAAAGGAATATTAACAAAATTAAAACTTGTTTTATGGAACTTATATTAAAAGTGGGTAGCTATAGGTACTATAGGTCTTTTGCTATACCATGATTTTTTTCCCTGTCTCCGCGCTTTGAGGGTCCAATGAACTGTTGGTTATATATGTGCAATATAAACTTAAAAGCATTTCCTTATGTTATTTTTTCTATTATTGCTCCTCTTTGGTACCTCCTTTTAATTATGCCCCCCATCCCCACCAGCAACACTGACTGAATAAAATATTTCAGATTGTGAACAGAAGCTCCCTAGTGAACAGAAACCAGACACTGTAAATCAAACCAAAGCAGAACACCAACTGAAGTAGTGTTCTAACTACTCTAGACTGTTCACTCATATTAGGGGCTGATTCAATCTTTGCCCCTTTCCCCTTCAAACTCTGTAGATGTCTAGGCTTAAGATAGCTGCTGCTCCTTTTGTTTTCCATTTCACATTGTGGCTCTCAATTCCTTTTTCAGGGACTATCTTGTATTCTTTTTTAAATAGTTATTGAATACTGGACTAGTTTTAGGTGTGCAACTTAGTGATTTGACAATTCTATGTACTACTCCATACTCACCATAATAAGTGCAGTCACCATCTGTCACCATACAGTGTTACTACAACATTACTGACTATATTCCCAATGCTATACTTTTCATCCAGAAGCTTCTTATGGAAGCAGCCCAAGTGTCCATCAATAGATAAAGATGTGTGTGTATACACACACAATGGAATAATGCTCAGCTATTAAAAAAAATGAGATCTTGCCATTTGCGAGAACATGGATGAACCTAGAGAGTCTTTTGCTAAGTGAAATGAGACTGAAAAAGACAAATACCGTATGATTTCACTAGTATGTGGAATCTTAAAAAAAAGCACACAACTGAACAAACAAAATGGTTTCTTAAATATAGAGAACAAACTAGTGGCTATCAGAGAGGAGGTGGGTGAAGGGATATGCAAAATGGATAAAAGGGATTAAGAGGTACATACTTCCAGTTATAAGTTAGGTAGGTCACAGAGATGAGAAGTACAGGATAGGGAATATATAGTCAATAATTCTGTACCATAATTTTCAAATTGTCTGTTTACATTGTGAAAGCTTAGGAAATGTACAGGGAATTACTTTAGGCATTTCTATTAAATAAATTACAAAAAAATACTTAAGTGGTTTAGACTTTGTTGTAAATCCCATTCCTCAACTAATTACTGAAAATCAACTTCACCCTTAGCAGAGTGTCAAGTTGATGATGGTTCTGTGTGTGTGTGTGTGTGTGTGAGAATATTAAAATCACTCCAAGACAGTGTACAAAGGGAACAGATTAGTAAATGGAGATAACTTAACATGGCTTTGTGGAAGATTAGTCTGCAGTATATTTGAAGTATGAATAGATTTGGATGGGATGGCAGGATGAGAATTGCATTTGGAAATGATCAAAGTCCTGAAGGTAATATGCACTTCATCTCCAAATGGCAGTGAGGAGGTAGACTTTTAAGGGTGACATGATAAGCACCGATTTGAGAGGTATGGAGGGGTAAGATTTTAAAAGTTAAATGGAGCTGTCATGTGATGGTTAAGCTATATGAGGTTTAAATTTTTTGTGGTAGGCAAGTGTTTGAGCAAGAGAGTGATACTATTTAAAATGATGTTTTAGGAAAACTATTGTCCAGAATGGCTTGGAGAATCTGTTGAGATTAGAGCCAGAGAATCCAGTTAGGAATATTTTATAATGATTGAAGGGTAAAGCAAAGGGTAACACACACTGAATACTGAATATCTGCTTGTGCAGGGCACTGTACTAGGCTTTGATGTGTTTAAATACACGTGAAAGCCTAGAAGGGGGTATTATTAGTGTCTGGTATTTAAGAGGCTGGATTTCAGAGAAGTTACAATATTTTGCTCAGAGAAGAGAGTCTGTTAACTTTTATGTATTATGTGTAGATCAGCTCCTTTGAAACAGTTGAGTATTGTATGGCAATACCATTGTTTGTTTAATTCTCAATTGATGGAAATATGGGTTGTTTCCTTTGTTTTAAATTGTTTTACTACCCCGGCTACGATAACTATTCTTACACATATCTTTGTACATATTTTCTAGCACTGTATTTCTGTAGAAGAAACTCCTAGAAGTGGAACTGAATTCCTGGATTAAAATGGCCTTTAAAACAAATGGTATAGGAGGCCTGGAGAAAGGGTACTAAATGTGGATAATGGATCATAAATTTTCATGACAGTTTTTAGAGAGTCATAATAAAGGTACAGTGTACTTGGTACTACATAAAAAAAAAACTAAGGGAACATATCCTGGCCAAGTATAGTAACAGAGTAAGCCATGGGGTATTAGAATGGAAGGCCCTAAAAATAATTTAATCTGGGGCATCTAGGTGGCTTAGTAACATCCGACTCTTGATCTCAGCTCAGGTCTTAATCTCAGGGTCGTTAGTTCAGGCCTCTCATTGGGCTCCATGCTGGGTATGGAGCCTACTTAAAAAAAAATTAATCTACTCCTTAATTTTACTGTTGAGAATTTTGGTATTTAGAAATTTTATAGTGTTTGTAAAATAGAGGAGGAATTAGGATCTAGATATTCAGGTTTGTAGTTCACTGTTCTAAGCAAAGTAAGTCCTTTCTCCTCCGAAAGTAAATTTAGGGAGAAAAATACATTCAAATTTCCGTTGTCTTACATGTGTATATAGTTCATATGCCTGTAACTACCATTTTCTGCCCTTTTTATTTAGTATTATTTCATAATCGGTTTTGAAATTTCGATGTGTTTCAAAGTATTAAGTGTTTAGTTTTTCCTTCTTTTCCATCCTTTTTTCCCTAGTAACCAAGTAAAATGAGAAACAGATATATTCTGATCTTCAGATGGGCTGGACTGGTAATAGAAGATGAGATTTCTATGTTTATTTAAAGGGATAAGGTGACATGAGTTAAAAGGTTCTCAGAAACACTGATGTAGAGGATATGGTTGGTTTTTTTTTTTTTTTTACGTGTTTTAAATGATAGTATAGTATTACATTTTGTTGATAAGTTATGCTTTGATTACTTATTGTTAGACATTTTGGCTTTTTTTTTTCATAAGTCTCTGAACATCCTGTAAAATTCAGTTGTTTTATCACTAGTAGATGGAAGTACAGCTGATTTTTTAAAAAGACTTTATTTTTTTAGAGCAGTTTTAGGTTTACAACAAAATTGAGAGGAAGGTACACCGATTTCCTCTATACCCCTGTCCGCACACAGACATAGCCTCCCCCATTTCAACATCATTCACCAGAATGTTTTTTTATTTTTTTTGTTTTTTTACCAAGAATGAACTTACAAAGACACATCATAATCACTCAAGGTCCAGTTTACTTTAGGGTTTACTCTTGGTGATGTACATTCTTTGGGTTTGGATCGATGTTGTATGACCTGTATCTATAGTTATACTTTCACAGATTTCACTGCCTTAAAAATCTGCTTATTCTTCTCCCCCCATCTCACACTCTCCCTAACCCTCATTCCTGGGCAGCCACTGAATTTTTATTGTCTCTCTGATTTTGCCTTTTCCTCAATGTCATGTAGTTGGCATCAATACAGTATGTAGCCTTTTCAGATTGACTTCTTTCACTTAGTAGCTCATTTCTTTGTAGTGCTGACTGATACTCCATTGTGTGGATATACCACAGTTTATTCATTATCTACTGAGGGACATCTTGGTTGCTTTCAATTTTTGGCAGTTATGAATAAAGCTGCTTTAAACGTCCATATGTGGGTTTTTGTGTGCATTGAAGTTTCCATCTCTTTTACATAAATACCAAAGAGTGTGATTGCTGCATCTTATGGTATGAGTGTGTTTAGTGTTGTAAGAAATAGCTAAAAAAAAAAAAAAAAAGAAGAAATAGCTAAACTTTCTTCCAAAGTGGCTGTATGTGTTTACATTCCCGTGAACAAGGAATGAGTTTCTGTTGCTCCTCATACTCAACAGCATTTCATGTTGTCACACAAGTGATTTTTGTATATTGACTTTGTGTCCTGAAGGAGGAAGGAAAGGGTAACATATACTGACTATCTTGCTGAACTTCCTTATTCTAGTGCTGCCCTGGATTTTCTATATAGATGATACCTTTGAGTAAAACTTTTTACTTCTTTCCTTCCAATTTTGACACCTTTTATTTCTTTTTATTGCCTTACTGCATTGCCCAGGCCTTTAAACACCATGTTAAATACAGGTAGTAAAGAGTGCAGCGAGACAAGAAAAAGAAATAAAAGATACAATTATTCTCCCTTCCTCTGTTTTATGAATGTGTAAGATTGGTGAATTGGCCCTTTCATCTGTATCTTTAGTAATGCTACTCTTTTGAAGTCCACTTTGTCTAGAATTTATATAACTTTTCTGGCTATCTCATGGTTAGTGTTCACATGCTATATTTTTTTCTACATTTTTTACTTTTTGACATATATCTGTGTGCCCCTTGCAAAGCATATATAATTAAGTGCTGCTTTTTTAAAAACTTGTTCTTACATTCTCTGCCTTTAAAATGAGATGCTGGGAGCCTGGGTGGCTCAGTTGGTTGAGCAACTGCCTTCGGCTCAGGTCAGGATCCTTGAATTCCGGGATTGAGTCCCACATCGGGCACCCGGCTCCATGGGGAGTCTGCTTCTTCCTCTAACCTTCTCTTCTCTCACGCTCTCTCTCACTTCCTCTGTCTCTCAAATAAATAAATAAAACCTTTAAAAAAATAAAATGAGATGCTTAGTCCATTAATATTTAATGTTATAGATATGCTAGCTTTAAATTTTTACCTTGCTCTTTGGAGTTTTTTTGGCCTTTTTAGGGTTTTTTTTTTCTTTTTTTCTTTTTAATCCATATTTCTTCTGTTGGTTTTTTGCAAAGGTGTATTAGTTTTGTTTTGTTTTTTTTTAAGATTTTATTTATGGGGTGCCTGGGTGGCTCAGTGGATTAAAGCCTCTGCCTTCGGCTCAGGTCATGATCTCAGGGTCCTGGGATCGAGCCCCGCATCGGGCTTTCTGCTCGGCAGGGAGCCTGCTTCCTCCTCTCTCTCTGCCTACTTGTGATCTTTCTCCTCTCTGTCAAATAAATAAATAAAATCTTAAAAAAAAAAGATTTTATTTATTTATTGTGGTGGGAGGTGGAGAGAGCATGAGCAGTGGGGAGGGGCAGAGGGAGAGGGAGAGACTCCCCACTGAGCAAGGAGCACCACATGGGCTCCATCCCAGAACCCCGAGATCATGACCTGAGCTGAAGGCAGATGCTTAACCGACTGAGCCACGCAGGTGCCCCTAGGTGTATTAGTTTCTAAGTGCTTCCTCTAGGGATTATGATATGGATTGTTAACTTTTCACAGTGTACCATAAATTAACAAAGTAAACATCTGTAATTTGACAACTATGAAACTGGATCTGGCCATTTTTATAGGGCTTCATCTCCATGCTATTTTGATCTAATTAGTGGAATTCCGAATAATAAATCTGAATGATAAAAACCATAAGGCAAAAATCACATTTTGGTGATTTTTTTTTTTAAGATTTTATTTACGTGGGAAGGAGTGGTGGGGGGAGGAAGGAGCAGAGGGAGAGAGTATCCAAGAAGACTTCCGCTGAGCGGGGCTCGATCCCTCAACCCATGAGATCAGGACCTGAGCCCTAGTCAGATGCTTAAACGACTGAGCCACTCAGGTGCTCCTGGGTGGTTTATTTTGAACTAAAGATATTTATCTCCCATTTTTATCATCTTCATATCACAGTTCAACATTGCAACTCTTTTTTTTTTATTTTTTAAGATTTATATATTTGTCAGAAAGAGAGAAAACACGAACGGGGGAAGCAGCAGGTAGAGGGAGGAGCAGGCTCCCTCTGAGCAGGGAGCCTGATGTGGAACTCAATCCCAGAACCCTGGGATCGTAGCTTGAGCCAAAGGCAGATGCTTAACCAACTGGGCCACCCAGGCGTCCCCAACATTGCAACTCTTTTTTTTTTTCTCCCCAAATTTGTTTATTTTAATTTTTCAGTGTTACAAGATTGATTGTTCATGCACCACACCCAGTGCTCCATGCAGTACGTGCCCCTCTCGATACCCACCACCAGGCTCACCCACCCCCATCCCCTCCAAAACCCTCAGTTTGTTGCTCAGAGTCCACAGTCTCTCCTGGTTCAACACCCCCTCCGATTTCCCCCCATTCGCCCTTCCCTTCCTTCTCACGATGCCCTCCCTGATTTTCTTTATACTCCACAT
>CM052815.1:55690706-55743606 GCA_028533885.1 Nasua narica
TGGGGTAAACACCGAATAGTGCAATTACAGGGTCATAGGGTAGCTGTATATTTAATTTCCTGAGGAATCTCCATACTGTTTTCCAAAGTGGCTGCCCCAACTTGCATCCCCACCAACAGTGGAGGAGGGTTCCCCTTTCTCCACATCCTCTCCAGCATTTGTTGTTTACTGTCTTGTTGATTTTGGCCATTCTAACTGGCGTAAGGTGGTATCTCAGTGTGGTTTTGATTTGAATCTCTCTGATGGCTAAAGATGATGAACATTTTTTCCTGTGTCTGTTAGCCATTTGTAACCAACATTGCAACTCTTAATAGCATGTGAGCCAGATGTAGATAATTAGAAGCCCAAAGATCTATTGTAAATACTTTGTACGTTTCCCCCAGAGTTCAGAATTTTCACATTTTTCAGAGTTGAATAGCAGAGGCAAACAAGATTATTTACTTACCTTTACTTGGGCTTAATCTGGTTGAGAAAAGTATTTTATGATCAAGTCCAGGTTACACTGGGAAGTTTTTCTTTTATTTGTTTTCCCTCCAGATTTTTAATAAAAATTCTATTTAGTTAACATATAATGTAATATTGGAAAATTTTTCAGTAGACTGCATCTTTAATTTTCTCAATGTAGTCTTTTGAGAGATAGGCTATTTTTATTTTTATGTTTTTAATGTGTGTCCTTTTCATTGGAAATCCCATTTTCCCCATATACTAAAGTGTTTCTTTCTACTTCTATATTAATATTGTCAGATTTCACAGTGCTTTTTGAATTTTTTTCTTAAATTGTTTTTTTTTTTTTAAAGATTTTATTTATTTATTTACTAGAGAGAGAGAGACTGAGAATGAGAGGGGAGAAGGTCAGAGGGAGAAGCAGACTTCCCGCAGAGCCGGGAGTCCGATATGGGACTCGATCCCGGGACTCCGGGATCATGACCTGAGCGGAAGGCAGTCGCTCAAACAACTGAGCCACCCAGGCGCCCATTTTTTCTTAAATTGTTTTACTTGAATTCTGAAAGCGTAGGATCCTTAAACTGTATGATGTCTAAGAAAACTCACCTTTCACATAGTATGTCCTTATGTCCATTTATAATGATTTAAGCATCTGTTAAAACCTGTAACAAATGTGAATAATGAGATGCCATGTAATGTTAACTTTAAGTTTTGGTTCACAATATATAAGGAACATGAATACAGTATCTTTTAAATAAAGGTTTAAAATTTTGATTCTGGATTTGGAAGGTGGAAGCAGTTTTTCTTATCAAAAATATGTAACTGAAAGAACTTATATTATGCACATTTATGGATACTTATATACATATGTCTGTCAGAAGTAAATATTTGTGGAGTTCGTATACTATTTGAAGAGTTTGTTTAAGCCACATCCACATGCTCTCATACACACGGAGTTCAACTTAAAACCTTCCTTTTCTCTGTAGGTTAACTATTTGTAAAGTGTTTCACTTTACAATGAGGAAATGGTTCAATGCCTCAGTCAGGGAGAATTCCAGTGACCTCTGCAGTGGAGAATTATATGGAGAATGGGAAACAGAAGAGGCCAAGATTGGAAGAGCAGGTGGGGGAGTAGGACATTAGGTCAGATATAATAAAAACTTAAGTGGAACTTGACAAGTATTTTTTATTGTGTTTGTAGCACTTTAACATGTGATTGTACTTAATAGAAGAATAAGAAATAGTTGTTCAAATCACCTGTGGTATAAAGAAGAGAGGCCATATATTTATATGAATAAAATAGAGTACTGAATGTAGTAGAGCTTTGTAGAATACTCTTGTTAGGAGAAAAGCTAATTTAATGTTTCAGGCCTTCAGAGTAAATTGGGCACCTTATGGTAGGGTTTTATCCTCTTTTTTTCCTTCCCCCTCTTTCTTTTCTTTTTTTTTTTTTTCTTACCCTGGCCCTACTGTGAGGTAATGTTAGTTTGGAATGAAATTCTAGAAGTGTTCCCATTCAGATATTTAAAAATTCTCTTTTGCATTAGGGATTTAAAACAACTTTATTTTGAAATAATTTTGAAATAAATATTTACTTTATTTTGAAATAAATATTTACTTATTTAGAAATAATTTTAAAATTAGAAAAAAATGACAAGAATAGTATGAAGAATTCTTACATTCTTCACATTCATCAATTTTGCTACATTTTATCATTCTCCGAGATCTTTATATGAGCATGTGTGTGTATGTTTATATTTTTTTCCTGAAACTTTGAGAATAAGTTGTGGACGTTATGCTCCTTGACTTCTAAATACAATGGAATATGTTTCCTTGAACAAAGATACTCTCTTATATAATCGTAGTGTAATTATCAAATTTAGCAGACTTAGTATTAATACAATACTCTTCTTTAATATACAGTACACATTAAAATTTTGCCAATTTTCTTAATAATGCCATTAGTAACAGGCATTATTCCCTCCATCTAGGATTGTTAGGATTGTGTATTACATTTAATTGTCTTTAGCCTTCAATCTGGCACAGTTGCTCAGCCTTTCTTTGTCTATTATGAGAGTGACATTAAAAATAACTATAAAAAAGGCTTTAGCACCCAAGAAGAATTTTTAAGAAATGTTAAAATTAGAGTTTATTATAAATCATCATTTGAATTTCTTCTTTATAATTCTGCTCTTTTCTTTTTGGGCTTCCTGCCATATTTTAATGTCATCACTTTGGCTTTCTGTACACATGGCATATATAGTCTCCTCTAATCTCATTTAACTCAGTTGCCAGGAAGAAACTTTTAAACTTATTCTAGTTTTTGTTTTAAAATTGGGTTGAGCTTATCAAGGAGATTAGTAAGGACAGCAGGAGTTCAAGATGCTACTCAGTCTATTCACATGAAACAGAGGTAGTGAGTCAGAATGGGAGGGAATCATTTACTTCCTGACATTTCTTGGCTTGCTTTCTTGAGTGGCTTATTGTGAAGTAAGTAATGCATAAAAATCAGTGAAGAGTTTGTATCATGGAATTTGGTATAAACAGTTAGGATAATGAACTAGATGAGCATCAGCTTTAGAGCTTGGTAGACCTATTTTGAATCCCAGTTACTAGCTGGGTAGTCTTGACCAAGTTATTTCACCTTTGGATTTCAGGTAAAATGGATTTAATAATACCTGTAGTGCAAGTGTTTCGCAAGCATTAGAAATAATGAATGTAAATTGTACAATAGTGCCTGGAATATAGTTTGTACTCAAGGAATAGTTAATATGTTTTTATAAAATCATAGAAAGACAGATCTAGGAAAGATCTTATGAAGAAAATGAAGCCTACTCAGAAAGTTTAATTAACTATTACTGTTCCCAGTTGAATGTAAGCTCCTTGAGAGTAGGGGCTATTTGTATCTTTTACTGTATGTTCTTTAGAATGTATAGAGCACAGTGACGGACTTAGATACTTGGTAAATATTGCTTGTTTAAATACATTTTAGACATTCAAATTCAAGACATACTATAATGTCAAATATGTTAGCAACTTTATCTGGTTTAAAATATTTATAATTGATAAACCTTTAGTAGTTACATTGCTCTTAAACTATGCATGAGTGAAAAATGTAATTTCAGGCTTGTCATGCTATCAATAGAAATGAAGTAAAGAGATTTTAGAAATATATATTTGATTTCTAATTTAATACCAAGAAGGCTTTTATGCAGGCATAGTTAAGCTGTTTTATGTAGCTTTTTAGCATATGTCATGTTCAAATGCCTCTATAGTGAATTACTTATTTTTGTCATAGTGTTTTCTTTACTCATCTCTGTTGCCATGCACACATACAATATCTTTACCAGTGGAGTCCCTTTTATTTTTTTCGTTTCTTTTGGGGGTATTCATAACTCCTAGAAAGATTGATATTCTGTGAGTTTTATTCTTTTGTAGAAGTTTTCTAAAGAATAGAACATTTGCTTGTATATTTTTAAAAAATCATTCTATCTTGCAATTACCATATGGGTCTACTGGACCATCTTACAAATCTAAGATGCATTTGGTATACTAGTAATCTTATTTTTCTGGTATTGTGAAACATTTTGCTATTTTATCCAAAGAATTATTTCATCATTACTCATCAACCATTCAAAAAAAAAAAGTTTGAGATAACAAGAAAATGGAAGAGCGGTGGAATTACTTAGAGCAGATGTTGGCACACTATTTTTTTATTTTATTTTTTTTATGTTGGCACACTTAAAAAAATATTTTATTTGAGAAAGCATGACCAAGAGAGAGGGAGCATGAGCCGGGTTGGAGGGGGGGATGGAAGGGAGGGCAAAGAGAGGGAGAAGCACACTCCCTTGAAGATTAATCGAAAAGACTTTGCTTTATCTCAGTAGAGGTGGCAATCAGGGAGTGTTTGTCAAAAATATTTACCTGCAAAAGTACCTGTCACTGCTGCCTAATCCACTGACAATGATTGGGGCAAAAATAGGCTGACTACAAAGCTTGAGAGGAAAGGCTGGGAATAAGATACTTTGTGGTTCTTTTTTTTTTTTTTTAAGTTATTTATTTGAGAGAGTACATGAGCAGTGGGGAGGGGCAGAGGGAGAAGCAGACTCATTGCTGAGCAGGGAGCCCAATGTGGAACTCGAACCCAGGACCCTGAGATCATGCCCCAAGCTGAAGGCAGATGCCTAAGCAACTTAGCCACCCAGGCACCCTGGCATAAGATACTTTGGGGAATAAGGGCTTTGAGTTCTTGGACCAAAAATTTTTGGAAACCTCACAGACCGTATACAGTCAGGGCCGTGCACATGCTCAGGAAAGAACTAGGAAGGTTCTAAGTTTTCACTTCTGGCTGACTTTAGGGCTATACATAAGCAGGAAGTGAAGGCTAAGGCAGAGTTGAAAAAACTACCTGGCTGGTATTAAAGGAATGTCCTAAACATAGAACCCATCTGCAAAGACTGGGAGAATTTTTGGGTTCCAGGCTTTTAAGGAAATGTATTTCCAGTCACTAGCTGACCACTAAGCTAATAGAACAGAAACGTCACTGGTTGCACATGACAAAAAATACAGACTTCAAAGCATTGGTTCAGAAAAGTTATTGAGGAAATAACAAATACTAACAATAAACCTCAGGGGGAAAACTTGATTTCTAGATTTGCTGCATTATAATATTCAGCATCCTGTTTTCATCAAAAAGAAAGCATGCAAAGAAATAAGAATGTAAGGACCTTTCAGAGAAGAAATGGACAGAAACTGTCCCTAGGAAATGTATAACATTGGATTTATTGGGACTTAAAGGAAACCATGAGAATGATGTGCCATCAAATAGAAAATATTAATAGAGAAATTATAAAAAGGAACTAAACATAAGTGATAGAGCTGAAAAGTACAGTAGCAAATGGAGTTCACTAGAGGTTTTCAATAGATTTGAGTAGGCCGAAGAAAGAATCCAGGAACTTGAAGAGAGGTCAATTGAAATACCTACTTTGAAAAGCTGAAAGAAGAAGAAGAAAAATGAACAGTCTCTGAGACACCATCAAGTATACTAACATATACATAATAGCAGTCCCAGAAGGAGGAGAGAGATGGGGAGGAAAGAATATTTGAAGAAAAAATGCCCTAAAGCTTTCCGAATTTGATGAAAAACATTACACACTTAAGAAGTTAAGTAAACTCCACGTAGAATAAGCGCCATACCAAGACATATCATAATCAGAGAAAATGGCAAGAGAAGCAACTCATCAAATGACAAGGATTCTTAGTAAGATTAACAGCTGGTTTCCATTAACAGTGGATTCCAAAAGCAGCGGGATGGTATAAATTCTGAAAGAAAAACTGTCAAGAATTCTCTATTGAAAGTATACTTCAGAAATGAAGGAGAAGATTGCCTGGGTGGCTCAGGCATTTAAACATCTGATTCTTGATTTTGGCTCAGGTCATGATCTCAGGGTCATGAGATCCAGCCCCACATTGAGCTCCACGCTTTACTCAGAGCCTGCTTGAGTTTCTCTCTCCGTCTCTCTCTCTCTCTCTCTGCCCCTCCTGCCACATGCTTGTGTGTGCTCTCTCTCTGAAATAAAATTTTAAAAAGAAATGAAGAAATGAAGACATTTTCAGCTAAACTGTGAGAATCATTACTCAAAGACTTAGCCTATAAAAGATACTAAAGAGAGCCCTTTAGGCTGAAAAGAGAGGGCATGAGACAGTAATTTGAATTCCTATGAAGGAAAAAGGAACACAGGTAAAGGTAACTAGTTAATCATAAAAATCAGTATTGTACATTTTGTTTGTAACTCTTTCCCCCCCCCCATTTGATATAAAAGACAACTTCATAAAATGGAAACTGTAGGGTACCTGGATGACTCAGTTTGTTAAGTTGGTTAAGCCTTTGGCTCAAGTCATGCTAATCCCTACTGTAACCATTAAGGGGATAAAAAAAAATATATTGTAAAAGAAATGGTAAGAGAATTAAAATGGTACACTAGCAAGTGTCTATTTAACACAAAACTAAATTCTTCAATTAAAAGGCAGAAATTTGCAGAATGGTTAAAAAAAATCCAACTATTGGGTGCCTGGGTGGCTCAGTGGGTGAAAGCCTCTACCTTCAGCTCAGATCATGATCTCAGGGTGGGATCGAGACCTGCATTGGGCTTCTCTGCTCAGCAGGAAGCCTGCTTCCCTCTCTCTCTGCCTGCCTCTCTGTCTGCTTGTGATCTCTCTCTCTCTCTGGCAAATAAATAAAGTCTTAAAAAAATTCCAACTATTAATTGAGACATAAAGTGGTTGAAAGTAAAGGATGAAAAAGATACATACAAACAGTAACTGGAGAGCTTGAGTGGATGGACTAAAAGACTAAATAGATGTATGACAAAAATTATTATGAGCAATAAAGATTATATAATGATAAAAGGGTCAATCTATCAGAAAGTTAATAACAGTTATAAACTTTTTGCACCTACCAACACAACCTCAAAATAAATGAAGCAAAACTTGGCAGAATTGAAGGGAGAAATAGTTCAACAATAATTGTTGGAAACTTCAATTCCCTACTTTCAGTAATGGATAGAATGACTGGACAGGTCATCAAGGAAATGGGAGACTTAAGAGGCGAGCCACCTGGGTGGCCCCAGCCGTTAAGCATCTGCCTTTGGCTCAAGTGATCCCGGGGTCCTGGGATTGAGCCCCGCACATGGCTCCTTGCTCGGCAGGGAGCCTGCTTCTCCCTCTCTCACTATCCCTGCTTGTGTTCCCTTTCTTGCTTTGTCTTTATCAAATAAATAAAATCTTTTAAAAAAATAGAAGACTTGAACACTATAAACCACCTAGACCTAACAGACTTACACAGAACATTATACCCAACATGAGTAGAATACATTCTTCTCAAGTGCACATGTTGCATTTTCTTGGATATATAAGTGTCAGTATATTTAAAGACTGAAATCATGCAAAGTATGTTCTCTGACCACAATGATAGAAATAAATAAATCTGGAATACTCATAAATATATGGAAATTTAACAAAATAGTTAATTTAAAAATATTAAAACTGTTATAAACTAGTCCTATTTAGTGAGAGGTGTGTGTGTGTATTTTTAAGTCACAGAAGAATACATTGTAAGTTTTTATTCATATGCTTGAAAATTTAAGGAGACTTTTGATATTTGTAAGGAGTATTCTGGTTATTAGGAATATGTGTTGCTCCAGATTTTTGTTCTTCAGTATTTGATTAAACATTTTATAGTCCTATGAAAACAGGAGATAACCAAAAATCTATTGTATGATTTTTTTTTCCTTCAGACTAACTTTTCTGATTGTCTTATGTGGATTAAAGAAATTGGCCTCTATTTTCCCCATAGAAATTAGATGGCATTTAGAGGCTCAGGTGTATACTTAATGACACATTAATTTTTAAAGGGAAAAAATTACTAAGTATTTTCTGTGATAAGTTTCTTTACTGCCTATTTGATAACATCAGGTGTTATATGGGGTGATTCATGACTTTTAGTAAAATATGCCATGTCATTTATCAGTAATAATGGTAATTTAAGATCTTTCTTTAGTGGAATAATGAGAAAATGCTAAAACTAGTTTAAAAAAATCTTAAAAAGTATTCTCCCTTTGGAGTTAGCTTTGAGAATTTTTAAATGTAATTATTGCGTATTATTTATTTTTTTATTCTGTTAGTTTCCGTTTCTACCCACAGTAATTTTAATACGTTTTTTAAAAGTAACAGCTGTTTTTCTGGTGGGGAAAATTTTAGTTTTCTTATTTTTTGTTAATGTGATAAAAACTAGCCTTTTACATTTTTTTGAAAAGAGACAAACGTTCATATAACAATTCTTTTTAGTAAATGTAGATCAGAGGTTTTCCACATACTTACAAAGGAATTTGTATGACTACAAGTTAAATGTGAAATTTGTGGTACATGTTAATTTTTTTCAGGAGAAGGAAGCCAACACCCTTTTGGAGCCATGAATATTGTCCGAACTCCATCTGTTGCTCAGATTGGAATTTCAGTGGAATTATTGGACAGTTTGGCTCAGCAGACTCCAGTAGGCAATGCTGCTGTTTCCTCAGTTGACTCATTCACTCAGGTAATACAATACACATTATTTTCTAAAAAAAATTTGAAAACCAAATTTGAGGCTTTATTTTTTTAAAGATTTTACTTATTTGAGAGAGATTAGAAAGAGAGCACGAGCAGGGGGGACGGACAGAAAGCAGGCTCCCCTCTGAGCAGGGAGCCTGATGTAGGACTGATCTCAGGACCCTGGGATCATGATCTGAATTGAAGGTAAATGCCTTACCAACTAAGCCACCCAGGCACCCTCCAAATTCTATGCTTTAAAAATTAGCCTGGTGGTAGAAAACGTAAAAATGAAGGTAAACACGTATGGTGTAAGTTTTTGGCTTCCATGGATAATTTAAGTTTGCCTGCTTTCTTCTATAGGTATTTTAAAATTTGTAAATGCCTTTAGGAGACTTATTTTTATAGTGATGAAATAGCTCAAAGTGATTTAAAAATGGGATTAAATATTAGCGTTTTCTTTTTCCCTCCTAGTTAGTATGCTAGGCTGTGGCTATACACTTGTGAACCGGATAAGCAAGATCCTTGTCTTCATGGAGCTTACAGTGACATAATTCCATGATGGTTGACTTTTTTTTTTCTTCCAGATTTTATTTACTTATTTGACAGAGAGAGATCACAAGTAAGCAGAGAGGCAGGCGAAGAGAGAGGGGGAAGCAGGCTCCCCACTGAGCAGAGAGCCCTATGTGGGGCTCGATCCCAGGACCCTGAGATCATGACCTGAGCTGAAGGCAGAGGCTTTAACCCACTGGGGCACCCAGGTGCCCCCATGATGGTTGACTTTAACCTCTTACTGGCAAAAGCCTGAACAGGAGAATAGTGGAGGTAGAGGTGTAGCTAATGCAAAGTCTCTGAGGTAGAAATCTGAAGAATAATATGAAGGTCTTTGTGACTGGAGTAGAGTGAGCAAGGGTGAGAGATGGGAAATAATTGGGGAGGGGGCTGCAGGATAAAATCATACAGTATCCCACTGGCTTTTATACAGATTCTGATTAATTCATTTTTTAAAAAGATTTTATTTATTTACTAGAGAGAGAAAGCACACGCACATGAAAGCACAAGCAGGACCAGGGGCAAAGGGAGAGAGAGAAGCCGACTCCCCGCTGAGCAGGGAGCCAAATGCGAGGCTCGATCCCAGGACCCGGGGATCATGACCTGAACTGAAGGCAGATGCTTAACTGACTGAGCCACCCAGGGGCCCCTATAAGGACTTTGGCTCAAATTCTGTTTGGAAGAGAAGAAATAAGAGAGTTTTGAGCAGAAGAGTAATAGGATCTAATTTATATTTTAAAAGGATCACTTTTGCATTTTGGACAGACACTGTTGTAGGAGGCTCTTGTGAACATCTAGATGACATGATAATGACTTGAACCACGGAAGTTTGGGGAGGTGGAAGTGAAGGTGATTAAAAGTACTGGCATACCTCGTTTTATTGCGCTTCACTTTAAGGCGCGTAGCAGGTATTGTGTTTTTTACATTCCAAAGGTTTGTGGCAACCCTGCGTGGAGCAAATCGGTTGGCACCATTTTTCCAGCAGCATTTGCCCACTTTGTGTCTCTGTGTCACATTTTGGTAATTCTTGGAACATTTCAAACTCTTCCGTTATTGTATTTGTTATGGTGATCTCTGATCAGTGATCTTTAATGTTACTATATAATTGTCTTGGGGCACCACATACTGCACCCATATAAGATGAAGAGCTTAATCGATAAGTGTGTTTTCTGACTGCTCCACCTACCAACTGTCACTGGGTTGTTCTCCCTCTGCTTGGGCCTCCCTATTTCCTGAGACACAATGATATTGAAATTAGGCCAATTAATTATTCTACAATGACCTGTAAGGGTTCAAGTGAAAGGAGGAGACGATCTATGAGGCAAACTTCATTGTTGTCTTATTTTAAGAAATTGCCACAGCAACCCCAACCTTCAGAAACTACCACCCTGATCAGTCAGCAGCCATCAACATCAAGGCAAGACCCTCCACCAGCAAAAAGATTACGACATGCTGAAAGCTCAGATGATGTTTAGCATTTTTTAGCCATAAAGTATTTTTTAATGAAGGTATGTACATTTTAAAAAAGATGTAATGCTATTTACACACCTATAGACTACAGTATAGTGTAAACAAAATTTTTATGTGCACTAGGAAACAAAAAATTCATTTGACTCACTTTATTGCAGTGGTCTGGAACTGAACTGCAATATGTCCGAGGTATGCCTGTAATTGATTTCTGGAGCTAATGTGAAGATGGAGCCAGTAGTGTTTCATGATGTGGATCACATGAAAGTTCTGAGATTAAAGAGAGACATCAATTATAGCCCAAGGATATTGGCTTGAGGAACTTGAACACAGGAATATTATGAAAAGAGCAAGTATGGGTTGGGAATGGAATCAGGAGTTGAATTTTGGTTGTACTATGTTTGGGATACCTGTTAGACATCCAACTGGAGATGATAAGTGTAGAGTTCAAGGGAGAGGTCTGGGATATGGCTAAAAATGTGGGAGTCATCATTGTAAAGATAGTATTTAAAGTTTTACAGGGTGTATGATTACTAAAGAAGTAATTAAATGGAAAAGTTGGCCATTGACTGAGCTCTGGGTCATTTCAAATTTGAGAAGCTTAAGAGATGAAGAGAAAGAAAAAGAGCAACCTGAAGCAGAAGGAAACCCAAAAAGTGGTGTTTTGGAACCCAAGCAAAGACTGGTTTTTAAGAAGGAAGAAGCCTCGATACTATTGCACCGCTGTTAAGTTAAGATGAGGGCTAAGATGTATCCACTGGACTCAGCAAGATGGAAGTCATTAAAAAGTTAGGAGAGAGTCAGAGGGTAGAAGGGGAGTTTGGAGTGAGTTGGAGAGGAGGAAGTGGGAACAGTGAATATACATGGCTCTTGATGAGTGTAGTGAGAAGATAGCAGAGAAGTGGTTTGGTTGCTGGAAGGGGTAGTGGGGACAGGATTCTTTTTTTGTTTTTACTATTTTTAATGGGAGATATTACATCATGTTTGATGAGCATGAAACATTAAAGAAAAGCTAATGATGCAGCAGAGTTGAGAGAGTTGCTGAACTCCTTGAATAGGAAATGAGAGCACATTAGATCCTATAATGGACAGTATTCATAGTAATGGCTATATGAATACAGATGCAGGTGAGTTGTTAAATGTGATGAGAACTTGTGCACGTTTTCTCTTGATACCTTCTCTTTGCTCAGTGAAACAGGAAACAAGATCATTAGCTAAGATTGAGGGGAAAGGAGTATTGGAAATTTAAAGGAAAGGATTATTAATTAAGTCCTCTAGGAGAGGAAGAGGATGAATGGACTAGGGAACCCCTTATGAGTTTCCTGGGGAGCATACTCTTGAGGCTTGTGGCCATGAATTTAAAGTCAGACTTGTCACATGATTTCTTGAGAACAGGCTGAATTAAGAATGACAGAGTCTGGGTCTTAATTTTTTTTTCCCCCCAGTAATTAAAAAAATCAACCGCTATGCTGAAAAAACAAGTTGTAAAGCAGTAGTTAATAGTATCCCATATAGACTGTTTTAGAAAAATGTCTGAAAAATACATACCAAAGTGATGTTATCCCTGGAAAGGGGCAAGGGGACTTTTTATTCTATATATTCATAAATTACTTGAGCTTTTAAAATAAAGCATATGTATTTTTTATTAAACATTTTATTATGAAATTATAGGAAAGTGCATTCTTCCAGTATAACATTATTGTATGTCTCTGTGTGCCAGGAGTTTCTTAAGCACAAATAAATACAAGTAGCTAGACAAAATAATAGCTATCGTTATAGAGCTCTCTTTTTAATGCAATATATATGAAGACTTCTGAGTGTCTTCTACCTAGATTTAACTTAAATTTGCTACTAATGAAAAAAAAGTTTTTCTGATACAGCTTGCTGGCCTGTTTCTCTTCTTCCAGTTATTCCCCAGGTAGCTACTCTTCTAACTTCATATTACATTCATATGTATCCACAAAGTATGTATAGCATTATTCGTTTAAACATGTTTATAATATAATATATACTCTTAGTTACTCTTATTTCATTTAGTTTTTATTAATAGTACATGTACATGGCTTAAAACATCAGATGGTTTATTTATTTATTTAGAGAGAATTTTTTTTTTAAGATTTTATTTATTTGAGAGAGAGAGAGAGAGAGAGCACAAGTAGGCAGAGAGGCAGGTGGGGGTGGGGGGAAGCAGGCTCCCCGCTGAGCAGAGCCCCAATGCGGGTCTTGATCCCAGGACCCTGAGATCATGACCTGAGCCGAAGGCAGAGCATTTAACCCACTGAGCCACCCAGGCACCCCCCTCAGATGGTTTTACATGCAAAGCAGTTGTCCTGTTATACTTATATTCTGTTAACTCTGTTCCTCAAAAGCAGTCACTTTCAACCTCTCCCTCATTTTTTTTATTTACCTATTTCTTCCTATATACACTTCCATGTGTCAGAAAAAAGTCGCTTAATCTGTTCTTAACCAGTTTATTTGCTGTAGGTATTTTCCATCGACTTCCCAATACCTAATGTGATTTAGCGCTTTCACTCCTCTGCTTTCCAGCATACAGAGTTGTCTTTTCTCCCCACCTTTTTTTTTAAAGATTTTTTAAAAATAAGATTTATTTATTTATTTATTTTAGAGAGTGATAGAACATGTGAGGTGGGGAGGGACAGAGGGAGAGGGAAAAGAGAGACAGAATCTCAAGCAGGCCTAGTGCAGACCTTGTTATGGAGCTCAGTGCCATGACCCCAACATCACAACCTGAGCTGAAACTGAGACTCGGACACCTGACTGACTGTGCCACCCAGGTGCCCCTGAAAGATTTTATTTTTAAGTAATCTCTACATCTCTCGTGAGCCTTGAGCTCAAACCTGAAGTTGCGTGTTCTACCAACTGAGCCAGCCAGGCACCCCCCCATCCACCTTTTTATTATAGATTTTCACTAAATTAATATTCAGAGTCTTTAGTATTAGGATCAGGTAAATATTTTTCAGAACTGAGCCAGGTGTAATACTATGATTACATTTCCTTTCTTGTATGACTTTTTATTTTCCTTGCTTAATAAATGCTTCATTTTTTCCTGTGCATGGATTTCTTTTTTTTTTCTTCTTTGCGTGGATTTCTGTATCCATGTCTAATTTATGCCCAAACTCTGCCAAGTATAAATTCCTGTTGAGTATATTTTTAAGAAGGAATTTTAAATTTGTTTTGGAAACATCCCTCTTGAAACTCTTTTTTTGTCCTTTTGTGGACTGATTATTTTCTGGGTCTGTTGCATAACTGTAGTCAAGGTATTCTTTTCTTTAACCATTATTGTAGAAATTCCTTTCATTTCTCTTCTTTGTTGTAGTCCTTTTTTTGTTTCCTCTATTTTCCATTCTTGTTAACTTACCCCTTTTGTATGTTTTTAAAATGATTATAAATGGTATACTGTACAAATTTCTACAGCTTGGTGTTGTTCACTCATCTTTTTAAGACTTATTTGTGTTGATACATGGAATAAATCTAGTCTATTTTAATAGACTTGTATAGTTGTATAGTGCGTCATTGTATGAATGGGGCAGTATTTTCATTTTCATATCGATAGATATTCTCGCTAATACTTGTTTTAAGACCTTAAATTTTTGCCAAACTGCTGGGTGAAATTTGAGTATCACTGTTGTTTTCGTTTGTATTTCTTGGTGACTGGTGAAGTTGAGCATCATTTCTCATTTTGACTTGATTTGTACTTTTTTTTTAATTGGAATTGACCATTATATATTTTGCCCAATTTTCTATTGTATTATTTGGCACTTTTTAATTTTAGCTTTCTGGGAAGAGGCCTTTATGTATTCTGGGTAATAGTCCTTTGTTCTAGATGTTGTAATTCTTCTAGCATATTGCTTGTCTTTTAATATTATTTTTGGTATCTTTTGCATGTAGAGGTTATATTTTTGTGTTGACAGTCTTATCAGTTGTTTCATTTTTGTTTTGTTTTTTGCATTGGAGAAATCCTTCCTATCGTATCCTAATGTGTGAAGGTGTTATGTTCTCATAGTTACTAAGGCTTTAACTGAAAGCTAGTTTTTCTTTTTTTTTAAAATTTAATTAATTAATTTATTTGACAGAGAGAGAGATCACAAGTAGGCAGAGAGGCAGGCAGAGAGAGAGAGGGGGAAGCAGGCTCCCTGCTGAGCAGAGAGCCCACCATCCTAGTAACCTGAGATCATGACCTGCGCCGAAGGCAGAGGCTTTAACCCACTTAGCCACCCAGGCGCCCCATTTTTTTTTTTAACTCTGAGTTAATAGCATCTTTGTTATATATGGTGTTGTCACATATGCTTAGACTTGTTTCTGGTCTCTCTCTTCTCTGCCAATTAGTTTATTTGCCTGTCCCTTTGCCAGTAAAAGTCTTATTAATATCTGCTAGGCCAAGTCCCTGCTCTTACTTATCAACATAAGCTTACATATTCTGCATAATAATTTTAGTATCAGCTTATTGAGTTTCATGAAAAACTTTATTGGATTTCGTTGGAAATAACATTGGACTTACAGGTTTAATTTTGGGAGAATTGCTTCCATTACAGTATGTTTTCCTGTCTGTGAACATATTGTATCTTTTCACTGAATGTGGTGTACAGGTCCTTTAGTTTTTTTTCTTTCCTATCTCTCAAGACAGCCTTGAAATATTTTCCTGGGTATTTACAGACTTTGTTTCTATTCTGAATTGGATCTTTTAAAAGATTTTTATTTATTTGTCAGGGAGAGTGAGAACACACAAGCAGGGGGAACAGCAGGCAGAGAAAGAAGCAGGCTGCCTGATGAGCAAGGAGCCTGATGCAGGGCTCATTGGCAGGACCCTGGGATCATGACCTGAGCTGAAGGCAGATGCTTCACTGACTGAGCCACCCAGGCATCCCTCCGAATTGAATCTTTTAAATAAAAGTTACATTTTAAAATTTTGTTGTTAGTGTTAAGAGTTGCTGTTGATTTTTGTTCTTCCTGATACTGATTTTTTAATTGGTGATTTTACTGAACTCTGGATATTATTCCAGTAACTTAATGGTAGCCTCCTGGATTTAACTACCTTGATATTACTAAGCAAAAAGATAAGCGCTAAAAGGCATTTCCTCTCATTGTATTTAGGCTTTTATCTTTGTGGCAAGAAAAAGACTTCTTACTATTTTATATGAGAAAGTAGCTTGATTTGAGGAGGCTGGAATTTGAGGAGGGGGGCATAGTAGATGTAGAGGGAGAGATAAAAGAAAATATTTGAAGGAAAAACATTTTTTCCTTTTTTTTCCCCTCAAAGTGAATATGTTAGGAAATTAAAATAGTTGAAAACCACAGAAATTCTTTGAGATATGAAGAAAGTACTAAAGCAGGTTGTTAAGGTTTTATGCCACAGTGTCATTTTATGACTTTCTTTAATTTATAGCATTAGACTGTTTAAAACTCATAGTACTTAAAAACAGATCTACTGCAGGAACATTTTTAATTAAAAATACTAAGGTCTAAGTGGAATATTCATTAATCTATTCATTATTAACTTTCCAGTTCACACAAAAGATGTTGGACAACTTCTACAATTTTGCTTCATCATTTGCTGTCTCTCAGGCCCAGATGACACCAAGTCCATCTGAAATGTTCATTCCAGCAAATGTGGTTCTGAAATGGTATGGGACATTCTGTATCTCTAATATTAAGGCTTTTAGTAACCATGCATATTTTTAGCTGGTGAATGTATTTCTTTGACATTTAAACATACTCTTTTATTGTGAATATCAGCATACATTAACAGTGGCATGCCATTAAAAAGTATACTATGGAGTTCACAATAAGGACTGTTCTTACCCTAAATATTCTGTTATGTAGTAGCCATTTTGAATTTATAAAGACAAGAAAATACAATTGCCTATGTGTAGGGACCACAATTAAGGCTGTAAATTTTTAAATATTTTTATTTATAAGTAACCATATGTAAGTCTTAAAATACAAAGCAATGTTTTTTTGTAAGTTTAGAAAGTCTTGGTCTGAAGTAGATATTCAAGGCATCAGGATGATTTTTATTGCACCCTGTACTTAAATGATTAAGAAAATTTATTTCCCTAGCTTTCCCATGATTCTGTTTTATAGGTGTTTTCACGTTGAATATCCTAGTAGTGGAGGATACATGAGAATTTGTTGAGCAGTAGTAACGTGGTGTAGCAAGGATAGCTCTGGAAGGTATTAGGTTTGAGCTTTGTTAAAATGTAGCAAGGATAGCTCTGGAAGGTATTAGGTTTGAGCTATGTGACCTTGAGCAGATTTCTCTCGTCTACTCATCTATGAAATGAAGGAGGAGGAGTGAGATTTGATTTTTTTTTCCCTTAGGTCTAGCTGTCAGGTTTGCAACAGATAAAAAGTTAATAAAATTTATTATGATTTGTGCTTTCTGATGCAAGCCAGTCATACTTAAATCACTATGCTTGCTGTCCTTTTATAAGAATAATTAAACTTTCAGATTAACTTTTTAGATTTTTTGATTTTTTATCTTAGCTTTTTAGAAGTGACATTTAAAGTTGTTTGCTTTTTGATAAGTCATTTGATAGATTATGAAAGATTTAATTTTCTTGTAAAAATGTTTTTCTTTTGTAGGTATGAAAACTTTCAAAGACGACTAGCACAGAACCCTCTCTTTTGGAAAACATAATTTGAATAAAATAATTTTTAATGGATTCTGAAATTTGTCATGTTTTGAAGAGAAAATGCCTCCATTTAAAAGTATTGAAGTCAAAAGGATCATGAAGCCTAAGTTTAAAAACTGCTTATTGACTGAAGCTTAATGAAAATCTTCATAAAAAATTAAAAACGTGGAAAAATGAAAATATGTTCTTATTAATGAGTTTTTCTCCCTTAAGCTTAAAATATTCAGAGGCAAAACACTTTGTTTTGGCTAGGATTCATTTTTTACTTAAAAATCAACCATATTCACAATAGTGTGCCAAATGCCATTACATTTATAATCTTTAGTTTTATAGTTGTTTGCCAGAGTAACTAACTTAAAATCAGTTATATCAAAATTTCGGGGACTTTTTGAAAAACATCGACATACATTTTTATGTATGGAAAGATTATTTTCAGTTCGTATTTCTTAAGATTACAAGTTTTTTCATTAACACAGGTTGGCTGTCAGTTATATCTGTAAATTCATACATAATTACTTGTTTGACAAAATTGCCATGGTTAAATACCAACGAGGTTTTATTTAATACTGGTAATGTTCTGAGTGATTCGTGTGGGGAATATAGGATTTAGTACCTTTGCCTATTAAGTCAAAGCCATTGTGTCTCATTCAGAAGGGAGTCCTTGACTTATTTATACTAGTGACATCCATTGACCAAAAACCAAGTAATCAAAGCTAGGCTTATAGCTTGCTGCACCAAGCGAGTACAAATACCAGAGGAACTGTGGGATATTGCCAAAGGAAGGGTACATATAGGAGTTTGGGGTCTCTGGTTAGTTTTGAAACATTTTGGTAAGGATTGGTGAAAATTTGGAAACTAGAGTTGCTGGTACAGTTCATGTCATTAGAACACATGACCCTATGAAGAATTATCATTATATCAGTTTGTGGTTTTATTTTGAAACATATCTAATTGAGCTAGCGATAAGAGTTTGAGTTTAGGCAATTTCTTGTGGTGTCAAAAGTTTGGTAGACTTAGGCATTTTGCAAGCTGTACATTTTTGCAAACTGTAGTTTCTCTTTTAATTCTCAATTCTCTTCTGGTCTTTCTTCAGTCTGTGTTGAAGGATCGACCATTATCTTCTGGAGTTGTGATCAAGACAGATTAGCATTGCTCTTTCCTGGGTTATAATTGTATATTAAGTATCCAATGGTAGTTCTAACTTGGTCTCAGGTCTTCATGTTAATAATTGTTGATTGTTGTTGAATCCTGTGACTTGGCAGTGGCTATACAACAGGATTTAAGGTTCAGAACAGAAAGAATCTGCCAACTGTAGTAAAATTCTCAGAAGCAAATTGAGTATTCTACTAGAATGCAAAGCCAGGAGCCTAGGTTACAAAACCCAAGCTATGAAAACATATCCCAAAGTCCAGGTGGGTCTTTTCTATAGAGTCAGGTAGCTTCTTTCTTTAGTTTAATCAAAGACTATTGTAACTGTCTAGTGATTTTTATAGACCTTTATATATAATATAATAAATCCAAACTGCCCTTTGGCTTGCCAAGAGGAAATAGAAGACTATGTCATTGCCATGATAATCCTGGGCAGTGAACTTAAACTGGTTTGTTGGGCTTACACAGCATGCATCAAATTTTGAACCACTTTTTCTAGTTGTATTCAAAAGAGTTAGTTAACACTTTTGAGAACTCTCCTGTGTAGCCAATTCCTGCTTCATTTTGGAAGTCTCTGGTTATCCTTCCCAAGGAAACATGCCACGCTGAATAGAAAAGGGCTTTAAATATCTGAAAGCTTCTTAACAATTATTCTGTACACAAGATAGCTTTACATTTAGGAGGCAGGCAAAAGCCTGATGTAGACCTAAGTAATCCTTGGTGAGATACAGTTAATATTAGGAATATAAATGATATTACAACAGAAATAAGCCGTAATTGTTTCCTTGAGCTGAGCACATTGTCAGTGGAGTTTAGTTCCTGCATAGAAGTTTGGAAGATCTTTGGAGAAAATGGCTAGTGCAGTGAGAACAGCCCTGGCATTTGTTCTTTTCCCTGGTGAATCTGGTTCTGGTGACAATGCTGTTATGGTTATAACAGAAGCATTTTGTTGACTTGGAGTAAACTTTTTGGTTTTTACACGAATGAAGGCTGGGGCTATTGAGTAAGAAGAAAATTCAAATATCAGAGAACTTTGGGAGGAAATTGGTCTTAGGAGTTTAAAGGAATAGATACTACATCTTTTATAGTGGAATTTGACAGTTTAAAAGGGTAGCTGTGGTCTGAGAAAATGGAAAAGTTTTGCGTTTCTTAAGGTGACCAAAAAAGACCATAGCGGATTAAGAATAAAAATCCTTAAATGGTATAGATATGTAAGAACGTACTGAGAAACCTTTAGGGTTGTCTCTAGGAGGTGCCAAACTATAATAAAGGGGAAAAGACCAAAGGTATCAGAAAATTAATCATGTTTTTTTGCATTGAGCAGAGGCAATCCATTTTCTGTTGTCATCTGCTTGACCTGAAGGTTTGATTAGCAGTCTTACTTCAAAGATAATGGCTTCTGTAAGGAGGACATTTGTTATGAGCACTGGATGTTATCTGTAAGTGATTGAATCACTAAATTCTGCTCCTGAAAACCAATTTTACACTATATGTTAACTAACTAGAATTTAAATAAAAATTTGGAAGAAAAAAAAAGATAATGGCTTCTGGAGAATCCCTGAGAATCACTGGCTGAAAGTCTGATGGAGTGGTTGTCCGGCTGTTTGGAGAGGGTACTTTTCATGTAGTTGGGAAACATGAATCCAGGAGTCATTGTCTTGAACTTTCACTGCCATGCTGGTTATAGTATCTGATAAGCTTATTTTTCATTGAAGGCAATTTTCATTTCTCTGATGTCTCTTCCAGAAGACTATATTTGCTGAAGATTGAGGATGTTACGAACATTGATGTTTTTGTAGAATGGAGGAGAGTTGAATTCCCTGTTGAGGTATAGCACAATTATAAGATTATTATAAATTATTATTATTATTAGACGACAAAGGTATTATGAACAGTGACAATTTTCTGGGCCTGTAATTTATCCCATAAAGTATATATTTGTTGGAAATAGTTACTGTATCAGTCTTTATGTAAGCAAGAGTGTATATCGTTTTACCTGAAATGGACACAGTCATTTGCTATGGTCTGAATGTATATGTTCCTGCAAAATTTATATGTTGAAATCCTAATGCCCAGTGTAATGGTATTAGGGCCTTCGTCAAGTGCTTAGGTCATGAGATTAATGCCCTTGTAAGAGAGACCCCCAAAGAGCTCCTTTGCCCCATCCACTGTGTGAGGATACGTGGAAACGTCTGTGACCCGCAAGAGGGCCTTCACCTGACCACACTGGCACCTTCATCTTGGGCTTCCAGCCTTCAGAACTGTGAGAAACAAATTTTTTTGTTAATAAGCTATCTAGACTCTGGTATTTTGTTACAGCAGCTTGAATGGAATAAGAAACACTGAAACGTTTTTATTAACACATTTTACCGAACTCTTGATTTTCCAAGTTTTTTTCTTTGGAGTTTTAAAAACTCCTAACAATAGTTTTGAATTAATTAAAATTTGGAAAATGTCAAATAAGCTTAATTTTTCCTATTATCGTTTCTTCTATAAAGTGAAGGAAAGCCAAAGAGTTAAGGTAAAAAAGACATCTTTACAGTTTTATTATGCCAGAATTTGGGAAGGGCAAAATCATAAAGAGATGTCAGAGGAGACAAGATATGAACATGAATTAAAAATATCCAAAGGCAAGAAATAATCTCAGCCAATATCTATATTCAGTATTCTAGGAAAAAGAGTAACACCATTTACCATCTGTGCCCCATGGATCTGTTTTTTTAAAATGTGTCTGAGTTGCTTGAACAAGTAAAAGGATGGTAAACAACTTAATTAGAATTTTAAGTAATGAGAAAGTAGCAAACTGTGTTTCATATTTTCATAGATTTGATGACCTATGTATCCGATAAGGGCATTGTCTTCTAAATGTAATTATCAGTGGTCATGTATGAACCTGGAACGTGTCCTTCTTGTAAATGTTGATTTTAGATTTCAACTACATCTCTAATAGGGTCTACCGTATCTTTACTTTCTGGTTCTTGTACTTGTATCAGCAAAATGCAAATACTTGAAGAATTAATTGAAAACTGACAGCAAATGATTTTGTTGAAAAGAGAGTAGTTGTCTTCTTAGCTTCATAGTTTAAGACATTTTCATTTTTAGATTTATAACAATATGTTAGAATGATCAAATAATTTTTCATTCTTTGTCTTCGATTTCTTTCTGTACTTTTGTGTACACATCTACTTTCAGCATTTGCCTATTTTTTTTTAAAAGATTTTATTTACTTATTAACAGAGAGAGAACACAAGTAGGCAGAGAGGCAGGCAGAGCGGAGAGAGGAGCAGGCTCCCTGCCGAGCAAGGAGCCCGATGCGGGACTCGATCCCAGGACTCCGGGATCATGACCTGAGCCGAAGGCAGCTGCCCAACCAACTGAGCCACCCAGGCGTCCCAGCATTTGCCTATTTAAAAAAAGCTTTATTGAGACATGATTCATATACCATCAGATTCACTCAAAGTGTTTTATAGTATATTCACATGTTTGTGCAACCACCATCAATCTAATTTTAGAACATTTCCTAAAATGTTCTTCCCTAGAAGTTCCATACCCATCAGTAGATTCATCCATGTTATAGTATATCAGTATTTCTTTCCTTTTTATTGCTGATATTATTCCATTGTATGAATATAGACATTTAATCCATACATCAGTTGATGGACATTCCCTGCCCTCCCCCCCCATTTTTTGGCTACTATGAACAATGCTGCTATGAACATCCATCTACAATTTTTTTTCCTTTTCTAAGATTTTATTTATTTGAGAGAGAGAGAGAGCACACAGAGGGCAGAGGGAGAAGCAGGCCTCCCTCTGACAGAGCCCAGCATGCAGCTAGATCCCAGGACCCTGAGATTGGGTCCTGAGCGCAGACGCATAACTAGTGGAGCCATCCAGGTGCCCTCATCTACAAGTTCTTAGGTGGATTTATGCTTTCATTTCTCTTGGGTATAGAAGAGTGGAGTAAAAAAAGGAGTGGAGTTACTGGATTATATGGTAGTTTTGTTTAGCTTTTTAAAGAGATACTGGACCTTTTTCTGGAGCATTTATACCATTTTACATTCCCATGAGCAATGTATAAGTGTTTTTTTTTTTATTTTTTTTATTTTAAAGATTTTTATTTATTCATTTAACAGAGAGAGAACACAAGCAGGCAGAGAGGCAGGCAGAAGCAGAGAGAGGAGCAGGCTCCCTGCGGAGCAAGGAGCCCGATGCGGGACTCGATCCCAAGACGCCGGGATCATGACCCGAGCCAAAGGCAGTTGCCCAACCAACTGCGCCACCCAGGCGTCCCTAAGTGTTTTGATATCTCTACATCCTGTCAACACTAGTTATTATCTCTTTTGATTGCAGTCATTCTAGTGGGTATGAAGTGGTACCTCATTTTGGTTTTGATTTGCAATTTTCTAATGACGAATGGTGTGAGTATTTTCCTGAGCTTATTGGCCATTTGTTCATGTTCTTTGAAAAAATATAATCAAATTCCTTGCCCATTTTTTAATTGGGTTATTTTCTTACTGTTGAGTTATGTATTCTGAACACAAATCCCTTGTCAGATATATGATTTGCAAATATCACCTCCCATCCTATGGATTGTCGTCATTTTCTTGATGAGAATATTAGTTGCAGCACAGAAGTTTTTAGTTTTGATATAGACCAATTTATCTTTTTTCTTTTGTCACTTATACTTTTGGTGTCATATTGAAGAAAGCAGTGCCTTACCCACTGTTGTAATGATTTATTCTTGTTTTCTCACAAGAATTGTATAGTTAGGTCTTTGATCCCATTTTGAGTTAATATTTATGATTGCTGTTGGTTAGGGCTCCAAGTTCACTCTTTTTTTTTTTTTTCCAAGTTCACTCTTCTCCAAGTGGATATCCATTTGTCCCAATACCATTGTCTACTTTTGCTAATTTTTTTTTTTAAGATTTTATTTATTTATTTGAGAGAGAGTGAGAGTGAGTAAAGAGAGAGCATGAGAGGGGAGAAGGTCAGAGGGAGAAGCAGACTCCCCGTGGAGCTGGGAGCCCGATGTGGGACTCGATCTCGGGACTCTGGGATCATGACCTGAGCTGAAGGCAGTCGCTTAACCAACTGAGCCACCCAGGCTCCCTACTTTTGCTAATTTTGGTGCACAAGCATAAAAGGTGAAAGAATAGTTGACTAGGATTATCAGGAACTTTAATCTTTTCAAAAGTGAATAGCTTTTTCCAAAAATGACTTAACAGTGTATATCAAAAGGCTCATAGAATATTTAGTGATAAAAGAAACCTCATTGATCTCAGCACAGTGATTGCTTTGCTGTTTTAGCAGAAAGAAAATCCAAATTACAGTTTTACTCATTTTATTATTTTTTGTAATATCATCTAGTAATGGCTTCACAAGCTTGTTGTGAAGAATTTTTGTAGGGGCTGAGGTGCCTGGGTGGTTCAGTCAGTTGAGCATCTGTCTTCAGCTCAGGTCATGATTCCGGGGTCCTGGGAGCCTGCTTCTCCCTCTGCCTGCCACTCCCCATTTGTGTGCTCTCTCTCTCTCTCTCTGACAAATAAATAAAATCTTTAAAAAAAAATACAAGAATTTGTGTAGGTAAGAGGATGTACATGTAGTAATGAACTCATTTTCTACCTAGAGAAAAAAAAAAGTTATTTTGTCTTAAAAAGTGTCTGGTTGTGTGAGGTTATAAAAGAATATTTTTAGGGGGCACCTGTGTGGCTCAGATGGTTGAGCGTCTGCCTTTTGACTCCGGTTGTGATCTCCAGATCCTGGGACTGAACCGCTGAGCTTCCTGCTCAGCAGAGAGTCTGCTCCCTCTCCCTCTGCCTCTCCTCCTGCTTGTATGCTTTCTCCCTCTCTTTCTTTCTCTCTGTTTCTCAAATGAAAAAAAATCTAAAGAAACAAAAAGAATACTTTTTTGAAAGACAAATTTAAGAGTGTAGAGAAAGTGCAGAAGGTTTGAGGGGTAAACTTTATTCATCTGAGTTTATAATAAGGTACAAGTAATAGTTTGGAAAGGTTCAATGACTGTGTTAAAACTTAACTTTTTAAAAAACTTAAAACTTCTTAAAACAATAATAGATGTATTCACAAGCCTGAGATTGTGACCCAAGCATCCCCCCTACACAAATTCTTTTATATTCCTTCAAGATGAACATGCATACCAACATAATCTAAAGGCTTCTACTCCATTTATTAAATAAAAGCACATGTGGGGCACCTGGGTGGCTCAGCTCAGTCGGTTGGGCGGCTGACTCTTGGTTTTGGCTCAGGTCATGATCTCAGGTTCTTGGGATCGGGCCCTGCTTTGGACTCCATGCTTGGTGCAGAGTCTGCTTGATATTCTTTCCCCTCCTCCTCCCCCCCCCCTGCTCCTCCCCCCACCCCCACTGCTTGGGTACTCTCTTTAAAATAAATAAATAAAAATTTATAAATAAGAGCACATCTTTGGCAGAACTATATTGCCTAGTTGTTAAAGATGACTTATTAATTAAATAAATGTTTGTATTCTTAAAGTCGACACTGTGGAAATCACAAATTAAGCTGTTGGAGGTAGTCCTTTTGGTTGTAGCATAAGAATTCCATACATTTAAAATCTCTAAAAAGACTTTTATTATATAATTTCATTTGGTTAGTTACAACTTAAGTTTTTGTAATTTAAGTGACTTGTGGAAGCAATGTTAGTCTATATAACCTGTATAATAAATTTATAAGTGATATAAATATATAAATAATCAACCTATATAATAAATATCATAGTCACCTTAAACTATGGGGGGGAAACCCTAAGCTTGTACCAACTAGGATATATTTTTTTAAGATTTTATTTATTTGAGAGAGAGCAAGAATGAACATGGCGGGGGAGGGGCAGAGGGAGAAGCAGACTCCCTGCTGAGGAAGCTCAACTCAGGGCTCCATCCCAGGACCCTGAGACTATGATCTCAGTCCCTTAACCAACTGAGCCATCCCAGTGCCCCCCAACTAGAATATTTTTACATTGTGGTAAAGTCAGGGAGAAAAGTGATATTATTAACTCAAATTTGTACAGAAGCATCTATAGTTTAAAACTATTAAATGAAATTTTTTTTTTAAGATTTATTTATTTATTTGACAGAGCGAGAGAGATCACAAGTAGGCAGAGAGGCAGGCAGAGAGAGAGGGAAGCAGGCTCCCTGCCCAGCAGAGAGCCCCACGTAGGGCTCGATCCCAGGACCCTGGGACCATGACCCGAGCCGAAGGCAGAGGCCTCAACCCACTGAGCCACCCACGTGCCCCTAAATGAAATTTTTCTAATGCAATTTATAAACCTGTGTTCATAAATCAAATTTAAAAGACTTTAAATTATGGCTAAAAGCTCTGCTTTGCTTTTCTTTTTTCTCATAACTATTGACTTAACTAATGACAGTTAAAAACTTTTTCCGAAGCTACAGATGTAACAAATGTTTTTCTTTAGAGGAACCAAAAATGTAAAGAATTAGATTTCCCCCTCCTTTTTGGAGTTTCTTGAATTATTTCTTTAAATTCATGTGGGTATTTAATATAAACCAATAAGCACAGGAGCTTCTGTAGATTTTTTTTTAAAAATCCCTTATTATTTGATTCATTCCTCTTCTGATTTAGGGTGTTCCTGAAACAATTTTATTCGTGTCAAAAATCTCCCTTAAGTGACCACTTGTAATTCCAAATTGCCTTTGGTGAATTTGTCTTTGAGAAAGATAAGTGCAAAAATGAGAAAATAGAGGTCAGAATTCTGCCAAGAGGTAGCCCCAGTGTTTTGCAGAAAAGCCATAAGACAGCCACGCTGACTTAGGTTGAAAGGGAAAGTATTGCTTGTGTGCGTCTCTAGGGTCATTGTTCAACAGCCTTCTGCCAAGTGGAATATTAAGAGAATGTCTTTCCTAAAGCCAATTTTTTTTACACACAAGACAAGACTAAATTAGAGCATTCTTACATGGGCTTAAATAGGTTAAACTTTAAAATAAAGTTTGCCTGTCTCTGCTTGGCGGGGAGCCCGCTTCCTCCTTTCTGCCTGCCTCTCTGTCTACTTGTGATCTCTCCCTGTCAAATAAATAAATATTTAAAAAAAAAAAAAGTTTGCCTAAATGATGCCAGGTTATTAAGACCTTGTGAATTCATGAGTCCTTCAGAGGGAAGTTTGGAAGACAGATTTAATGAATCTTTAACTGTCCTCTGTGAACTTCCTTTTTGGACGTGCATCAGTACTATAGACAATACACAGGCAAAATAGCTAATGGTAAATCAAAGATTTGTCAGTCCTTTACCAAGGAAAATGATTAAATATCTAATTAGCCAAGGATTCATAGGGGAATTTCTTCCCAGGACAACACCCAAAACCCAATCCTGAAGAAACTGAAATAACTGGATTGCAATTTCAGCACAAGATTGACTCTGAGCAAGTGGAAACTAAAGGGGATTCAGTAGATTCACTACTATCCAGTTGATGGTCCACACCACAATTCCAAGGATCTGGAGGAACCTAAACCTATTAAAGTTTATAATACAAAGACCGCTAGGCATAAACTCTTATTCAAACAAAGTTAGGTTTATTAGGATGCTGTAGTAAGGAAGAGTGCACACTAAGGGAACAGTAGTGCATCTCAAATGGGAAGAATTGGGAAGGGGTTTTGGGAGCTGGAGTTAGTCTTGATTATCTTGGCAGGAACACATTGTTGAAACAGTCAGTGGTCTTTAGAATGTTGTATGTAAGTGATGAATCACAAAATTCTACACCTGAAACTAATATATTGTATGTTAATGGAATTTAAATACAAATTTGGAGGAAGAAAAAGTCAGTGGTCTTTAGAACACATGAATCCAGTTGTGGTTAATGTTACACCGGTTTGTTTGAGGTCTTAGAGTGTATAGGTTACATGAGTTTAGGTGGTTGGTTTTGCATACAGTTTTGATACAGTTTATCTCTGTATCAGTTTTGATACAGTTTTGATACAGTTTATCTCTTGAGAATCATGTATATTTGTTTTTCAAGTTGAAGTTGCTGTTTGAATTCTCAGTACTCCAAGAAAATATCCATAGTTTAAAAAGATGACATTTATAGACTAACCCATTTATTACATAAGTTAGGGTAGTGGTCTTTAGCATATTTTGTTGATTACTATTTTAGTCTTAGTTTGGAGTTTTAGTAGTATCTTAATGCATCAGGTCATGGAATTGTGAACATTTTTTGGTGCCATCCGAGGATATCTACTTTGGTTTCATTATGTACACTTTTCCCTTTATAGATTATATTTTTCTTAATTGAGATTGGTTTTGTTATTGAAGCTAGTTCATATTGATTTCAGGGTTTTTCCTGTGATCATTACAATAGTTGTCAGGTACTAAATCTAGACTGAAAGCATGTGAAATTGGTTGGGCTTATGTACTTTATCTTCTTTACTTGATCTCTGGCCCGCATTAATGGAAATGGAAAGAAGGACTATTATTCAATGGTGGCTATGTTTAAAGAGGCTTATTATGCTGGCAGAATTGTTATGTCTGCTGCTTACCGATTTTTGTATGGTTTAAAAGATCCTTTCATCACTTAAATATTGAGATCAGCCTAATCTCTTTAAATAGTCTTTGGGAAAACCACAGAATGTAATCCTCCTTCACTATTTACCATGTATTGCATCCTTTTCTGCTCAGCATTAAAAGGAAATAAAAATACTGTTTCTTGAAAGTATAGTGGGATAATAGTTTGTATTACATTTGCAGCCTGTAGAGTTAGATGTTTTCCGGCATTTTTTACTTCAACTGGTCATTTGGCGTATTCATTATCTCGTTCCTTTTCTATCACCTTCCATCACCTATCAACCTGAATTCTGAGTAAGTCCAATATATGTGCCTTTTTTTTTTTGTGAAAGTCCAGTGAGTGTTGTATAAGAAAACCCTGTAACCACAAACTCTAACTTATATATATATATTTTAATATTTTATTTATTTATTATTTGACAGAGAGAGAGAAATCACAAGTAGGCAGAGAGAGAGGGGGAAGCAGGCTCCCCGCTGAGCAGAGAGCCCAATGCGGGGCTCGATCCCAGGACCCCGAGATCATGACCCGAGCTGAAGGCAGAGGCTTTAACCCACTGAGCCACCCAGGCGCCCCCCTAACTTATATTTTTTGATAAACTCTTTTATCTCATTCACCACAACTGTTATTTTATTGTCTGGCTGCTTTTAAGATTTTTCTGTTGGTCTTTTGTTTTCAACAGTTTGCAAATGATTTGCCTAAGTTGTTTTTTTTTTTTTTAAGATTTTATTTATTTATTTGACACAGAGAGAGAGATCACAAGTAGGCAGAGAGAGGGAAGCAGGCTCCCCACTGAGCAGAGAGCCCAATGTGGGGCTCAATCCCAGGACCCTGAGATCATGACCTGAGCTGAAGGCAGAGGCTTTGAACCCACTGAGACACACAGGTGCCCCTAAGTTGTTTTGTTTTTGTTTTTGTTTTTTCTTTTTCATCCTGCTTAGTGTTTTCTGAGCATCTTGGATCTGTGATATGATGTCTGTAATTAATTTTGGAAAATTCTTGGTCGCTATTGTCTTCCATTTTTTCCTGTCTTATTATTTATTTATTTTTTTAAAAAGATTTTATTTATTTATTTGTCAGAGAGAGAGCACAGGCAGGGGGAATGGCAGGCAGAGGGAGAAACAGGCTCCCTGCTGCATGGGGAGCTGGATGTGGGACTCAATTCCAGGACTGTGGGATCATGACCAAAGGCAGATGCTTAAGCAACTGTGCCATCCAGGCGTCCCTGTCTTGTTCTTTCTATGATTCTAGTTGTGTGTGTGTTAGACCACTGATACTGTCTCATAGCTCTTTTCTGTTTATTTTCACGTTTTTTCTCTTTGTGTTTCAGTTTGGTTATTTTCAACAGACTTGTATTTTAGTTCACTAAATTTTTCCTTGGCTTATCAAGGAAGCTGGTGAAGGCATTCTCTATGACCGAGTTTTAAATTTCTAGTATTTTCTTTTTTAAATATTTATTTATTTATTTATTTTAGAGTGTGTGCTTGAATGGAGCGTGGGGGCACAGGGAGAGGGAGAATCTTACTCCCTGCTGAGCATAGAGCCCAATGTATGGCTCAGTCTCACAACCCTGAGCTCACAACCTGAGCCAAAACCACGAGTTGGACACTTAACCAACTGTGCCACCCAGGGACCCTTTCTAGTATTTTCATTCTTTGTTTTTTTTCTTTAGTTTCCATCTCTCTGTTGAAATTACCTATCTGATCTTATATGTTATCCATCTCTTCCTTTGGAGACCTAACATATTAATCATACTTATTTTTAATTCCCTATCAGTTCCAACATACATGTCATATCTGACTCTAGTTCTTTTTTTTTTTTTTAATTAACATATAATGTATTTGTTTCAGGGATCAAGTCTGTGATTCATCAATCTTACATAATACCCAGTGCTTATTAACACATACCCTCCCCAATGTCCATCACCTATCCCCCCACCCCTTCCTTTCCAGCAACCCTCAGTTTGTTTCCTAAGATTAAGAATCTCTTATGGGGGGTGCCTGGGTGGCTCAGTGGTTTAAGCCTCTGCCTTCAGCTCAGGTCATGATCTCGGGGTCCTGGGATCGAGCCCCTCATTGGGCTCTCAGCTCAGCCAGGAGCCTGCTTCCCCCTTTCTCTCTCTGCCTGCCTCTCTGCCTACTTGTAATCTCTCTCCTCTCTGTCAAATAAATAAATAAAATCTTTAAAAAAAAAAAAAAAGAATCTCTTATGGTTTGTCTCCCTCTCTGGTTTCCTCTTGTTTCATTTTTTCCTCTCTTCCCCTATGATCCTCTACCTTATTTCTTAAATTCTACATATCAGTGAGATCATATGATAATTGTCTTTTTATGATTGACTTATTTTGCTCTGCATAATACCCTCTAGTTCTGTCCGTGTCATTGCAAGTGGCAAGATTTCTTTTTTGATGACTGTGTAATATTCCATTATGTATACATTCCATATGTAAATACATACATATATCATCAGAGTATATATATATATAGGTTTTTAAATTTTTATTCTTTGAAGATTTTATTTATTTATTTAAAAAATATTTTTATTTATTTATTTATCTGACAGAGAGAAAGAGATCACAAGTAGGCAGAGAGGCAGGCAGAGGGAGAGGGGGAAGCAGGCTCCCTGCCAAGCAGAGAGCCCGATGCGGGGCTCGATCCCAGGACCCTGAGATCATAACCTGAGCCTAAGGCAGAGGCTTTAACCCACTAAGCTACCCAGGCACCCCGATTTTATTTATTTATTTGACAGAGAGAGGGAGAGCAGGAGGCAGAGGGAGAAGCAGGCTCCCCACTGAGCAAGGAGCCTGACTTGGGACTCAATCTCATGATCCTGAGATCTTGACCTAAGCCGAAACCAAGAGTCAGATGCCTAACCGACTGTGCCACCCAGGTGCCTCAACTTTTTTTCTTTTAAGATTTTATTTATTTATTTGTTTATTTATTTGACAGAGAGATCACAAGTAGGCAGAGAGGCAGGCAGAGAGAGGGGAAAGCTGGGTCCCTTCCGAGCAGAGAGTCCCATTCCGAGCCGGAATGCGGGCTCGATTCCAGGACCCTGAGATCATGACCTGAGCTGAAGGCAGAGGCTTTAACCCACTGAGCTACCCAGGTGCCCTGTGGTGCCCCAAATTTTAAATTAATTAAAAATAAAATTTTAAAATTCAGTTACTCAGTCATAGTAATCCCATTTCATGTCCTCACATAAGGCTAGAGGCTGCCATATTAGAAAGTGCAGCTCTAGAGTGATCTAAACTATTTCAACACGTTTTGATGACTCCAGATCTCTTTTTTCAACTCCAGAGTTTTATTTCCAACTGTTTCCTGAAAAACTTGATGTCCTATAGGAACTTAAAAATCAGTAGATAGTTGAATAATGCAGGGGTTAGGGGAACCCCACCAGTCAAATATAAGTCAAAAACTTACATATTTTGACTCCCTCAAAACTTAACCACTAATAGCCCACTACTTACTGGAAGCCTTACTGTCAACAGTTGACTAACACATATTTTGTACATTATATATATTATATACTATATTCTTAGAATAAAGTGAGCTAGAGAAAAGAAAATGTTATTAAAATTATAATAAAAAATAATCGTAAGGAAATTGAATTTACAGCACTGTACTCTGTTTTTAAAAATCGATATATAAATGGACTTGCACAGTTTAAAGCCATGTTGTTCAAAGATCTGTACAAAACAGAACTCATCTCTTCCCTCTGCCTCTGTTAGTAGTGTACCTTATCTTAGGAAACTGCATTAATTTCTATCATTTTTTTATCATTTATTGACATAATATCATTGATATGAATATCAATTTCTATCATATTATTTTTTGAAGATTGTATTTATTTATTTGACAGAGAGAGACACAGTGAGAGAGGGAACACAAGCAGGGGGAATGCAAGAGGGAGAAGCAGGCTTCCCACTGAGCAGGGAGCCCAATGTGGGGCTGGATCCCAGGACCCCGTGATTGTGACCCGAGCTGAAGGCAGACACCCAACAACTGAGCCACCCAGGTGCCCCCTTCTTTACCCTTATTGATTTATCTTTCCTCCCTGACCTAGCCAATCAATGGTTATGCTAAGTACTATCATGTCTTCCTCCAAATAGTTCTTAAATGTGTTTACTTCTTTATTTTTACATCTGTGCAGTTTAGGCCATTGCCTCTCAAAGTCTACTGTACCAACAAATCTTCTGGGGACCTTATAAATGTAGATTCTGAGTCAGTAGTTCTGGGATGGGTCTGCACTTCCAAGCTTCCAGGTGATGCTGCCATTACTGCTGCTGCTGCTGTTCCATTGACAACATTGTTTGTTTGTTTGTTTTAGATTTTATTTATTTATTTGACAGAAAGAGATCACAAGTAGGCAGAGAGGCAGGCAAAGAGAGGGGGCAAGCAGGCTCCTGGTTGAGGTGAGAGCCCGATGCGGGGCTCGATCCCAGGACCCTAAGATCATAACCTGAGCTGAAGGCAGAGGCTTAACCCATTGAACCACCCAGGCACCCCCACTGACAACATTTTGAATAGGAAGGGTTTAGTCCTTCCTTGAAAGAGTCTCTTAAAGAGACCCTTTGCTGCTTTTAATCCTTCCTTCCTCTAATCTGTTTGCCACATTGCAGTTGGAGTGATCTTTTTGATTGGTAAATCTGATCATCTCAATCCCTAGCTTAAACTTCAATTTCTCGATTTCAGAATGAAGTAGGGAATCATTACAGATCCTCCTTACCTCTTCAGCTTTATTTCCTAATACTCATCTCCCCCACCCCAACTTGCTCATATTCCATGTGTGTATGGTTTGAAGTGGTCTTTGCGTGTGTTTTCTGTTCTGCATGATATGCTCTTCTTCCATACCCTTTGTTCCTATAATCCCTTCTTAGGTCTCAGCTTTGATCTCACTTCCCCTGAGAAGCCTTCTCAAGACTAGATAGTCTTTTCTTTTCTTTTCTCCTATAGCATTCTGTGGCATCTAATCATCTAAATTGTTATTGCCTATTTCTTTGTCTTTTTAGCGTGATAGATAGTCAATTTCTTGAGGTCAGGGACTATCTTTTTAATAGTTAGCAAATAGTAGATGCTCAATTAGAATTTTTTTTTGAAAGACTGAACAAAATATGAGAGCAGTATACTTTGTGGAGATGTGTTTCCCTGATTAAGCTTCCCTAGTAGCTTCTAACTTTTAGAGTTTCAGAGGATCCACAAAGGAAGAAATTGAGGTATGAGAGGTGTTTGGGGCTTTGTTTTCACTAGGGAATGATACTTTCTAAGACCTCAGTTTATTCCCAGTTTCTTGATTATGATATATGAGTATCATGAAATATGAATATGAATTTATTGAATATGGCATAATATGTTTTTCAATATGCATACCATAAAACACTAAGTCTGCTAGATGCTCTGAAGAAAAGCTTCTATGATGAAATAGTTTAAGAAACACAGCATAATCTTCCCACCTCTTAAAATTCATGGTAGTATGTATTTACATACTGAAGTCTCTGCAAAATTGTCAGTAAAGAAACTTATTTAAATTTGTTTAACTTGAAGTTTTTCTAGCTTATTTGACTATAGAACTCCATTTTAATTTCCCTTTGGCAAATGCAGAGATGAAAGAGAAATTTAATTGCTGCTGTCAGACAATAAGTTTAAATGTGAAATAAAATATACATATACATGTTCTAGCTTAAACATGTATTGAAATAGTTTCAGGACCTACTGTTCCTTTTTTTCCATTTAGAACCCATTATGGACTAATATGTATTAGATGCCTGAGCCATCATCAGATTCAACTTTTTTGTATTTGATGGATAAAAACTTATTATTTTCCAACCAGGTGCCACAGATCGCAATAGCACTAACAGTTGGCTTTCTTTTTCCAAAGATGCAAAGTTGTGTTTTTGTTTTTTGTTTTGTTTTGCTTTTTTGCTTCTTGTTTTTATGAGAAGGCATAGAGAACAATAAAACTGAATCACATAAAGTGTTCATGGTAATGGCCTCTAGAGCTGCGTAACTGGGGTTCCAAACTGGCATTGCCATTTACTTACTGATGTGGTTTTATCAACTTACTTTGCCTCTCTGTGTGTTAGTTTTCTCGTCTCTAAAGTGAAGCAACACCAATATCTACCTTAGAGGCTCATTGCAAGGTACAAGTGAGTTAATTTACACAAAACTCATATACTAAGTGTTCATTAAGTTTCAGAAATCAGATTATTAAAATCTACCAAGTGGAATATCAGCCAGGGTCTCTCATTGATGAAGTGAATTACCATCATATACCACCCTCAAAGAATAATCAAATTGTCATACCTTTTGGCCTTCTTTTGAATGCTGACATGACTGATAACTATTTGAATACTAGGTATGTATTGTATTTTTAAAGGAAAATTGCATAAATAATGAAGCTGCTTAGAATACAATATATATTTCTCGTTTGGAATTTTATTTCTTTCATATGGTATGTGTACTTGGGGTTTGAGAAAAATGGAAAAGATAGTGGTAGATAAAAATCCTTCAAAACTTGGGAGTTAATTTGGAGAAAAACAGAAGGAAGAATAGACAATTTATATAGGTCTGTATCTATTAAAGAAAGTAAATTATTAATAATCTTCCAAAACAGAAAGCACCAGGCCTACTGAGTTCACTGGTGAGTTCTGCAACAGAATATTTAATGAAGAAATTATACTGATTTTCTACAGTCTCTTCCAGAAAATAGAAGCAAGGGGAATACTTCCTAACTCATTCTGAGGCGAGCATCATCCTCACAACAGACAGAAACATTAAAAGAAAAGAAACTACAGATTAACATCTCTCATGACCACAGATATAAAAATCTTCAAAAAAATATTAGCAAATGAATTCAACAATGTGTAAAAGGAATTATATGCCATGACAATATGGGATTTAAGCCAGATATTTAAGGCTGGTTCAATATTTGAAAATCCGACGATATAAACCATCACATCAATAGGTTAAAGAAGAAAAATCACATTTCAGTATAGAAAAAAATTTGACAAAATTTGACACCCATTCATAATAATAATTCTCAGCAAACTAAGACTAGAGAAGAACATCCTCAACTTGATAAAGAACACCTACAAAAACTACAGTTAACATCATACTTAATGCTAGAAAAGTAGAAGTTTTCCTACTAAGATCAGGAACAAGACAAGGATATCTTCTCTCACCACTCCTTTTCAATTGTACTGGAAGTCCTAGTTAGTGCAATAAGACCAAAAAAGGAAATAGGATGGAAATAAGATATTCGTGAATGGGACACAATGTTGTCAAGATGTCAGTTCTTCCTAACTTGATCTATTGATTTAATGCAATCCCATTAAAATAGTAACAGGTAGTTTTGTGGATATCAACAAACTGATTGTAAAGTCCATATGAAGAGCCAAAAGACCCAGAAAAGTCAATTCAATATAAAAAAAGACCAAAGTTGGAGGACCAATAGTGTCCAACTCCAAGACTTACTATAAAGCTATAGTAATTAAGACAGTTTGAAATGTGGCAAAAGAATAGACAAATAGATCAATGAGGTGGAATAGAGAGCCCAGAAACAGACCCACATAAATGTAGTCAACTGATCTTTGGGAAATGGAGCAAAGATAGTTTCTTCAACAAATGGTGCCAAAATAACTGGTCATTCACTTAAAAAAAGAACCTAGATACAGACTTTATATCCATCACAATAATTAACCTAAAATGGATAATAGACCTAAATATAAAGTATGAAACAAATTCCTAGAAGACAACAGAGGAGAAAATCTCAATAACCTTAGGTGTGGCAGTAACTTTTTAGATACACCAAAAGCATGATCCCTGAAAGAAAGACTTGATAAGCTATAAGCAATCATGGAGTAGGGTTCTGTTTCCTTATACCAAATGCACTCTTCTCTCTGAGTACACATTAGACCTTTGTAGAACTTTACGTTGTTCTTTACTCACAGGTCAATTTACTGTTTCAAAGTCATATGGGCAGGGAGCAGGGATTAGGCTTTTGGTCTAGTTAACTCTTTCCCTTGCCCTATACAAGAGCAGAGCTAGACTTAACTACATGAGCCGTAAAGTGACAGAATATCTCAGAAGAAATTCTCTTTGTTTCTTTGTCTTTTGAACAAGCCACTCTTCAATCCAAAGAATAAAGAAGTTTTAACCCCTAGTTTCTCTTATGGCTCATAAATTCTCTTGCATAATCTTCTCATTGGATATATACATGTGGTCCTTCTTTTCTCTGCCATTTGTCTCTGCAGGCAGAGAGGTTCTGTAAAGTGGAGGAGAGCAAGGGGAATCCATTGAATGCTTCCAGCTGCAGCTGGTTTCCCCCTAAAATACCTCAAATTAGTATGCTATTATGAGGATTGATTTCTATTCTAGGAGTTCCCAATCTAATCTACATTAGAAATGCTAATCTTCCTACTGGCATTTGCCCCTTTCCTTTCCTGGTTTTCATTTCAAAGGACCCTCACGTTAATTGCACATGGCTCTGCTTAAGCCACCTGACTAACTAAAGCTAGGATTTGAATGTTTCTCCATAATGCTCAAGTTTATTCTCTGATAATGGATTGAGAGGATATATAGCCTCATTTTATGGCACCATGCTAGTCCGACTTAGTTGTTTTACAAAGTTGTAAGCAGATAAAACTACAGATATTGACTTGAGCTATCTTAAGGAGAAGGGAATTATTGGGAGGTGGTTAGGAAACATACAGAGTAATGGGAGCTGGGAGACTAAGACTTAGAAATGGGCGGGAATGGGTTGTGGAGTGCGGGGCTTTAGGAATCCTGGCACTTATTGTAAAGCAGAATAGTGAGAAGGGCACACCATCCCTGCAGTGCACATCTTCCAGACTTTGCTGTTGTTTTTGTCAGTGGTTCAACATTCTTGAGTCCGAGAAAGAGCATCTGATAACTATGCTTGGGTCACATGCCTGGCCCCTGGCCCTGCTGAATCAAGGATGGCAAGGATCTGTTTCCTTCAGCTTCAGTAATGGAATGTGGTCACCCAGGAATTAGCCCTCCCTCCCCACCACCACTGAGATTATGCACAGTCTGGATGTGTGAATTTCAAGAGGAAATCTGGATGCTTGTAGGGAAGTCAAAACAAAACAAATGCCAACGAGAACTGTGTTTTCAATGGACCAGCTGAAATGTAGGAGAAGGGGATTGAAAAGCGAGGATGGGAAGTAATGGGGAAGAAGGTAAAAAAAAAAATGGGAGTAGATAAAAGAACAGGAAACATTCATTCAAGAAAAATTATTTTTTTGGCAATAGGTACATCAACATACAAGTCATCATGGCTTTTCTGTGTGTTTAACATGATTTTTAAAGTTCTCTGAAAGCTCAGAGTGTGGAAAGCACATTTTAGTGACCTAGAAGTATAGTAACCTTCTTTCACCACTAGAGGGTACTTTCTGTATAAATAGTTGATTGTGGATTCTGGGGATATTCTCAAACACTTGCTGTTTACAAAGTGCGTTCATGTAACAATCATTCAAGAAATACTGAGTTCCTATTGGAGATGAGAAATGTGAGCCCAGATGAGAGACACCTAACCAACTTGTATAGATAGGGAGGCCAAGGTTTCCTAACAACAGCTGAGACTTGGGCACAAGGACCTGTTAGAAATAAGGTGCGGAATTCCAACTTAAAAAGAACCACCAAAGAGGTAGAGATGCTTGAGAAAGCACAGTGCCTTCTAGGAATCACAGGAGATGTTTTGGGAATGGAGAGAGGGAGAGACTTTTAGGAAGAGGAAACAGGATGAACAAAGGTGTCCAATATATGTGCATCAGTTTAGATTCAACTGTTTAATTGTTCAACTTATTATCTGACTCATCTCACTTCTGCATCCCATGACCTGAACTTGGAAAAGTGAGCTGTTTAGAATAACTACTCTGAATCTATCCCCTGGTATTCCCTCTGCTTTCTGTAGCCAGTTCTTGTTCTCTAGCTTCCTCATTTTCCTATCTTTTCTTTTTCTGTGCTAGAGCTGTCTTGGAAGAGACTCATTGCAAAACATGTGTTTTATTCAAATATACAGAACCTTAAATGCTTAAGGAATACCTACACTGTATATGTAGAAGAGTAAGAAAAAGCCTATCCCCTATAGTACTGATGCATTCATTCTGTTTGTATCTTATTCAATGATTTAAGCAATTACTTGTCTCCATATGATATGTCAAATACTGTGTTAGCACTTTACATCTTTATGTCATTCAATCCATAGTGTAATATGGAGTTATTATGATCCTTATTTTACTGATGATAAAACTAAGACTCAGGGAAATCAAAGCGTTTGCCCAAGGTTTCCGGAATAGAAAATTAAAGACCTAGGACTTATTCTTCCACTAAATATTCCCATGTCTGGCTTCTTTACATCATTCAGCTTTCTGTTCAAATGTCATCTCAGAGAAGACTTTGCCTCCTCACCCTGTGTCCAATTGTCCTGCCTTATGTTTCTTTGTAGTACCTAGAGTGTTTATATTTGTTATTTGTGTTTTCCACTAGACTATGATCTCTGTGACAGTGGGCTCTTGGCTGTGTTACTATTTATTATACCACTGTGCATAATACAGCATGGCACATAATAAGGAGCTCAACAAATTTTTGTTGAAGAATTGATTCTTAAACCCAAACTCATAGCCACTATTCTATATGGTGTTTCTAATGGGTTAGGAAGTTTAATTTAATTTTTAAATGCCTGATTCCAAAGAGTGTGGTACATAGAACTTGTGAATGCAATGTGCCAAATAATATGTGCACTGCTGTTCCATACTTTTTTAAACACTAGAGTCTAATTTGCATATAGTAAGATAAACCTTAAGCATGTATATGTTTTTACACATGTATATACTTGTGTAAGCATCACCCAGGTCAAGATACAGAACATCTTTAGCCCCCCACGATAGTCTCTTGTATTATCTCCCAGTTGATACCCCATCTCCCAGAACTAAGTTTTCTGATTCCTATCACATAAATTAGCTTGCTGGTTCTTGAGTTTCATGTAAATGTCATCTGTGGTTTGTGCTTTTGCATTTGCTTTCTTTTGCTCATCATGATATTTTGGAAATTTACCTATGTTGTGTATTTCAGTAGTTTATTCTTTTTTAATTATTGTGTCATGTTTCATTGTATGAATATACTACAATTTGTTTATCCATTTACCTGTTAATGGATGTTTAGATTGTTGCCGGTTTTTGGCTATTAGGAATAAAGCTGCTATAAACATTCTTTTTTTTTTTTTTTTAAGATTTTTATTTATTTATTACAGAGCGAGAGACTGAGAATGAGAGGGGAGAAGGTCAGAGGGAGAAGCAGACTTCCCGCAGAGCCGGGAGTCCGATATGAGACTCGATCCCGGGACTCCGGGATCATGACCTGAGCCGAAGGCAGTTGCTCAACCAACTGAGCCACCCAGGCGCCCTCTGCTATAAACATTCTTGAACAAATTTGAATAGACATACACACTCAATATGTTATTTTTGGGAGGATATACTTAGAAGTGGAGTTGCTGCATCATAAGGTAGATGTATGTTTAGCTTCCTTTTTTGAGAAGTTCCTGTTCAAGAATTTTGCCCATTTAAAAACTTTCTTATTCATCTAAAGAGTTCATATATTATGAATAGAATCCTTTATCATATATATCAGACATATGTACTACAAATATATTCTCCCAGTTTCTGATTTGCCTATTCAATTTCCTACTTACGTGTTTTGATAATGGAAGTTCTTAATTTGCTGAAGTCAAATTTATTGACTTTGTTAAGGTTAGCACTTTTTCTGTTGTATTTAAGAAATCTTCGCTTACCCCAAAGTAGTGAAGTTACTTTCTGTTGTTTTCTTGTAGAGATTTATTTTTTAGCTTATACATTTAGGTCTATGACCCTTCTTGAATTAATTTTTGGGTCCGATGTGAGGTAGGATTTCTTATTTTTCACATATGAATATGCAATTTTTGAAGCACCATTTAATGAAAAAGACAATCATTTCCCTGCCCAACTGTAGTGATACTTTTGTCAAAAACCAAACAAGTCTTTATGTAGAGGTGTTTTGTTCCTTTGGTCTGTTTGTCTATCTTTGCACCAATAGGCTGCCTGTTGTGTATTAATTAATTGTGTAGCTTTATAGTAAGTCTTGGACTCAACTTTTTTCTTCTTTAAGATCGTATTGGCTCTTTTAGGTTCTTTGCATTTCCATATAAATGTAGGATTCAACCTGTCAGTATCCACCAAATATTCCTGTTGACTTTTGATTGTGTTTGCATTGAATCTACACATCAAATTGGGAGAAACTGACATCTTATCCATATTCAGTCTTTTGCTTCGTAAGCATGATATACCTCTTCCATTTATTGGGGTCATCTTCACTCTCTATAGTATGAGCTTGCAATATATTTCAGTTTTCAATATTAACCTTATGTAAATTTTCTTAAATTCGTTCCTAGATATTTGGTATTTTTATTCTACGGTGAGGAATATTTAAATAGTTAATTTTCTGATTGTTTCTTGCCAGTATATAGACTTACAATTTTTACATCTTGACCTTATATCTAGAGAGCTTATTGATTCTAACAGTTGATATGTTTTTGGATTTCTCTCTTTACATTCATATAATATATAAATGAAAAACATTTTACTTTTTGTTTTGAATCTTTTTTTTTTAAATTTATTTATTTGACATAGAGAGAGACAGATCACAAGTAGGCAGAGAAACAGGCAGAGAGGGGGAGGAAGCAGGCTCCCCGCTGAGCAGAGAGCCTGACGCAGGGCTCGGGGCTCGATCCCAAGACCCTGAGATCATGACCTGAGCTGAAGGCAGAGGCTTTAACCCACTGAACCACCAGGTGCCCCTTTTTGTTTTGAATCTTATATCTTTTATTTTTCTTTCTAGTTTTCTAGCATTGTCTAGGACCTCCAGCACAATAGTGAATAAATGGTAGTGGATATCCTCATGCTCTCTTTGACCTTGGGGAAAAAGCTGTAACTCTTTCACCATTGCTAATGATGTAGCTATAGAGTTTGTAACTAGGTAATCTTTTTTCAAGATCAAGGATGTTTTCTTCCATTTCTACTTTGTTGAGGATTTTTTTCCTAAAATCATAAAAGTGTGTTCAGTTTTATCAAATGTGCTTTCTTCACCTGTTTTGGTGATTGTGCTTTCCCTCCATTTCTTTATTCTGTCAATATCATTAATCATACTAATGGAATTTTTAAATGTTAAACTATCCTTTTATTGCTGGAATAAGCCAGTCTTGTTTGTGATGTATTATGAATTTTTTTATATCCCTGGAATCCTATTTATTGATATTAGGATTTTTACATCCATATTCAAGGGAGATACTGATTTTATTTATTTATTTATTTATTTATTTATTTAAAATATTTTATTTTAAAATTTATTTTGGGGGTAGGAGGAACAGAGGAAAGGGGAAGGGAAGGGAAAAGAATTTCAAGCAGACTCTGTGCTGAGCATGGAGCTTGACAGGGGGCACAATCTCACAACCGTGAGATCACGCCCTGAGCCAAAACCAAGGATCTGATACCCAACTGACTGAGCCACCCAGGCACACATCGCCCCCCCCCCCTTTTTTTTTTTTTTACCAAGGGGGATACTGACTTGTAATTTTTCTTTTTTGTAGTTGATTTTTCTTTTTTAGGTTTTAGCGTCAGTGTTTTGCTGGTTTTAAAAACTGAAGTGTTCCCTCTTTTTGTTCTCTTAGTTTAAGAGTCTGTTTCTTGGCTTATCTCTCTTTTCCCTTTGATCATTTGTTCTGTTTCTTAAATTCCACATATGAGTGACATGATATGGTGTTTGTCTTTCTGTGACTGACTTAGTTCACTTAGCAGTATACTCCCATCCATGTTGTTGCAAATAACAAGGTTTCATTCTTTTTTATGTCTGATTAATACTCTGATATTATATATACACTACCCCCACATCTTTTTATTTTTAAAATTTTTATTTTATTATTTATTTGACAGAGAGAGGGAGAGGGAGAAGCAGGCTCCCTCTGAGCAGAGAGCCTGATGTGAGACTTGATCCCAGGACTCTGGGATCATGACTTACGCCAAGGGCAGATGCTTAACCGAATGAGCTGCCCAGGTGCCCCTACCACATCTTTTTTAGACATACATCAGTTGATGGACTCTTGAGCTGTTTCCATAATTTGACTATTATAAATAATGCTGATATAAACACAGGGGTGCATGTATCCCTTTGAATTAATGTTTTTGTATTCTTTGGGTAAATGCCCAGTAGTGTGATCGCCAAATCATAAGATAGTTCTATATTTAGCTTTTTTTAAAAAAATATTTTATTTATTTGACAGGGAAAGACACAGCAATAGAGGGAACACAAGCAGGGTGAGTGGGAGAAGCAGGCTTCCTGCTGAGCAGGGAGCCTGATGTGGGGCTTGATCCCAGGACCCTGGGATCACGACCCGAGCCAAAAGCAGCCCCTTAATGACTGAGCCACCCAAGCGCCCCTATATTTAGCTTTTTGAGGAAACTCCGTGCAGTTTTCCACAGTGGCTGTACCAGCTTGCATTCCTACCAACAGAGCATGAGGGCTTTTTTTTCTCTACATCCTCGCCAACAGCTGTTGTTTCTTATGTTGTTGATTTTTAGCCCATTTGACAGGCATGAGGTGATACCTTCTTGTTTTTTTTTTAAGACTTTATTTAAAAAAAAAAGACTTTATTTGAGATAGAGTAAGTGAGAGAAAAAGCATGAGTCGGGGGAGAAACAGAGGAGGAAGGAGAAGCAGGCTTTTCACTGAGCAGGAAGCCTGACGCAGGCCTCCATTCCAGGATTCTGAGATCATGACTGGAGCTGAAGGCAGATGCTTAACTAACCACACCACCCAGTGCCCCACCTTATTGTAGTTTCGATTTGCATTTCCCTGATGATCCATGATGTTGAGTATCTTTTCATGTGTTTGCTGTCTGTATGTCCTCTTTTGAAAGAGGCCTGTTCATGTCTTCTGCCCATTTTTATATTGGATTATTTGGTTTTTGGGTGTTGAGTTGTGTAAGTTCTTTATATATTTTGGATACTAATGCTTTATTAGATATGTTATTTGCAAATATCTTCTCCCATTCTGTAGGATGCCTTTGGGTTTTGTTGAGTGATTTCTTTCCTGTGCAGAAGCTTTTTATTTTGATATACTCCCAATAGTTTATTTTTGCTTTTATTTTCCTTGCCTCAGGAGACCTATCTAGAAAAACATTGCTACAGCCAATATCAGAAAAGTGACTGCCTTAGTTCTCCTCTAGGATTTTTATGGTTTCATGTCTCACATTTTGGTCTTTTTAAAAAGATTTTATTTATTTATTTATTTATTTATTTATTTATTTATTTATGTGTGTGTGTGTGTGTGTGTGTGTGTGTGTGAGAGAGAGAGAGAGAGAGAGAGAGAGAGGATGGGGTGGGAGAGGAGTGGCCAAGAGAGAGGAAGAGAAAGAATTTCAAGCAGACTCTGGGCCGAGCATGACTTGGGGCCTAATCTCATGACCCTGAGATCATGACCTGAGCTGAAATCAAGACTGAGATAATCAACTGACTGAGCCACTCAGGCTCCCCCACCACCATAACATTATTGAGCTGAGTCTTTTTGTTTATTTGGAATATCTTAATTTCTCCCTTACTATTGAACGACTTTTTTGCTGGATATAAGATTCTTGCTCGGATTTTTTTTTCTTTTAGTGCTTTGAATATATTGGCCTATTACCTTCTGATCTCCTGTGTTTTTGATGAGAAATTTGCTTATAATCTCTGGGAGTTCCTTGGATATGAGGTATCACTTCTCTCTTGCTACCTTCAAGATTCTCTTTGTCTTTGTCTTTCAAAAGTTTGACTATATTGTGTCTTAGTGTGAGTCTCTTCCAGTTCATCTCACCTAGAGTTTGTTGAGCTTCATAGATATTTATATTTGTGTCTTTCATCAAATTTGGGAAGCACAGCCATTATTTTTCAAATCTTCTCTCCCCTTTTTTCTTTTTCATTTCTTTCTGGGATTCCCACAGTGCATATGTCATTCTGCTTGAAGGTATCCTATGGGTCACATAGGCTCTCTTTACTTTCCCTCAATCTTTTTCTTTCTGTCCCTCAGACTTAATGATTTCTATTGTTCTATCTTCAAGTTCTCTGTTTCTTTCTTCTGCCTATTTAAAGCTACTCTTGAATCCCTCTAGTGAATTTTTAATTTCAGTTACTGTACATCTCAGGTGCAGAATTTCTTTTTGGTTTGTATTTAGATTTTCTGTCTCTGTTGATATTCCTATTTTGTTGATGTATTATTTTCTTGACTACCTCCATGTCTGATGCTTAACTGACTGAGCCACGTAGGTGACCCTCTGTCCATTTTTTTCAGTCTTTTTCATTCTATATTTCATTATAGATTTTTTTAAATTCCTGTGTCTTCAAGTTCACCAATCTTTTTTCTGCCACTAATCCCATCCAATGTATTTTTCATCTCAGGCATTATAATTTTCATTTCTAGAAGATTCTTTGGTCTTTAAAAAAATACCTTCGCTAAAAAAAAATACCTTTACTGTCACTAATGACCATGTTCAATCTTCTTGAATATATAAAATACTAAAATAATAACTATTTTAATGTCTTTGTCTAGTAATTCTATTATTTTTCAGGAGACTCTCTGAGAATCTCTGGAGCTCTTTCTCTTTCTGTGTCTCTCTCCCTTCTCAGCATTGTGTCCTGAAAACTTCCTCCAGGCAGTAAGGTGGGGGTAACAGTTGGACTTAACTCATTGTTTTCCTATTTTTCAGGGATTCCTTTGTTATCTGATACATTATTTTGATTTTCTTGTCATATATTTTATTTCTACATGCTGTAAACCTATGATGATATAGTTATTATTTTTACTGTCCATAGTTAGTAATCTTATATTTTACCTATTAATATACCATACCTAGAGCTTCTCATTCTTTCCTGCACTTTCGTGTTACATCTGGGATCATTTTTCCTTTAATCTGAAGTACATTCTCATCTTTTCTCTTGGATTTTACTTTACTTTTTTAATTGAGAAATTAAAAAGTTCTTGTCTTTGATTTTGTTTGTATTTATTTATTTGTTCATTTATTTATTTGACAGAGAGAGATCACAAGTAGGCAGAGAGGCAGGCAGAGACAGAGGAGGAAGCAGGCTCCCTGCCAAGCAGAGAGCCAGATGCAGGGCCCGATCCCAGGACCTCGAGACCATGACCTGAGCCAAAGGCAGAGGCCTCAACCCACTGAGCCACCCAGGTGCCCCTTGTTTTTGATTTTGAATGATATTTCCTGAGTATAGTATCCTTAACTATAGAGAACAAACTGATGGTTACCAGAGGGGAGCTAGGTGGGGGGATGGGTGAAATAGGTGATGAGGATTAAGGAGTGCACTTGTTGTGATGAGTACCAGGTCTTGTATGAAAGTGTTGAATCACTAAATTCTATACCTGAAGGGGCGCCTGGGTGGCGCAGTTGGTTAAGCAACTGCCTTCAGCTCAGGTCATGATCCCGGAGTCCCGGAGTCCCGGGATCGAGTCCCACATCGGGCTCCCAGCTCCATGGGGAGTCCACGTCTCACTCTGACCTTCTCCCTTCTCATGCTCTCTCTCACTCTCTCTCTTTCCTAATAAATAAATAAATAAAATCTTAAATAAATAAATAAATAAGTAAATTCTATACCTGAAGCTAATATTACACTGTTTGTTAACTAACTGGAATTTAAATGAAAACTTGACGGAAAAAAAAATGTATATTCTGTATACCAGTTACCAGATGTATGTAACATGAATATTTTTTCCTGTTCTGTGTCTTTCTTCTTCATTTCTTTTTTTTTTTTTTTAATTTTATTTATTTAATTGAGAGGCAGAGAGAGTGAGAGAGAGCATGAGAGGAGAGAAGATTAGAGGAAGAAGCAGACTCCCCGTGGAGCTGGGAGCCTGATGTGGGACTCAATCCTGGAACCTAAGGATCATGACCTGAGCCGAAGGCAGTTGCTCAACCAACTGAGCCACCCAGGCGCCCTTTCTTCTTCATTTCTTAATGGTGTCTTTTAAAGAGCAAAACTTTTAAATTTTGATAAAGTCCTATTTATCACATTTTTAACTTCAATAATTTATGCTTTTTGTGTCCCAAGAAATATTTGCTTAACCTGAGTATCACAAGATTTCTCTCTTATGTTTTAAACACATTTTAAAAGCTTCTGAAAGCTTTATAGTTTTTACTTCTAGATTTAGTTCTACAATCCATTTTCAGTTAATCTTTGTGTGAGGTGAGTTGGCTAACCAACTTATCACACATTGCCCCAAATCATCTATATTTCAATTCTTTTCAGGGTTTGCTTAATGATCAGTGTTCTTCATTTGAAAAAAAATCAAGAAGTATTCCTTTGTCTGTAGAATACACATTTTGTTTGCCTATGTGGAGTGGTATAATAGTGAAATTGGACAAGTAACTGCAAGTTTAGGATTTTTGGAAGCCAAAAAGCTCTCTTATTTCAGTTTTTCCCATTTTTTATTTTAAAATATGGGAATTTCCTCTATTAGTATTTATCATTATTCCTATTTTTATCAATGAAAAATTGAAGCTTAGAAATATAATTTTTCAGTTGTACAAATTATTTATGCTAATACTAGGTGTTAGCTTTGGTTTTCAATGCCAAAATTTTCATTTTAGCACATATGAATTAGAAAAAAGTTACAAAATGTTTATATGTTTCATTTCTAGAAGATTCTTTGGTCTTTGGTTTATAAGAGGGGCAGGGCAGATGATTATAGCATAAATATCAACTTTCTATTCACGAATAGATAATGTTATATACACGGGTATTATTATCATTTATTATTCATTGAGGTTACATCTGTTAAACATGGGAAGTCCTATTGTATGACTTTTATCCTGTAAATAGTCCAGACAGACTGGTGACAGTGTGCTATCTATTACTTGAAATGCTTTGTTTTCAAGTAGTCTGATTTGATGAGTTTTGCTATATTTCCTTTTTGCTATGATTATTCTCTAGCTTATTCTCAAAATAATCTCATTTGTTGCTTTAGCTAATTTACCTTTTTTCAATTGTATTGTATCTTTGCCATTTCATCTCTCAAAAGTCTATACATAAAAAAAAAAAAGTCTATACATAGCTGTCATTGTCAGTGTCATTAGTCATCCTGTGGCCTGCCTTCTAATGGCCATCACTTATCCTTTTAATCTGGTAGATTTCCTTCATCTCCCTCAGAAATTTCTCTGATTTTAGATGCCATCTGAAATACAGATTATTTATATCATGTGGCGAAATATGAACCTCATCTTAATATAGTACTGGAGAATGTAATATTCTGTGAGTGATCAGGTCATCGTCTTATCCCAAAGCCTTCAGGAACTATCTACAATTTCCAAATAAAGCCCAAAACTCTTTGCTTAGCATTCAGACAAATCATCTCAGTTATAAGTAACTAATCCTCTCGTTATACCCCCATTATATTGTCTTCATACCTCTAACCTGATTGTTACAATGTCTTTTATAAAAAAGTTACAGTGCACAAGCCTTTAATTTATATGACTTCAAGTCTAAGTAAAGCTGAAAGAGAATACTTTAAATTTAAACACTTCAATCTTAACCACTAGTCCTGTATCAGTTATAGTTTACTCAGGAAGCAGAAGCCCTATGAATGATGAAAAATATGGGATTGCTATGGGCATTAGCCCTTATATAATTGTAGGGACTTCTGAAGCAGTCTGTGTCTGGTGTTGGGCCTGAAGTCAGCAGGAACATCAGTCAGGAAGGAAAAATGGTCCCGAAATGGGGGAGAATAAAGAAATGATTGGGATTGGTGAGGATAAGCTGGAACCCATGAGGACAAACTAGAACCTATGGGAACAAATTGGGACTTGCATTTGTCTCTCACTGTATGTAACTTCAGTGATACATGTGACCTGTAGGATAAGGTGATGCCTTTGGCCACACTGATGAACATGCACCTAGTCGAAGATTCAGGGGAGCTGAAGGAGGAGACCTGGTGGGAGCTGGAGAGCTGCAGGCCAGGCTACTGGCCCATGCCTACGTGGTGAGTCAGCAGAACGGCATCTGGCCATACAATGATCTTCAGAGCATAAAAATGTCTTCTGCTTTACTTCTGCCTTTCAAATATCACACAAATTTCTCTTTTTACTAACCTTAACCTAGGTTCATCCAGGGAAGGGAATTCTGGGAAACGCAGTTCCATCTTAACTGAGTTAAGATGTGGTAGAAAGCCACCACAAGTCCACTTCTGCATAAGCCCTGGACTAAGCAAGGGTTTGGAGATATGCATCTGGTGTATTTTCAGTCTGTCTCAGTTCCTGAGTATCTACCATGGTGTAAACATCTCACAGTCCTGAGGGCAATTCTACTATTTGGCTGAATTTTTCAGACAAGACTGCTTTCCTAACCATAAGCCAGTTGCTTCAGTACGTGCTCACAGGAAAGTGAGCTGATCCAAAGCTGGAGGGAAAAAGCTGTATTGGGTCTGTGAACCAAGAGATGCTACCTGGGTCTCTAACATGGTACCTTCCTAAGAAGGCTCTTCTAGAGTAATTTTGCTCATTTACTGAATTTTCAATTTACATGTTGACTTCGGAACCCGATCCTGATTTTAGAACTTTCTTCAATAAATATTTGTTAAGTGGCGAATGAATGGTATAGGGATTTTCTTCTGCTGTGTTCCTCTTACCAACTAGAAAAGTGCTTGACACATATATATTAGATGCTTAGTAGAAGCGGGTTAAATTATTTATTGTAAATTTTTATTCTTTGTTAGGTATTTTTAAAACAAGAATATTACAAATGTTTTCTTTTTAAATAGGTTTCCAAGTTGCCCTTAATGCAAGTCACTGAATATTGTGTATGCTTTGGGGTCTGGGTAAAAGTGACTGCCCATTTAATGTGAGTTTTGCAAGGTAAGTTGAAGCTTGCAGAAAAGTATATATATGTTAAAGAAATTTGGAAAACTTTGGCCCTGTTTGTTTACTTCAGTATTTTCATAAATCCCTGCACTATGCTTTTACCTCTCTCTGTCTTCTGTTTCTCTTTCTTTGGTAAATTATCTTTAAAATATTACCACCAAGGGGTGCCTGGGTGGCTCAGTTGTTAAGCATCTGCCTTCGGCTAGGGTCATGATCCCAGGGTCCTGGGATCTAGCCGAATATTGGGCTCCCTGCTCGGTGGGAAGCCTGCTTCTCCATTTCCTTCTGCTGCTCCTCCGCTTGTGTTCCCTCTCTTGCTGTGTCTCTCTCTGTCAAATAAATAAATAAAATCTTTTAAAAAAATATTACCACTAAGATTATCTACACTCTTGGTAAACAGTAAATAAATGAGAAAAGTTAAAAAAAAATAAAAATAAAGGAGAAAATTAACATAAAATTTCTCTGAATTCTTCCCTCTCTGCACACAATTCCACACTATCCAAAAATAACCATTGTTAATATTTTTATAGATCTTTCCTCAAATATTCTGACTTTATAAACATATATGAATATATATATATATTTATGTGTATATGTATACTTGAAACAGTAGTATCATATTATTAATACTATTCTGCAACAAGTTTTCACTTAACGTATCTTGAAACTTTAAAATACCAGCACATAAACATACAGCTTTCTTTTAAGCAGTCCCTTCAAAAGGTATTCCAAAGTATAATTTGCGGTTTTAACTAGTTCCCCGTCATGGTTGTCTTAGGTTAATTCTAATAATTAGCATTACAAATAATGTTGCATTGTCTGTATTATGCAGGTGAATCCAAAGAGCAAATTCTAAGCAGTGCAATTGCAACCGTTTGCCTGAGCTTTGGCAACTAAAGGGTATGTATTTTCAGGATACATGTTTGTAGTGCATTCAAAGTTGCTAGTAAACACTGGGTCACATGTGTCTCCACAGCCTCTTTTGTCAAGAGACCTTGGGTAAAAGGAAAAGATGTTGAAAGAATGGTCTTTGCCTTCATCATTCGCAGATCTTCCTTCGGTCTTCTGTAATTCACTAATAATCAGCAGTCATTCATAACCGTTTTTCGGAAACTGAAGATAGCTTTTCTGGACACTAGAAGTGTCATCACCATGTTAAAGTTAATCTAATCTATTATTCTAAGAAACTAATATATTTTTTCACTTTCATTATCTTAAGATTGAATAATAATGCTGATATGACCACTAAGAATTAGCCTGCTCAGCAGGTGTCAAGGCAAATGTCACAAGAGTTTGCCCAGTGTTTGCTGCTGATCCATTCAACAATCTTCCCTGCTTATTTCCCCAAATCATTTAAGACAGCCTATTCTGCAAAAGACAAGTGCTCAAAGACTAAATACCAGCATAGACTGAGGACAGAAGGCAGGTGGTAAAACAGATAGTGGGAGGAAATTGTTTTTTCAAGAAGCTGGCTTATAAAAGGCCGAAAAACCTTGTTCTGAGCTTCTTAGTAGAAGGTAGAGAGAGAAAAGCTGAGTTATGGAGCTTGTCATTTTTTAGCACAGATGTTCTTAGTCCTATTAGACACAACGATTCTTTTTTATAACAAATACTTTGCCTGAATGCCTGGTTACTATCCTGAAGTGAGGTTTATGGATAATACAACTTATTTACCCATACCGTTTAAAAATGAATATAAAAGGAACAGCTGGGTGGCACGGTAGGTTAAGCATCTGACTGTTGGTCTCAGCTCAGGTCTCAACTTCAGGGTTGTGAGCTCAAGCCCCGCACTGGGCTCCATATTGGGCATGGAGCCTACTTTAAAAAAAAAAAAAAAAAAAAGAAAGAATATAAAGTCCAAACTCTAGTATAATGTAAATAATGTATAGTAAAATAATATCTATTTTAATATGTATATTAAATATATATTTAGGCATATATATAGTGTCTAGGCACGACTGTGCTGAAAGGCCAATGAAGTTGCCACATGCTTTTACCAACAGGAAGAATCATTGTGAGTGCCACAGCAGTAAATGCAGCCTGGCCCCTCTGTGCTGGCTACTCAACTGCTATCAGCCTCATCGATCATAATGATTACAGCTTTCCTAAATAGTGAAGAACTCTTCTAAATTCCTGAAAAAAAAGGCAAAATATATTTTTTAAAATTTTAAGTCTTTTTTAAATTTAATTTTATTTATTTATTTTGACAGAGAGAGAGAGATCACAAGTAGGTAGAGAGGCAGGGAGGGGGGGGGGAAGCAGGCTCCCCACCGAGCAGAGAGCCCGATGCGGGGCTCGATCCCAGGACCCTGAGATCATGACCTGAGCCAGTGGGTTAAAGCCAAGGCAGAGGCTTTAACCCACTGAGCCACCCAGGCACCCTGAAAAGGCGTAATCTTAAATCCCGAAAAAAAAAAGGCGTAATTCCCTGGTTTCCTTGGATTTTGAATTTCTAAGAAATTAAGTAATATTGAAATTAAGCAAAAACTACTTTATTTGCACTTAAAGTTGGCTTTTTTCTAGGTTCATAAGCAGCCCTTTTTTTTCCTTACATGGGGAAGTCTGATGAGATATTCCATCATAGTGCAGAATGTGGGACAGTCTTCACTGTATAGGACTGTCCTGTATATTGTAGGCCATCAGGCCTCCCTAGTTTCTGTTCACGCTAAGTGCCAGAAATTTCTCCCTCCCATCACTATTGCAATAGTCACTTTAGAAATCTCCTTGGCATTATGTATTAAAATCTGCATTTCCATGACCCTGTTATATACTCCTAATTGTCTACACATCAGAAATGAGTATGTATGTACATTAAAAAGTTTAGTTCAAGAATATTTGCAGCAACATTGTTCCTATTAGCCCCCAAATGGAAATAACTCAAATGTTCCCTCAACAGTGTAATGGATAAATAAATTGTGCCATATTCATACATAGGAATAATATACATCAGTGAAGATGACAAATTGCTACTATGAAAACCACGGAGAATCTCACAAACATGTTGAATGACAGAACCACACACAAAATAATTACATACTATATGATTCCAAAAGTTCAAACACAGGCAAATAAATTTATAGTATTTGTTGGAATAATGCCTGGAGGAGGAATGAGGTGTTTCTGTGGTGACCGAGCTTCCCAACTCTCCCTCAGAGCTTCCTCCCTCTCCCTCCTTTCCTTTTTCCACTTATCATTTATTTATACCGTAAGAAGTTAGTATTCTGTGGAACACTCTGGGAAAACTCTTTGTGTGACTTCTGTTTTATTAACTCTTAGTTTTCATAGAGAGCCTCAGAGAGGTAGGGTAGCTCGCCTAATCTTGAGTAGTGAGTGATGGATGCAAGAGTTCTATATCTTGACCTGGGTGTATATGTTCATTTTGGGATAATTCATTATCAGCAGAGGGGGGAGTATTAAAACAAGTTTGTAGGATGACATTCGTGCAATGTAAAGGGAATTTTTTTTTTACTTTTTATTTTTATTTTTTTTCTCCCCAAATATGTTTATTTTAATTTTTCAGTGTTACAAGATTGATTGTTCATGCACCACACCCAGTGCTCCATGCAATACATGCCCTTCTCAATACCCACCACCAGGCTCGCCCTTCCCCCCCCCCCAAAACCCTCAGTTTGTTGCTCAGAGTCCACAGTCTCTCCTGGTTCATCACCCCCTCCGATTTCCTCCCATTCACCCTTCCCTTCCTTCTCATAATGCCCTCCATGAATTTCTTTATACTCCACAGTAAGTGAGACCACAAGATAATTGACTCTTTCCGCTTGACTTATTTTACTCCGCATAATCTCTTCTAGTCCTGTCCATGTTGATACAAAAGTTGGATAATCATCCTTTCTGATGGAGGCATAATATTCCATCCTATAGATGTACCACATCTTCCTTATCCACTCATCAACAAGACAGTTAACAACAAATGCTGGAGAGGATGTGGAGAAAGGGGAACCCTCCTCCACTGTTGGTGGGAATGCAAGTTGGTGCAGCCACTTTGGAAAACAGTATGGAGATTCCTCAGGAAATTAAATATACAGCTACCCTATGACCCTGCAATTGCACTACT
>CM052815.1:55743706-55835943 GCA_028533885.1 Nasua narica
GAAGAGAGCCCAGGGAAAACCAAATGCGAGAAACAAAGTCCAGTTTTAACTGCAACCCTCACACAGATCCGGAGACTCAAATGTCCACCGCTAGGGCTAAAAGGTATTCCCACATTGGTCCAAGGTGATTACAAAAGCGAGCAACTCTCTTCGCTGCCCAGGATAAGAAGGGAAAGAAAAAACAAAGATAAAAACATGAAGTTACTCTCCAACATTGCTGTCTGGAGCTCCGGAATCACCAGGGCAACTTGGGGCCGGACCCATCATAGGAGGCGGGGCCTAGGCCCTACTTTGACACCCTAGCAACGCAGCAAGCCTTTGTCGCGTCCTAGCAACACACCTCGCCCTCCCTGGGGCTGGCCTGCCCTCCCTTAGTCCTCCTTGCCGGCTCTTGGCTCCCGCTCACCTTCTCATCGGGGCTCTCGGTGGCCCCGAGGGCTTCGATTTGCATACTGTTCCGGGACAGCTCTGGGGTTCCTGTGGTGAGAGCTACTTAGGGAGAGCCAGCATATGGTGGGAGGGACAGCGAGAAACAGCGTTACAGAAAGAAAGAAAAAAAAATCAAGGTTTTGTAATTTTTATTTTTAAGACATATCCAAAGCTCTGAGGAGAGGGGATTGGAGGGTGGGAAAATCACTTTTGTACAAACTCCATATAAAGAAAGGAGAAGAGACCTATTGAGGACTGAGCACCGAGCCAACTGGAGACCTGCGATGTTGGACACCATTGTCCCTTCGGTGCAAGACCTGGGCAGGCAGGTGCTGCCTACGCTGCTGTCACTGAGCCAGGAGGGTAAGCGATGTGGGGCGAGGGCCCTGGGGGCTGGATCTTAACCTGCTTAGGGGGAGGGTGAAAATCTCCTCCCTTATCCTCTGGAGTGGCCACGTTGTCTTGGCAACCAGCTGGTAATCACAGCAGGCTCACGTTGGATGCCCAGAGACAGTTTCTTTTTTTTTTTTTTTTAGATTTTTTATTTATTCATTTAACAGAGAGAGAACACAAGCAGGCAGAGGCAGGCAGAGGCAGAGAGGGGAGCAGGCTCCCTGCGGAGCAAGGAGCCGGATGCGGGACCCGATCCCAAGACGCTGGGATCATGACCTGAGCCAAAGGCAGTTGCCCAACCAACTGAGCCACCCAGGCGTCCCCCAGAGACAGTTTCTTTATTGACTGCCTTAATGAGGGAAAGGGGCCAGTTGAGGATTTTGATTAAAGGCGGTAATGTATTAACTTGGGGACTACCACAAAGTAAGCGCTCAATAAAAGTTAGGTAAAAACAACCACCCCAAATGGCTCCTTCTCAGACTTCATGCAAAGAAAAGGCTACTTTTGTTGCCCCTGATGTTTTGGGGTTTTATTAAGTGAGATGATCATAAAAAGAACAGGGTGGTTGGGAGAAGACCTGGCAGCTTTAAGACGCTTTTACTTTTATAAGTAAAAGCTTACTAGGCTTGATCAAAAAACATAGTTTCTTAGAAGCATCCCCCTAAAATGACAATGAGTTGTCTGTAAGCAATGAGAGCCCTTGGTTTTCCAGAAATGGAAACCATTGTTTCCATTGTATTGGAATAATCAAGTCATTGTAGGTCATTGTAACTTAGGGAAGTTGCCTGTGCTTAAACCAAATGACTTAAGAAGACAAAAATAAATAGGAGTAGATGCCTCTTTTCTTTCCCCTGCATCACTCCTATTTTTCCTGTTGCAATAATCCTAAAAGAAGCATTAAATATAATGGTTTTATGGATTAAAAAATATTTTCCATATTTATACATTTGTATATAATTTATTTATATGAGTAATTACAAGAACCTACTATGTGTTGGGTACTAGAGAACTGATGGTGAGCAAAAACCTTGGAATTTAGGGCACCTGGGTGGCGCAGTTGGTTAAGCAACTGCCTTCGGCTCAGGTCATGATCCCGGAGTCCCGGGATCGAGTCCCACATCGGGCTCCCAGCTCCATGGGGAGTCTGCTTCTCACTCTGACCTTCTCCCTTCTCATGCTCTCTCTCAATCTCTCTCTTTCCTAATAAATAAATAAATAAATAAAATCTTTAAAAAAAAATTTAAAAACCTTGGAATTTATAGTCTAATGGGGAAGAGATAAACATTAACCAAATAATCACAGAAATAAATAGTAATTTACAATTAGTAAGTGCTACAGGGACGGATGCATGGTACACTGGGAAATTTTACTCAGGGCGAGGATGGGGATGTGTGTCAAGATTTGCTGAAGAAGAGAAGATTTGAGCTGAGATGTGAAGAATGAGTTGCAGTTAAATAGATGAAATGCATCAGTGGAGTAGGGAGTGGAGGGGAGGCAACAGTATACTTAGCAGAGGGAATAACAAGAGCATGTTGATGAGAGGGAGCATGGTGTGACTGAGGAATTGAAGGAAAGTCAAGATGACTCCTCTGTAAGTGTAGGAGTGAGTGTGTTCTAAAGGAGCCTGGAGAAAAATGGAGGAATCAGGCGATGAAGGGCCTTGAAAATCATATTAAGGATAATGGTCCTTATTTTAAGGCTGATTGAGGGCCCTTTAGTGTTTTGCATGGAGCTAAAGGAGGGGTTGAATGACATGATCAAGTTTGTGTTTTGAAAAAGATCACTCTGGTTGCCAAGTGAAGAATGAATTGGAGAGTCAAGAGCGCCTAGAACAGTAACTTAAGAGTAACTTAAGTGAGAGTGAATGGTAGCTTGGTCTAAATCGGTAGCAGTAAAAGTGGAGAGAAGTAGGCAGGCTGTAAGGCTATTTAGAGGTAAAATCTACAGATTGTAGTGGTGGATAGGAGAGTGAGAGAGAAAGGAAGTCTCAAAGATGAATTCTGAGTTCTTGGCTTATATAATTGAATAGATGATGGTGCCGGTTATTGAGATCGAAACCCTGGATACAGGGCAAGATTTCAGGGAGGGAAGATGCTGAGGGTTTGTTTGTTTGTTATTTTTTTTTATGTGTTTATTTTAGAGAGAGACATTGAGAGCATGAGAGGGGCGAGGGTCAGAGGGAGAAGCAGACTCCCTGCCAAGCATAGGTGTGGGACTCCAGGATCATGACCCAAGCTGAAGGAAGTTGCTCAACCAACTGAACCACCGAGGCATCCAGAAGATGCTGGTTTTGAGCACGTGAAGTGTCTCTGTGAACTATCCAAAGAGACAGTTGTATACACAGGTCCAGAACCTGAAAATGGGGAGAGGGTCTGGGCTTCTAAAAAAACACTTGGGAGTCATCAACATTTTGGTGGTCATTAAAGCCCTGGGCGTGGATCGGACTGCTTAAGAAGAGTCAGGTGTGAAGAATGAAGGCCGAGGGCTGTACCTTTGAAAATTCCAACGTTTTATTTGTTTGTTTGTTTATTTATTTATTTATAAGATTTTATTTATCCATTTGAGAGAGAGAGACAGGGAGAGCATGAGCAGGGTGGGGGGGGGGCAGAGGGAGAGGGAGAAGCAGACTTCCTGCTGAGTAGGGAGCCCCATGTAGGACTCAATCCCAGGACCCTGGGGTCGTGACCTGAGCTGAAGGCAGGCACTTAACCAACTGAGCTACCCGGGTGCCCCAAATTCCAACATTTAATGGCTGAGTTGAGGAAGATGAGCTTACAAAGGAGAATGATAAGAAATGGCTATACAGGTAGGAAGAAAACCCAAGAGACAGTAGTTGTCACAAAAGCCAAGAGGGGAGGTGTTTAAAGGAGGAGAGAGTGGTCATCAGCGTTAGATATGACTGAGGGGTCAGAGAGGTGAAAATTAAACATATCTATTGAATCTAATGACAAGGAGATCATTGGGGACCTCAGCAAGAACTTTATTGGTTGTAGGACAGAAACAGAAGTCAAATAATTACTTATTAACGTTCACAAATGACCCATTGTGAAGGAGATAAGGGTAAAATTCCAATCTCAGAAAAACACAAAAATTAATTTTCATCATTGTACATATTAAGTCCTGTTGTTTCCATATGTTTCACTGAAGTTTAGTATTATGTAGTTACGATACTTAGGAGGTCCTGTCATCATTTTATGGATGTGAACTCAGTCAAAGTGTTGAAGATTACATAGCTAGCAGTCTTCGGAGGGCGGAAGGCTATAGTTTTTTAGAGCAACACACTGATCTTTTCACTGCACTTTGCTCTGGGAATATGTTTCTTTGTTCAAATCACTCTTGAATATTTTGTTTTGTTTGTGTGTATTTTAATTTTAGAAGATGTCTTATGAAATCAGGGAGCTTTTACATTTGGTATTAATATCTATTTCTAGCATATATTATTCTATAATTTACATAATGAACACTTGGTTTTTTTTTATGATGATTATATATAAAATAGAGTATTCCTGCTACTTGGCACTGTTTAAAAATATGGTTTTGAATGCATAAAATGTTTAGAATTTGAAGTTAGATGATGGTTGAACTGAGTATAGAAGGTATGTCCAGGGATTATTCTGTATAATAGTGATTCATGGGATTTTAGTATTTGTTTAAAATAAATAATGACCCCAGCTTTCTCTAAAATGTAAAAGTAGCATATTCTTTAACTTGCTTCTTAGACTGGATTACAATTCTTCTTGTTTTGAGATTAAATTACGCCCTCTCTGATTTTGGGATGTCAGAAAAATCAGAGTTAAAAATCATAGTTTGTAAGATTTTCGAATCTACCAATTCCAGCTGAAGTACAGGACCCTAAAGCTGCCTGAAGGGAATGATGTGCAGGCTTTCTTTTTTCTTCAGTAGGAAATAGCAAATTTCAGTTTTGAATTATCAACTCTGCTCTTATATAACTTTGCGCATTAGATTGTATAGAGTAAAACAACATGACTTGAATATATCATCCAAATGAAGAAAGATGATCCTCAAATTTCCAGTTAAGCTCAGTCAAGTCTTTTCATTAGGGTTTGGTTGCAAGCTATATAGTTTCTCCTGGCTCTAATTAAATCATTTCCTTTTGGTATAGATTGTTTTCCTGAAATTTGAGCTGCATATCATGAGTCTAGGTGAAAGACTTAATAGTTTTGACTTAATAACTTTGAAAGGTCTCCATGTAAATCTGGGTGTGAAGCATCTGTATTGTTAGTAAATTAATGATATTTTTGGTCATGATGAAAATTTAAATTCAGTGTACAATTGGGATTGGTTGAAAGACCTTCTTAGTTCTTAGCAGCCAGAGTAGAATTCTTTTGTCTATGGTGGTGGGCAAGAGTGGGGAATACAGTAGGATGGAGCAGAGTAGAAGAAATATTTGGTTGTAATCATGTCACTTGGCTTACTGTAGCATGTAACCCTAGTTTTCTTGGTGGGCGAGTGAATTTCCGTCACCCAACTTGTTCCCAGATGCCTATGAGAATCACTGCTACTTCTCATTGCCTAACCTATTCCTCCTCTAGCATATTAATAAAAATATTTATAACCCTGATATACAGGAATTAAAAGATTACAATTTCCCTGCTTTAGCTAGTGGTTTAAGCTATTAGAAATAAGTTGTATATTATGCTAAGCAAAATATGTCAATCAGAGAAAACCAATTATCATATGATCTCACTGATATGTGGAATTTAAGAAACAAAGCAGAGGATCGTAGGGGAAGAGAGGAAAAATGAAACAAGACGAAACCAGAGAGGGAGATAAACTGTAAGAGATTGTCAATCATAGGAAATGAACTGAGGATTGCTGGAGCAGAGGAGGGGTGGAGGGATGGGGTAATTGGGTGATGGACATTAAGGAGGACATGTGATGGAATGAGCACTGGGTATTACATGAGACTGAGGAATCACAGACCTGTACCCCTGAGACAAACAATACATTATACGTTAAGTAATTGAATTTAAATTTTAAAAAAGAAATAAAAGAAATAAAAGTCATACCAATAAACCAAGCAGTTTCCAAAGTGGGGAGAGAATTAGTCTTTTGTCACCAACTGCATCCATATCCCAAACTGGCAACCTGGTAAATGTCACTGTTCTTGATTTTTTATTTTGAGAATTAAAACATAGCACTCTTGATTTGCAAAGAATTCCTCAATGAAAAGTATTTTTTTTTCAGATTTTATTTATTTGTTTGAGAGAGAGCATGCATGAGCTGTGGGCGGGGCAGACGGACAGAGAATCTCAAGCACACGAGTGCAGAACCCAACAAGGGGCTGGATCCCACAATCATGGGATCTTGACCGGAGCTGAAATCAAGAGTCAGATGCTCAACCGACTGAGTCACTCGGGTGCCCCTGGAAAATATCTTTAATACGCATTAAAAGTATCTTTAATACACCCAATACACATTGGGTTTGGAATGGAGATGTCAACACAGACTTACTTTTCTGTATCCCCTTGTTTTTCCAGGGAAAAAATAAAAATTTTTTTATTTGCATATTAAAAATTGTGCATTCCCATAATTAAAATTATTTGAACAAAAAATGGCACTCTGATTAAACTGCATTTTACAGCCTGCAGGACACCTTGGACCAGCTTCATTTTTATGCTAGATTTCACTGTCCTCCCACCCAGCTTTTTCCTTCACCAATATGCAAGTTCTTTTCCTTCTCTGCCAGCCAGACAGGCAGATGGGAGAGGCAAGCGCAGCTTTCGCTGTCAGTAGTTCTCGATTCTTTGATGGGAAAAGGGGCAGCACAGCCATTTAAACTTGATCCAACTCTTCTTTGCCTCTGACAAAGTTAAACAGCTAAAAGAAGAAGGCAATTCTTGTGGAGAGTACCATATATATTGGCTGCATATGCCTCATTAAGATTCACTGCTTGCTTCTCCTGTTCAGTCGTTTCTTTTGAAGGCAGTGGATTTTTCTTCTGCGTTTCTGCCTTCTTCAGTTTTGACTTACCGAATTTCTCACTCTAAGCCCTGTCGGGTCTGTCAGACTTAGTTGCAGAGGAAGCGGCGCGAGGCACACGTGCCAGCAACGTCCATCCTGTACAGTGGCCGCTGCCAAGTCTCTGTATTTCCAAATATGCCTTATACCTAGACTAGACCCTCATATCCCATATTTAACACTAGTTATTGGCAACTGCTTATTTTTCTGCCCCAGTTTTTTTTTTTTTTTTTTTGAGCATAGCTCAGAACAAGAAAAACATAGAAGACCTCTTTCTGATCATTCAAAGCAGATAGGGAGAAATCTATGCACTGATTCAAGACCTTGGGTCCCTACCCTAAGGTCTGTTGTTAAAAATTATTGTTTTAGAGATAATATTAGTATATTTGTTGCAATAAAACCACAGCAAATCAGAAGCAGTAAATTTGCAGAGCCCTAGCAGCGGAGAGCAGTGACAGCTGGTCGTCTTAAGAGTAACAAATGAGAATGAAAAACAAGTCAGAAAGTAAGCAAAAATATGGTGATCATTTTGCAATATAGACAAATACCAAATCATATTGTACACCTGAAACTAATATAATATTATGTGTCACTTGAATCTCAATTAAAAAAGAATGTATTTTTAAAATAGGTTTAGTAATGATGTTACACGGGCATAAGACATTAAAAAAAATATTGAAGGCTACTATGTGCTACTCACTGTTGATGGTACACAAAGATTCAGTGCACCAAACAACTTAGGTCCTTGCTGTCATGGAATTTATCTGGGCAGGGTTGTGTAGAAAGATGATACACACACACACACACACACACACACACACACACACACACAATCTCCTATTAAGAATAACCCCCTCCCCCAAAGAAGAATTAAGCAAAACAGAAGTATAGGGACAGTTAATATACAGGCAACAGCCTTTCATGCCTCTGTGGTGCTTGGCTTTATTCCTGTGTTATAGAATGGTATACGAATGAAGGTTTGTATTTATCAGATGGTTTAGGGTAGATGCTCCATAAATGCTTTTTTTTTAAAAAAATATTTTATTTATTTATTTGAAAGAGAGAGAGAAAGAGAGATCATGAGAGAAGGTCAGAGGGAGAAGCAGACTCTCCGTGGAGCTCGGAGCCCGATGTGGGACTCGATCCCGGAACTCAAGGATCATGACCTGAGCCAAAGGCAGTTGCTTAACCAACTGAGCCACCCAGGCGCCCTCCATAAATGCTTTTTGAATGGTCATTAAAACAAGCCGAGAGTGAAATAGGTGATGGAGATAAAGGGGTGAACTTGTGATGAGCACTGGAGATTGTATGGAAGTGCTGAATCACTGAATTGTACACCAGAAACTAACATTACACTGTATGTTAACCAACTAGAATTTAAATAAAAACTTAAAAAGAAATCTAGGTTATACTTGGCTAGCTCTATTTATAAAATAAAAGGAACTCTGTCACACTTTTATAGAATTTATAGGATTTCCTTTATAGAATAAAAGGAAGTTTGCAATAAGAGTTCCCTTTATCCTAGAAAGATTTTATTCAAAAATTTATTGTTATAATTAAGCACATTTTTGGAACTTAAAAGGGTGAGCTTTAGTTATTAGGAAAATTAACTTTGGGGAATGACCTTATTTTCTGTTAATTCTAAATTAATTAGGAATTACTATTATTTGATTCTGCATTTCATATTTACTTTTTTATTTACTAGCACTAGATACTATGACATGAATGCTTAAATAAATTATTTTTTATTTCCTCTGATTTTCAGAAGTCTCTACTATCTGGGCGAATGTGTCAGAATTTGTAGAACGGCAGCTATCCCGACACAAGGTAAGATTTATATTTTAAGTTTAATGCAAGAGTCCAAAGAATCTTTACTCCTTAGTCTTATATATTTTGCTGTGAGCAAGATAACAGACTTTACAACCATTCAATTTAACTTTCAGTCCTGTGATTTTATGATGTTCCCGCTTATGACTTATGGATAGTAATTTAACAAACACAGATTTTATTCTTAGGTAATGAATTTGTAAAAGTTCTCCTCTTCTTGTGATACCAAGCAGATCACTGACTAGCCTGGCTATGTGCAGAGGAACTAGATGAATTCTGTTAATCTGTGGCGAGACAGTTCTTGGTATAACTATAGAAGGATATTCTGCCTCCTGTCTTGCTTCCTTGCAGGGAATGAGTTATCACTGAAATACAAGAAAACAATCAGAGACTGAACTCAGCTTGCCAAAAATGAGAAACCTTGGCCAGCCTTGAGTTTGGATGCCATAGAACTGGTCAGAGATTTGAGGAGTTTGGGGGAAGCTGGAATGTTGTGGAACTTTTATATGCTACTCAGAGGTCCCAATATGGCAGCCCTTGGGCTGAATTCATCCTTCAAACTTTTTGTTTGTTCTGATAATTTGAATTAGTCATCACCACTTAAAATTTGGAGAGTTTATATGAAGTTTTGCATCTGTTTCTCTCTTTTCTTGAAAAACTAGCAGATTTAACAATACCAGTTTTCCATGCCTGCATGCTGACATTTGGCTGAGCCAACAATGGGCTCTCGCTTTTGGTTGCGATTTATACTTTGTAGTCACTGCAGTTGCTGGTTGGTTACCTTCACTCCCTTGCATTCTTTCATGGTGCCTGTAGGCATTTGTAACCCTTGAGATATGATATTTCCCGGGAGACAGAGACCCAGTTTCAGAGCCAAAAACATTTACTTCTACCCAGCAGCCAAGATCACTACACTGCAGCATATGCCTTGGATGCCGAATTGTCTGATTTTCAATGAGAGACAAAACCTAAAAGATGGAATGAGAAAGCAGAGATTCTTATGGCCTCTTAAATTCCCTCTCTCTAATGGCAAATGATTAAAATTTAGAATTTCACACAATTTAGGACAAAAGGAATCTTTTTTTTTTTTTTAGGATTTTATTTATGTATTTGAGAGAGAGAGAGTGAGAGTGTGAGAAAGCATGAGTGGGGGGGCATGTGTGTTAGGGGGTGGAGAGGCAGATGGAGAGGGAAAAACAAACTCTCTGATGAGCAGGGAGCCTCACGTGGGGCTCCATTGGAGGACCCTGGGGTCATGACCTTGGCCAAAGGCAGACGCTTAACCAACTGAGCCACTCAGGTGCCCAGGGCAAGAGGAATCTTATATATAGATTAAAAGTAGCTATAGCATCCATACAAGTTTTCTTAGTCCTCACAGCCTTTGAATAATAATGGAGATGGGGGATCTGATGTCAGGAGCATTGGAGATTAATATATTACATTGATATTTATATGAAAACTTAGAATCACAATGTGCTGTAGCTGAAGGAAATTACAGAGATCATTGACTATTTAATGGTTAATTCTTTCCATGTTTTTTGGATAATGGTACTAAAGATTGTTTTGCCTTACCTCTTCAATGAATTCTGATTGTTGCTCTTTTTCTTCCCCCTCCTTTTTTCTTTCAGGGGGTTCAGATTCCAGGACTTGGAACTTTCACTTTCATGAGACAAAAACTTGAAGTGGGAAACAACAAGTTTATTCTGATTCAGAGGCCCATGTTTATCATCGCAGAGAAGTTAGTACAGACTCATGGACTCAAGCAAAACAAAATATATGTTCCTGGTAAATCTCTTCAATATTTAAGACTTTCTCAGAAAGTAATTGGCCTGGGGATGAAAATGAAAGGGCAAAGCCTGTTCTTCTTGCTGCTTTACGGGTTTCTGACTTGAGGAGCTCACTTTTCACATAGGACCTTTTGGAAGGGGGTGGGTGGACAACACAGTAAATGATATACTGTCTTCCTGCAGGCCATTTCCAACCTCAGTAGCCTAAGAGGCAGGCTTGGGAAGACTTGAGTGACATCAAGGCAAATTAATATAAAGGCCACATTACAGAGTTGTGCAGACTTTATTCATTTTTTTAGGATCTAAGAAGTTAAAAAGGGCTATATTGAAAAAGTTAATTAGGGTCTCAGGTTAGAATTACAGTCCATATTAGCTATAAAAAAGATCACTGACTGTTTCTATCATACATAATCTGAATTACTAAAATTTAAAAGTGAGAAGGTTAATAATTCCACCTTAATGAACACCTCGTATACCTCTCACACTCTAAAATCTTCCTTTTTTTCCTCCTTCCCTCCTTCCCCCAGCCTTCCTTTCTTCCCTTTTACCACAAATATTTACTGAGGGTGAACTATGTGTCAGGCTTTGTTCCAGGATCTTGAGATATAGTGGTAAACAAAACAGCCATGTCACCTGACACAGGATTCTCGCTTGCATTCCAGCTTTGGTGCGTGGTCTTAGTGATGCCTGCCCTGCTTACTTAGGGGCCTTTGGGGGCTTCCTTCCTGATTTCTGGGCTGTGTTCCTTTTGACCTTCCTTATTATCTGCTTCTGCATCAGAGTGATAGGTAGATAAACAGTCTGCCCTCAAAGTCAGCAGGTAAAAAGGCTAAAACTTGCCTTGATGTCAACTTCCCTGAATGCTAATTTTCAGACTAACTTTCTACCAAAAAATTAAAGATTGGAAAAACAAATACCAACAAATGATACTTAGAATTCATTATGCATATAATCTGTATGGTAGATTTGATGGACTTTTCAGACGTTTTTACCTAAAGTTTTATGGACATATAATATTCCTTTTTTTTGGACATATAATATTCCTAATTCATCAAAAACCTACCAGATAAAGTAAAATATAGCCAACTTTTTTTTTTTACAAAAAAATTTGCTCCTTAGAATTAGTTTACCATCTTGGATCTCATAGTATACTTCAAAAAAGTAGTTTAGATCCATAGTTATTTTTTTACGAGATTGAAGAATTAATGATTTTTTTTACAAGTTTGAAGAAATTTCAGAATTAAATATATATGCTTGAATTAATTCATAAGAACAATTCTGTCTAGAGTTTACCTTTGGGGTTATGATTCTTCATAATGTATCTAAACATTATGCAGCGAGTCTTAAAGATTGTCAAGACATGATCCATGCTTTGAAGAGCTTACAATTTAGCATGGGAAATAAATACATAAGCAAATGTTGCAACATGATTAAATGCTGTGAAAGCAGCATTGATCAGAAGTGGATCAAGTGCTAGGGGAGCTGAGAGGGGAGCATGCCTAACTTTGCTCAGAGAGGGTTAGGAAGATGACACATATGAGGAGATCTTAAAGGATAATAGGACTTTGCCGGAAGACAAGGTATGGAAAATATTTCAGGAACAGTGTGAATAATTCAAGAATAAGAGAAAGAGTAAAGCCTATTAAGAGAGTAATGGGTACTTCTGTGTGGCCAGGGCATATGGTTGTGGAGGCAAGTGGAGGGGGGTAAGACAAAATGGTTAGTAGTTGTCAAACTGTGAGGGGCCTTTGGAGTATGATAAGGACTTTGGAATTCATCCTATAGGCAATGAGGAGCCATTGAAAGTTTTTGAGCAGGGAATTGTATGTACTAATCCAGTTTTTAGTTTAGGAAGATAACTCTTTTAGTTACAGTAGTTTTGGGGTGCCTGAGTGGCTCAGTTGGTTAAGTGTCTGCCTTTAGCTCAGGTCATGATCCCAGGGTTCTGGGATTGAGCCCTGCTTGGGGCTCTCTGCTCAGCAGGGAGTCTGCTTCTCGCTCTCCCTCTTCCTCTCCCCACTGCTCATACTTTCTCTCTGTCTCTCTCTCAAATAGATAAAATCTTTAATTACAGTAGTTTGGTGAAATGTGATAGAAACAATGGCGATGGCAATTTGCCATTGCAAAAGGCAATGACAATCAGAGTAAGATGAAGGAGTCAATTCATGACATATTTCATATGGAGAACTGATGGGATTTGGCTGCCGGTTGGGAGTGGTAGATAGCAAGAAGAAGGGAGGTATTTAGCATGTCTCAGAGTTCTTGGAAAATAGATGTATGTTCTTGTCATTGGTGCCACAGGGAATGAAGGGGGGGGGAAGGCATATTGAGGTGGCAGGCAAAATAATGAGGTCACTTTTGGACATATTAAATTTGAAATTCCTATAGGGATATTTAGGTAGAACTAATACCAGAGCTCAAGAGATGGGTGGAGACTAGAGATCCAGATTTGGGTAAATTTACCTAGGAGAAGATATGAAGTAAGGGGAAGAGACAGACAAGGACAAAGTCTTGTTTAAACACACACGCACACACACACACGCACACGCACAGGCACACACACACACACAATAATAAAACACCATCTTATCAGAGGTAGAATAAGGAACCAGCAAAAGAGACCAAGGAAGAAGAAATTGGAGAACCAAGTATGGTGCCATGGATACAAGAGCAAAGAGAGGACATGGTCAACAGAAGTTACAGAGATGTCATGGGAGTAAGATTTACAATGTATCCATTGGCTCGTCCATCATGAGTTGATACTATCCTTACTGAGATAAGTGGACCGGAAGACAGATTGAAGAGACGCATTGGATGAATGGGAGGGAACAATCTAGAAGCAGGCATTAGAGCATTTTCTATAAAGACATTTACAAAAAATAAAAAATAGGAGTGGAGGGAGGTGGTGTAGAATCACCATTAAGTTGTGCAGGAGACTATGGGCTGATATATGTCTTGTAGATATGTTAATCCTCATCAGCCAGCACTATCAGACACTTGAAAAGCTGTAAAGTGATGCTTCCTGAATGAATGTTTAGAATATTCTTATCTTGTTCCTTCCTGTTCCTCTGTTAGTGGATCTTGTTAACTGCCTCTTTTTGGATTTATCATCTTGATCATCTTTGTTATTTACCTCCTTTTCTGACTGTTGATCTGTTCTAGTGGAATAGACCCTGTGCTTATTTTTATGCTAGATATAACCATATTCCTCTGCAATATCATTTATGGACTTATTAGGGAGGAAAAGGAAGTTATCCAGTCTGATACCCTCTGATAAGACACACTTTCATTTGAAGGTAACTTCTACTGAAGATGACTGTCTTTTCAAAACATGTGGCATTTATAGACATTTATAAACTTTTAAAAATGGCGTGATACCTGGAGGAGATGCGCACATATTGCTACAGTATGTCCTAAGAGATAAGAATGATGAAAACTTCAGAAAAACCTCTGATGAAGAGATACAGTTAGTTTTTACTATGTATCCAAGATAAAATCAAAAGCTTGTCTGCAGCACTGCTTAGAAAGCTAATAGTTCTTATTCTGACCAAAAAAAAAATACTTCTAGGAAAAATTGTGCCTATTACTGTCTATTGATAGGGTGCAACAAAGGGCTTCACATGGACAATTCCATTTTTGAGTACTGAGAATCAAATAATTATTTGTGAGTGTATGTGATATGTCCTTATTGTAATTTCCACTTCTTTTCCCCCCACCCTTTTTCTCCTCTAGGTGACATCCCAGTTGTTCCACTTAATTTTGTCATGATCTCCCTGGAGGGTCCATTTAGCAGGGATATAGTGGAAGGATGTGTGAAGGAGACATTGCTTTTTTTATCACGATCCATTTCCATCAAACAAACTGTGGAATTTACTTTCAAAGGAATCGGAATCCTTGTGATTAGAGGCAACAAAGTGAAGATGAGATTTTATAAGGACTTCCTTTGTTCGGTGGATGGAAGTGGGACTTTGGCAAAAGCCCTAGCAAATGTAAATTAATGTTTTCCTTCTCCAAACCCCTCTCCCAATCATAGCTTTGAATTACGTGTGTGTTATTATTAACAAAAATTCAGGTGGAGGTGTGCCTGGGTGGCTCTGTCGGTTAAGTGACTGACCCTTGATTTCAGCTTAGGTTGTGATCTCAGGGTCATGAGATCGAGTTCCACATTGGGCTCCATGCTCAATAGGGAGTCTTTTTGAGATCTCTCTCTCTCTTTCTCTCTCTCTCTCTCTCTCCCTCTGCCCTTCCTCCTGCTTTCATGCAAGTTCTCTCTCTCTCAAATAAATAAGTTTTTTTTTAAAGATTTTATTTATTTATTTGACAGAGAGAGAGAGAGATCACAAGTAGGCAGAGAGGCAGGCAGAGAGAGTGGGGAAGCAGGCTTCCTGCTGAGCAGAGAGCCTGATGCAGGGCTCGATCCCAGGACCCTGAGATCATGACCTGAGCCGAAGGCAGAGGCTTTAACTCACTGAGCCACCTAGGTGCCCCTCAAATAAATAAGTTTTTAGGGGAAAAAAAAAAGAAGAAAAATTCAGGTTAACATATTTTAAATGTTGACATATTTTAAATTTACCCCAAATAAAAAAAAGTCCTTGTTTATAGATGATTAACTCTTTGACAAAAAGGTTAGAAGGGCGAAGAAACTTTAAGTTTTGAGTCCATGCCAATTGAAAAATATAAGTAGTGATAGAAACTCTCATAATTCTGAATGTTTTATAGTATCTTATAGTTTAAAAATTCTTCCACAAATATTATTTCATTTGAGGTTCAAAATTTTATCAAACTGGCATTATTATCATCCTGATTTTATAAATGAGAAAAATGGGGGTCAGATTATGTGGAAAGACTGAAGTCAGAGAGCCAATAAGTGGTAGAACCAGACTTTCTAATCATTCTTTTTCTTTTTTTTTTCTAGTTATAGTATTTAATGAAAGCCTATAGTGAATTGAGTCATGGAAATCTATCGTTAGCTTTTAATTTGCCATATTGTGGAACAAATTTCACAACTGACCCCATCATTGTTAACTATACAGTAACCGGTATGATCTTCATGCTAAGTTGGACATAGCAGAGTTTAAGGAGCTAGTGATCTAGTCAATCAATGGGGATAACTGGATGTTTAATGTGCCCTAGGTATACCTCTGGGAACAAAAAAAGCTGGTATAAGTGAATTAGATTATCATAAAATGTTAGATAATCCTGTGTCCCATAGAGTGAAAGCCTGATTTTTAAGTGAAAAGGCTATAAAATGAAACTCTATGAATATGGTCAAATTCTACCCTCTAATTTCTTCTTTCATGGAGCTCTGGGATGGGGACTTTAAGAGTTGTGCATAATGAGGCTCTTGGTGTTTTTTCCACAATCTGCTTTCATGCAGGATTTTAAAGAGAGGTACCAACCCTGTGTGTGTGTAAAGTGGAAACACACAGAGGTATAACCCTTTCTTTTCCATGAAAACCCACCAGAAGCTAGGCCAAAGCACTCACCCATCTCTAATCTTCAGGGATTCTATGGAACTTCGTAGCTTTATGGAACTTTAGTAATGTGTTTATAAGAGAGGACAGCATTTTAATTGGCCTGCTTTACTCTAAGACATAACTTTTAAGGATCGTTTTCCAGAAAGTAGTCCTGAGAGAGATCCTATGAAAAGAGGATCTGGAGGCCAAAGCTGATGGAGGGCTGCTACGTATATCAACCTCATGGACAGAAGCACAAAGCACACAGGCCCGTTCATAGGTCTGAGAAGTCTGGCTGCCGAGAAGCCACTTTAACTGCCTGAATCATGAATCATAGAACTTTAAGTTATTCCAATACTTGTTAACATCTCTAAAACACGTTTTGGGAACTTGCCATAAAGTGGTGGGAGGGATTGTTCTTCCCCAAGTGTCCCAGAACTTAAACCTGAGTGCTGTCCTGCAGAATGGTTCTCTTGGGAAGCTGTGGGTTTATTTCAGCGATGCTGCTTTTGCTGGAAACGTATTTAAAATGTAGTTTTGGAAATTCCTTTCAAAGCCTTTTGTGAACTATGTCATTAATCCCAAAATAATTTTGTATATTATTCTATACTAGTATAATATAATAACGTGATTGCTATATAATGTAATAATAATAGCTGCTATTTGTTGAGTGCTTATTCTGTGCCAGCCACTTATACACAGTACCTCATAAAAATCCCATGAATTAGATCCTACTATTATCCCCATATGCCCAGGCCCTAAGGCTATGTAACTGTTAATAGTATGGAGATGTGAACATGAATCCACCAACTTCAAGCTCTTCTCTTAACCACCCAATTTGAGAGTTATTTGGGTCAAGCATGAAATTAGCTTGCTTGTTCATTTTCCTGATAGTTTCTATTAAGTTGGCTCTCCGTTTAACGATGTGTGAAGGAAGCCATAAACTCCTAAGGCAATTTCCAAAGAGGAAATGGTTTAAGTAAAGGCAGTATCAGTGGCATTGGTATGGGACTACCCAGGGTGATAAATGAGATAATTCCTCGTTGGCTTTTTAAGCTCTAGACTCTAAGCATTCAAAAAAAATAAAAAAAATAAAAATAACAATAGAGAGTACCAGGGTAGCCTTGCCTCTGAGACGGCCGGTGGCTTAGATTTGTCTGTGTCCTGGACCACTGCCCCAGGTGTGACCTTTTTCTGTCTCTGTCCCTCAGAGGCCTGACACTGTGGACTCCGTGTTATCTAGTGGAGAGATCTCAAGGAAGCGACCCAACAGTGTGCTTGCATTTCCAAGGTCAGTGCTTTGTTCCACAGGGTCCTCCATGTACAGCAATCCTTGTTGATTTATTAATGTGAGTGGGCTGTGTTTCTCACCTTTTCTAGCTCATGCTCCTTTTAGTGTTCTCTCTCTCTCTCTCTCAGTGCTCTAGCAAAGAAGAATTTAATGCGTACTTTCCATAGTTAAGATAGAAAACAATGGAGAGTTAGACTATTCCTTTTTTTTTTTTTAAGATTTTATTTATTTGACAGAAAGAGACAGATTACAAGTAGGCAGGGAGACAGGCAGAGAGAGAGGGGAAAGCAGGCTCCCTGCTGAGCAGAGAGCCTGATGCGGGGCTTGATCCCAGGATCCTGAGATCATGACCTGAGCTGAAGGTAGAGGCTTTAAACTACTGAGCCACGCAGACGCCCCTGGACTATTCCTTTTTATTTTATGTTATTTTTTTCTGAGGATTCAGCAATTCTAAACACCACTTGGTGCTCATCATGATAACTGTACTCTTAATCCTCTTTATCTCACCATCCCCCCGCCCCATCCACCTCCCCTCTGGAAACCACCAGTTTATTCTCTATATTAAAGAATCTGCTTTTTTGTTTGTCTCTTATTTTCTATGTTTGTTTGTTTGCGAAACTCATAAGTTCCACATATGAGTGAAATGATACGGTATTTGTCTTTCTCTGTCTCAGTTATTTTACATAGCATTGTAACTTCTAGGTCCATCTGGACTCGTCATTTTTTTAAACTACTCTTAGTTCCCTGGAAGTTCTGATACTACCTCCCATCAACTTTAGTCCCTGCAATATTAGTGCAATTCTTCTCATCTGCTGAACTTTCTTCTACCTTCTAGCATTTCTTCTGACCTAGCTTCCTCTTTTTGCAGTCTAGCCCACCTCCTGTCTATGCTCTGATTTTTACCCCTCAAGCAGTTAGAGAGACGGATAGAATAAAGGAACAACTTTATCTCAAGAGTGCCATGGGCCTTACTGGTGGCTGCTGCTGACAATGATTATAATAATGATAATGATAATAATAACAGTTGTCATCTATGGAACACTTGCTACTATAGATGTCAGATACTGTTAAGCACTTTCTCAATATTATTGTAGGGTAACCTTCACTACAACTATGTAGGGTATGTTTTATAATTTTATCCATTTTATAGACATACAAAATTATTTGTAATTTTAATTCTTTTTTTTTTTTTCCTTTTACCAAGTGAAACAACATGGTACAGTATTAAGAACACCGGAAAAGGAGTCAGGAGACTTGGGTTTTATTTCCAGTGAGTGGCTATCACTCACTCGTTATATGCCCTTAATCGTGTTCTTAATCTTTATTGCTGTGCCATTAACTACTATGCATTTCAGGTGGAGGAAGTTTGGGAAATAACAACCAGCTTTCCACAGTGTTATTTTCTCATGGTTTTTGAGTGTGTAACATCCTCTTGTGTTCATTGGATTGTTGTTGGAAGGACTATATGACATATACCTCAGCAAAACCAGTATGAGAGCCAGAATAAGCATTAGAGATTAGTTAGTCCAACCCCTTCATCTTGTAGATGAAATGGCCAAACAACTGACTGGCTAAGTCAGAAATAAAACTATAGCTCTTCACTGCTCCACTGTTCTTTCCATTGCATCATGTTGCCTTACTAATTAAAAATAAATCAGTGGATTCAAATAATTTTATTTTGATTGTATTTTGGAAGGCAAATCTGGCTGCCCTGCTAGGACATATTTTGACTTAAGCACTCCAGGAGGGAAATAATTGCAGTGAATCAAGACCAGAGATTGACAGGCTCTCCTGTCAATTAGCCTAGACATGGACATGAGTACTCAAATAGTCAAAACAGTTATAGATTGTTTGGCCCCTGAATCTACTGGAAGTACCTTCACTTCCAGTGAGGAAAGAAGGAAGTACTCTCCCCTCACTCTCATCTCTCCTGCTTACAACTCTAACCCAAAACTCCATACTTGAGACCACAGAATATCTACAATTACACACACCAACTGAACAAACCCTTCCCCTCACTGTGCCTTTGTAAGTCCCTCACTTTACCTGGGGAAGGCTTGGAGATGTGGGGAGGAGAAAGAGAGGAGAGGAATGGTTATCTCCAGACATACTCTGCCTTCAAGCCATCCAACAGCCTTTCACTGTATCACTCCTAATGGCATCTGGTTATAAAATTAGAAAAGACAGACAAATTCAAACTGAAACTAAACTCAAAAAACTGAAATCCCACAATTTATCTGTGTAAGAGCTGCTTTCGAGCCCCCAGTATTGAGGGGAAAGGTCTTGGTCAGCTCCCAGACTTAGCCTCAAAGAGAGCCTCAGCAAATCAAAGCACTTGCCCCCTTGAAGGAAATGGGCTTACTTCAAAATCAGAGAGCTAGCTGGGCTGCTTCTCACGATTGAATGTTCACATGGTCACCCATTCAGGTCCAGTGCAGTAAACATCATGGCTTATTTCTAGGATTGAGCTCAAGGAGATGGAGAACAAACCACCTATGGAGACCATTGTAGAAGAAGGTAGAAAGAATAGACAAAGTAAGTACAAATTAAAAGACCAGCCAGACAAAGAAGATGGCATCAGAGGTAGGCCAATGATTCTGGGTATCATCTCTTATGCTTTACTGCTTATGAGTCCAGCCATATTGCTTAGTGACTTCTATGCCCCAAATAAATAAAGTTAGATTCATGAATGATCACTGTATTCTTCTAACAAATATATCCTTTTTTTTAGATCATGCTTTTTAAAGTTATTTACTTTTATTATATAAATCCTATAATCTCTTTCATAAACAGTCAAGGAAAAATTACCTATGTTTATATAATTCCTAAAAAGCTACATTTCTTTATTCTAGAAATATAAGAAAGTTCTAAAACAACATTACTAAAAAAATCATATAAATGTAATTGTGTAATATAGCATATAAGGTAAACATTTAAATATTTCTTAATCCAGAAGAAAGTAAATTGGTTGTGGCTAATAATTACAGAATATCTGCTAAATACTATGACCATGCTGTTATTTTATATATGTTAATCAAATCTCATAAGCCTCAGGATTTTTTCAAGTAGAATTTTTTTCATGGTAGTCAAACAAGGTTTATTTTAGCAATGTAAAAGATCATTTGGCGTTAGGAAATGTATTAAAATTATACAGTTCATCAATAAGAAAAGTAAATCACCCAAATCTAGATTCTGAAAAACATTTGCTGGAATTACACCTACGTTTCTGTGGTTTTTTTTAAATCTTTAAAATTATAGGAAGAGTAGGATAATCTCTCTTTTAAAAATATTATTTTAATTTTTTAAATTATTAACATATAATTTATTATTTGTTTCATGGGTATAGGTCTATTCATCAGTCTTACACGATTCACAGTGCTAGTCACAACATACCCTCCTCAACGGACATTACCCAGCCACCCCATCTCTCCCACCCTCCTCCACTCCATCTAACAAATATTTTCTATCCCTGGAATATTATATCTCATCTTGACCACTTTCTGACTCTCAGGCTTTTAGACTATGATCTCTGTTGGTTCGCCATTAATTAAAGAGGCCAAAACTCAGATGCCTATGGGGTCCAGGCAGATAATAAATGCATGAAGTGGGTTCCATGTAAACTGATAGGGTGATATATTAACATAAATAATAATTTTTATGAAAAATGGGGAATCGTAATTTTGTATCTTTGATTTTTGGCTTAATAGAAGATAGCTGGATTTTTATATCTATGTCTATCCTTAATCTGTGATGTTGTGTTGTCTTGGTTAAAGCATAGGAAGAAAGTCCTAGGACTTCAAAGACTTTTTGAAAGGGTCCTAGAGATCTTTAGGGGTTTCCATACTACTCTCTGAAGACTTCCTCTGGAGGACTGTTGCTTTGTGGGCAACACATGAATTAACACTGAAGCAAAAAAATGCTGATTGGGCCAAACAAATCATATCAGTGGGTAAACACTGGTTTATAGATATTAGTTTTGCAACATGAGGTCTACATGATTACATGTAAACTTTTAGCCTAATATTCACCTGCTTTTGTGTTTTTAGCCTCATTTGTCACTGTTCCTTATAGACTCCTTCTCTGAGAAAAACTGCCTGTGCATATTCTTCTAACATGTCTTGCCCTTCCCTGCCTTCATGCTTTTGCATACACTTTTTCTCCTGCCTACAATGTCCTTCCTTTTCTTACAGTCTCTCCCAATCCTACTCCCCTCTCAGCCTCCTTTTTACATCTCACTTCCTCCATGAACACTTCTCTCATCACTGGACTCCGAAGCGTCTTCTCTCTTCTCTGAACATGGCAGACCCTTAAAGATGGCACCATCATTTGGGATTTAGACATTTTTCATCATTGTCTTGAGTTGTTATTTATGCAACGTATGTAAAGAACTTACCATTGTTGACATGGAATGAGACCTCCACAAATGAGAGCTCTCATGTTTTTTCTTTATATCTTATTTTTCTATCCAGCTATATATCTTCTCCACTTTAATGAGGGTGTTATGTTCAGATTAACCCATCATATGTTGAAACTATCATATTAATACACATAACCTACTGAATAGTATAACTAGCCTATCTTAAATGTGCCATCCAGCATACATTAGTCTACAGTTGGGCAAAATTATCCAATATAAAGCCCATTTTATGAAGTATTGACTATCTCTTGTGATTTATTGACCACTGAAAGTGAAAAACAGACTGGCTGTCTGGGTACAGAACAGTTGTAAATGCATTGCTTGCTTACTCTTGTGATTGTGTGGCCGATTGGCAGCAATAGCTTGGTGCTCTGCCCAGCATCCCAAGGGAGTACTCTGCCACATACTGCTAGTCTGGGAAAAGATCACAATTCAAAATTCAAAGTACAGTTTCTATTGGATGCATATCACTTTTGCAACAACATAAAGTCAAGAAAATCATAAGTCAAACCATCGTTAAGACAACTGTCTGTATATCTCTTGAAAGATCTTTAAGGGCAAAGACTTGCCTCTTTGCATTTTTTAAAGTGACCAGCCAGTGCTTTGCAAGTAAGAAGTACACAGCAAAAATATTTGTTTTAACTACACTAGGGCAAGGGACAATAATTTAAGAAATATTTCTTATGTAAAAATTTTTCCTGGTAAAATAATGAGTTTTAAAAATCAGTTAAGTGTAAAACGACAGATTTAAAGTTGGAAGGAAACTTGGTTTCATTCATTCTACAGAGATCTTATCACCCAAGAGACTTCGAGATAAACAAGCTATGTCCCCTCCCAAAATGACAAGCGTCAACTTGCTGAATAAGTTAGAGCGGAATGGGAGTGGCGGGAAGTTTATGAACCTTGAAAGGTAAAGTGTTGGTATTTTATCTGTTGTATGTTATTAGATGTATTTTTGAATTCTATCTTGATGCAGGGCATTTAAATGAGTGTCCATCGATTCCTTTATCCAGTATTCTTGAGTACATTCTACCTGTTAGGGGATTGAAATAATAGATTCCAGTCAGGGCTCACCATCTAATGGGGGGAAGCCAGACATACAGATACATCCTGATTCAGTAGGATACATGCTGTGACAGAGGTAGAAACAAAATAGCACAGAGGAGGGAACATCTAAATCTCTTTGTGGATTTGGGGATACTTCCCTTGTTGTTTCCTTTTTCTTAAAGATTTTATTTATTTGTCAGAGCGAGAGAGCAAGAGAGAGTGAGAGAGAGCACAAGCAGGGGGGGCAGAGGGAGAGGGAGAAGCAGACTCCCCACTAAGCAGTGAGCCTGAGGTAGGGCTCCATCCAGGACCCCAGGATCATGATCCAAGCTGAAGGGAGACGCTTAACGGATTGAGCCACCCAGACATCCCCCTTGTTGTTTTCCGAGATTCCCCTTTGTTGTTTACTGTGCTTGGATATTATAATATGACAGTTTCATATTTAGATCAAATGGAAAGCAGCTTTGCTAGACATGTTTGGCACTTAAACATTCTGTGAATGAATGGATGTATTACAAATCATCATGGCCATGTCTTCTAACAATGTTATGTCAAAAGATTTCTATGTTCTTTTTTTCTCTTTGAGGAGACGCTTTTTAAGACCTCCAGTCATTCAACTGTATGCAAGTATTTATCGAGCATCTACTATGTACCTTGCACTGTGCTGTCACTTTGAATTTATTAATGTGTCACAATGTATCAGCTACCATATGTATGATTTATGTACTTTCTGGGATACTAAGGTTATATTCAAAACGCTAGGCACACTTGTTTTAAATAATCTCACTGTTATGAAAGAGAATTGAGAATGAAATGTCTTGTTCTTTGGAATTTAGTTCAATCCAACAGACACTGAGCACCGCTCTGTTCCTGGCATTATTCTAGACGCTGAAGATGCAGAGCCGTACAACGTATAAAAGACCATATAAACTTGTTTTCATCGAAGAGTCTTTTAGGGAGACTGATGCTAAAAAAGTAATACACAGGACAAAGAACAAAACAAAGTACAGAAGCTGCAAAGAGGAGGGAGTAATTAATTGTTAGGGATTCTTAGTGAAGGCTCCTATTGCTGTGGACCAAAAAATGGTTTTTGTGCTAATTATTAAAGTAATATCTGTTTATCATGGAAATTTTTAAAAAATGAGAAAAGCAAAAGATACAAAAAAAAATCAGTCATAACCCCATAAATAGAGGAAACTTTCTGCTAACATTATGGTATATATTCTTCATTTGAATGCATATACAATATATACATATATTTATACTGGAAACCTATAGACACATTTTAAGTATAACTGAGATCATATCATATGAGGTTTTGTTATACTCAACAAAAAGTGGTACAACATTTCTCCATGGCTTTAGATATCTCAGGATATAAACAAATAATTGCACATCATTTCACTGATTTAACCTTTTGTTTGGCCAGTTTGCTTTTGGATATTCAGATGATATTTAGTTTTTAAATATTATAAATAATACTATGCTAATCTAATTACACATAAGTCTCTGCATACATTTGAATATTCTATAGGATAAAAGCTTCAACATAAAATTTTTGAGATAAGAGATGAGCCCATTTTTCATGCCTTTGATACATGTTACCAATTATTCTCAGGAAGGTTGTATCAAATTGTCTTCCAGTAGCAGGAATATGAGGGGGTGCTATCTTCTCCATAGTTTTGTTAATACTGGACATTATACCCTCCATTGGATTCCCACTCTTACCCAGGGTAAAAGCCAAAATCCATGCCATGGCCTTCAAGATCTTGCCTGATCACTGATCTCCCTCCTACTTTTTGTCCATGATCTCATCTCCCTCTGGCCACATTGAGCTCAGGCACACTCCCACATCAAGGATTTTGCACTCATTCACTCTGCCTGGAATACTTTTTCCATCTGCTATCTGATTATTATTACTCCCTCACCTTATTGAAATGTCATCTTCTTGGTGGAACATCCCTGGGCTCTACTTATGGTTTAATACCTTCTGTCCCTCCAGAACTGCAGGGCCTTTATCACCATCACACGTACTATCGAGTTCATTCATTTTATCTTGTTTATCAACTGGCTGTCTGTTCCTAAGAGAATATTAATTCCATTAGGACCAGGATTTCTTTTTCTTTCTTTTTTCCTACGTTTTGTTCTCCACTGCGTCTCCCATGCTTAAACAGTGCCTATAGCAAGCACAATTCATTTTATAGAATGGATAAATTTTATCCCAGTTTCACAGAATTGGTAACTGAGACTTTGCAAGATGACTAAGCTTGCCCAATAACAGCTTGTAAGCAAAAAAGTGGGATTCAAACCTAAGTTTATTTGATACAAAGCATGGGTTCTTAACCTCTATACATATAGATTCTTTGAAAAAAAAACCTAAGATATTTTTCCTTCTTTTATGTTTATACTTGCCTCTAAAATTATCGTTGCTTATGTCAGGCTGTTTTTTTTTTTTCCATGTCAGGCTGTTTTAAACATTAATTAATGTTGCACTGTTTTATAGCTTGTCATCTCCAGGGTGTTTGAAAAATGACAGTGAAATGAAGCCTAAACTTTCTCCCGTCCCCACTTGCCAGGATCATAATAAGGCAGGACAGGTACAGTGTTTTCAAACAAAATTCAATCAGAATCTTCCTCTGACTTCTGTTTCTCAATGAGAGTTAATGGGAATTACTCTTTTTCAATGTATGGATATGGTTCATGTACTCAGGACCCAAAATTGGACTGTAATAAATCTTTCTACCAGTCAAAATCTGCTAGGGTTAACAGAAGTAGGGTTGGGATATCTCTTTCTAATTTTCAGTTGCTATAAATGCTTCTGATCAAATGAGAGTTCAGTAAATCCTCCTGAATATTTGTGGGGCCCACTCTACAAATCTCATTTTGCTAATTGTCATTAATACATCCTTTTATGAAGTATGCTGACATACTTCATATGTTGACATAATCTTTGGAGAGTTGTGAAGGGATTGTGAAGGCAAAAAAGTAAAGGCAATAATTAATTTGTCTTCCAATCTGGTGTTGTAGGAGATGTGTTATGTGTGTTTGCAACGAGCACAGCGCAATTCCCCATTGTACTACAGTGAGGAGAGGAAGAGGAGAGAGATAGAAGATGAGCGACTCATTCAGCAGTATCAAATCCTGAAGGATCAGGAAGCTCTCTTAAAACACCAGGTAGTTCAATTACCTTGATTAAAGAGTGCTTAACATGGGACAGTAGAAGATGATTATAAAGTGCCATTTAAAATGCTCCGTGGGTGCCTGGGTGGCTCAGTTGGTTAAGCCACTGCCTTTGGCTCAGGTCATGATCCCGGAGTCCTGGGATCGAGTCCCGCATCGGGCTCCCAGCTCCCTGGGGAGTCTGCTTCTTTCTCTGACCTTCTGCTCTCTCAATCTCTCTCTCTCTCTCAAATAAATAAACTAAATCTTTTTTTTTTTAAAAAAAAGCTCCATTAGGTGCCTGGGTGGCTCAGTTGGTTGAGTGTCTGACTCTTGATTTCAGCTCAGGTCTTGATTTCAGGGTTGTGAGTTCAAGCCCCACACTGGGCTCCAAGCTGGCTATGGGGCCTATTTTAAACAACAACAACAACAACACAAAAACAAAAAACAACAAAACCAACTTCAATATGTCTGTAGTGTAACATATTTAATTATTTATTACTTACTGCTGGATTAAAACGTAGGTTGTATCCAAGTTTTCACTAATAATGAGCAACTCTGGAATGAACATCCAGGTAGCTGAATATTTGTACCTGTTGCTGATTTCTCCCTCTCCCCCAAGGATTGAATTTTAAAGGCAGAATTCCTGGATTTATATGGTTTTATTTGTGATTTCTAATAAGATATAATCAAGGCTTTTCCCTTAAAATTCATGGCCTATAGAAGCAAGCAAAGAGAGAATGGCATGTTCACATTTATATTACCAGATTTCTGTGGTCTCCAATAATTGACCCTACTGCTCTTTCTTGTATTTGTAATATCAGATAACTACTTATGAAATCTTCCATTCCCTCTTATGATCCCCATAGAGGTGATGCCTCAAGCTCCAAAACAGGAAATAAAAAAACTTTCCCCAACCCACTTTTATAAACTTAATGAAGACATCAGAAAGTACTATTGCCTCCAAAAGGCAAGTTTCTACCTTGGTTGGATTATTATAATGCAATAGAATTAAAATTTTAAAGGCTCTATGTCAATATGTGATTTTTTTTCCTCAAAGATGAGAAGTCTGGCTAATAGAGAACAAAATCAGAAAAATGCTGCCTACAATCTTGGAGTTGCTGAAGCTATAAGAATCCACAAGAATGAGAAACCTGAATTTTATGTGAGTCTTTCTGAAATTTCTATTGCCAATACCTGCCCCATCTCTGAGTGTTTGGATCCATTCTCGGTATTGCAGGCTGTGCCATTGTTTAAGTGGCAGAGGTGAGAGGTGGGCTGTGCAAGGTTGAGGCCTCATTCTGGGTCAGGAGTCGTGCAGCGTCTGTGTCCAAACTCTTCCCATCCACAATACAGTTCCTATTCAATACTGTGGTTCTTGTTAATGATGGAAATTCTCAGCCAGGCCCTGGGACAGGTGGGTGGGGGGCAGCGTACTACAGTAATGCCCCAGGAACCATGGCCCTGGAGAGCCAGCATGACCTGGGAGCTTGCTGGAAATGCAGCATCTAGGGCCCCATCCCTCCAGAGTGGGACTCTACATTTGAATAAGATCCTCCTGCAATTTGTAGGTGCATGAAAGTTTGAACAGCCCAGCTCTTAGATGGAGGTGAGCCACCTGCCTTACCACTGATTTAACGTTAGCAGTAACTGTGTGCCTACCTTTATTTTGCCTGACTCTTTCTCCCTTCACACCACTGCCCAGGTGGTCTGACACTCTGGACATAACTCTAATAAAATACATTTTCCTGATTCATCACCAAACATTTATTGAACTCCTGTGTGCTGGCCACCACGCTCATGGCTACGAATACAAAGATGAATAAGACAAGGTCTCTCTTGGAAGAAGTCTCAGGCTGCTGGAGGAGACAGGTTTAAAGTGCTAAGAGTGTGATATCATAAATGCTATGAGAAATCTTTGAACAAGGCAGCGTGTGAGCAGAGTCATTTGACCCAGACCAGAGGTCTGGGGAGACTTCCTTGTATAAAGGAGTTAGGAGGGGATGGAGGAAGAACCTTCCAGGCAGAGGCAGCAGGGAGGGAGGAAGGAGACATGATACTTTTGAGATTCAAGCCTGATTCAAGTTCCAGACTGTAGTTCTTACTGCCTACTTTGTGTATCCTCTTTGATATATCTGCAGACATCTTAAAAAGACCAAAGCAACTTATTTATATATTTATTTTTTAAACATTTTAAAATTTAAATTCAATTGATTAACATATAATATATTATTGGTTTCAGAGGCACAGGCTTGTGATTCATCAGCCTTACATAATACCCAGTGCTCGTTACATCACATGCCCTCCTTAATGTCCATCCCCCAGTTACCCCATCCCCCCATTCTCCTCCCCAGAACAGAACTTTTGATCCCTCTCCTCACCTGTTCTCTTAGCCTCCTCGTTTCAGTAAGTGGCATCACCTGGCAGACAGTTACACAAACCCCGGACCAAGGAGTGATCCCAGATTGCTCCTCCCCGGTCTCCCCCAACCGACTATCTTCAAGCATGATGCCTTTACCGCCCAAATAGATCACATCTCTTCACATCCCTTCCTCTTCAGTGTTTCCAATGCATCCTAGTACAGCCACATTATAAGGCTCAGCTTCTGAAACACTTCCCTAATTAGGTTTGCTGCTGGCCTTCTTCCTCTTTACAATCTATTCTCCACACTGCAGTCAAGTGATCTTTTAAAACTTAATCCAAACATAACATTCTCCTGTTTAAAACCTCTAATGGTGGGGCACCTTGGTGGCTCAGTTGGTTAAGCGACTGCCTTCCGCTCAGGTCATGATCCCGGAGTCCCGGGATCGAGTCCCATATCGGACTCCCGGCTCTGCGGGAAGTCTGCTTCTCCCTCTGACCTTCTCCCCTCTCATTCTCAGTCTCTCTCTCTCTAGTAAATAAATAAAATCTTTAAAAAAAAAAAAAAAAAAAACCTCTAATGGTGGGGCACCTTGGTGGCTCAGTTGGTTAAGCAACTGCCTTTGGCTTGGGTCATGATCTTGGAGTCCTGGAATTGAGTCCCGCATTGGGCTGCCTGTTCGGCAGGGAGTCTGCTTCTCCCTCTGACCCTCTCGCCTCTCGTGCTCTCTCTCTCTCTCTCATAAATAAATAAAAATCTTATAAAACAAACAAACAAACAAACATCTAATGGTCTCCCGCTGAGTTAGAATAAAATCCAAACTCCATACCCTGACCTATCAGGTCCATATGGTCCTGCCTTCTGCTTTGAGCTCGCCTACTTCTTTCCCCTTGCTCACTGTGCTTCAGCCATGTAGACCTTTCTGTTCATTAAACGTGCCTCACTCGTTTTCATCTAGTGCCTTTGCACTTGCTGTTCTTTCTGTCGGCGACACAGGTCACCTGGTATTTGCAGCGGAGGTGAATCAGCCAACTTTACTGAAAAGCATTTCCAACCACTTTAGCCCTGTTCCCACCCACCCACTATAAGGGCTTCGTAGTGCTTAATCCCTCCCTTAAATTATCTGATGTATTGTTCTCGTGGTCCCTATCTCCCCAGGGAGAAGGCAGACTCCCTGGGCCAGGCTCTCTGTGGATCTCCGTCAGTGTCTAGAGTGGCAAGGTCCAGAGCGGGTATTCAGTTCTCCCACTTCCCACATCCGCCTGGTCCTTGCTCATGCTTTTGCACTCACTCAGAACTCCTTCTTTCCGTCTCTGTGTTGTGCGAGCTCAGGACCTCCTCCGTGACATCGTTTTTCATTTCTCTCTCAGATATGGGGTTTTGTCAGTTCTGCTCGGATTCATCCTTGGGCACGCTCCCATTATTCTGTGGGCTGCCTCCACGCTAGCTGGTCAGTGGGTTGAGGACTGGGCAAATACTGTTAATTAATAATTGACTTTAGTCTTCTGAACTACTACCTTTATTCTTTGTTGCTTTTGGGTATTTTTAGAGTAAATGCATTGCTTCTCCTTCATTCCAGAAATCTTTCCTATTTGATAAACGGCCACTCAGTCCTGAGATTAATGCTTTTAAACAAGAAGAATATTCCCAAAGTCTCCTGAAACAAATGGATAACAGACGGGAAAAAGAAATAAAGCAAAGACAGAACAGAGAACTGATGGACCGCCTAGAACAAGTGCAACTCACGGAGGAGTGAGTCTAGCTGACAGGCCCTGCAAAACGGGTTCAGAGTTTTCACGTGAAGCTTATTTCCACGTGGGATTGAATCAGCCTGGGTAGTTTCATTAGCACAGCTCTGACCGACTGAGCAAAGCAGCCCAGCTAGCAACCAGTACCACAGCGTGCCATTTCATTAGAAAAATGAAAAGGCTGTCATTTTAATGACCGTTAGAGTAATGATTACCAATCTATAATTCATGACAGAGGATCATTTTGTATTGTTTTGGGATCACTAATACTGGCAGATGGAGGAAGGGACTTGTCTTGAATAAGCAGCATTCCTACCTATTTCCCCACTGATCTCAAGGCAAAACTGGAATTTTGTTGTAAGTAGGTAGGGGTGTCTCTACTTTTGGTGTAAGTAGGGGTAGGAGTACATGGGGGACCTAAGAGGGGTAGAACCAGGGACATGTAAGAAATGCTTTCCCTCTGCTAGCACCCACAGCTCCTTGGTTGGCATTGTCTTTTTTCCAGGTCGAACTTGGGTGAATATTAGTCTCAGTTACACATTTTCAGGACTGAGAATCTGATTGGTCTTCCTTGGGCCATCTAAGACCTGGGATAGGATCAGAGTTCAAACATGCCTAAGGGGGTCACACTTCTACACCTGAGGTCAGGAGAGCAATTAAAGAGGCTACTGTAGTGGGAAAGAGACTCCTAAAACAAATAACAAGCTAGTTTTTGTGACCAAAAGATTATTTTTCTATGAAATGTATATGTTCCATTATACTCACTTTATGGATCATGTGGGTTTTCTGTGGGTTGCCTATAACAGAATCATAATTTATAATAGGAAAGATCACTTTTCTTAAAAAGGAATTGTATGGTGAATCATTTTATAGAATGAATAGACACGTCCTGCTTTCCTATCTAGGTTTTTTTTTTTAAAGCACAGTTGGTCGGAGGGGTACCTGTCTCAGTCGTAGTGAATTTGGACGAAATGGTCAGATGGTCAGCCCCCTGCTCACATCTGTCCTGTCTGTCCTATACTGAACACACTGTCCCCTAGCCTATGGATCTGTTACTCTTTTCTTCATTAAAATGAAATCTCCATTTACCAGTCTCTTACTCCTATTGATACTTAGGAAACAGACGTTAGTGATGTTAGTCTCTATTACCAGAGACAGAAACACATTGTGCCCCCCACCTTCTCTTATTCTTAACTGCCAGACTTGCTGCACAAAGAGCCCAGTATATAAAAGATAAGATGGAAGAAACACAGTGTTACAAGAGAGCTCTGGATGCGCAGGTAAGGGGACAATTGTTATCTTAAAAATTATGCTGTGCTTCAGTAGCAATCTAAAAATCTGTATAAAAGCTCTCATGTTATGAGTGGACTTATGTGTTACCCATTTTGTGGTTTTGGGGGGCCCTCGTTCCTTCCTCTAAGGGGCTGGCATTTTATTGTGCTGCGGTGCCGTGCATACGGTCTGTTGCCTGGTAGAGTTCCGGTCTGCACGATGTGTGTCCCTGTTTCAGATAAAGCACAAACCCGTGCAGCTGCCCATGTTTGAGCCAGACTCTTGTGAGCCCATCTTTGGTAAGGATGAGGGTGAGCTGATGATGGAAAAGCGAAGGCGAGAACAGAATTACATGAAGCACCAGCTGGAGGCCGCTGCCAGCCGCAAGAGGAGAGCCATCCTGCAGCAGCTGGTGGAACAGAAGCGGGATTTGCAGATGCTTCGGAGGACACAGAAAGAGTAAGAGAGCCCAGATCTTTCTCCCTCCTCCTCCTCCTCTCCTGCTCCCCACTCCATCTTCCCGTTCTCTCTCTCTCTCTCTCTCTCTCAATTCCTACAACAGCAAGAAGCAAATAGCAAACACATTGAGGAGTGACTGTGTGCAAAATATTGTTCTAAGCTTATCGAATCTTTTGTCTTGGTTTGTCCTTACAATTCACCCTATGAAGAAAAGTTATTGATTAGGAAAACCAACCAACCGAACCTGATCCTCCCACTCCCTCCAGTTACCGCTCCATATTTTCCCTTCCCTTTGCAGTACAACCTCTTGAAAGAGTTGTCTAGATCAGCACGATCCATTGGAAATACAGCGTGAGTGACAAACATGCTGTTGTGCTTGGCTAGACACTAGCCTGAAACTTGGGCTCCTTCTCAGCCTCCAATAAGCCCCCTTCTTTCAAAGAACTGTTGATGTAGTGAGCTGTACTTATCATGGCGGGAGGGGGGTGAAGGTGGCAATGTGGGCAAGGCAGGACTTGATGCCATCTCAGTGCAAATATCTTAAAATTCAAACATCAGACACCCATTTTTTTTTCTTTCTTTTTGATTTGATGAGTTTATACGTTACACTATGCTCACCCCAAGTGTAGTGACCATCTGTCCGGTTACATTGCTTTTACGATGTCATCAACTGTATTCCTTATGCTGTGCCTTTTATTGCCATGCCTTATTCATTCCATAACTGGAAGCCTATATGTTCCACTCCCCTTCACCCATTTTGCCTGACCCTCCATGCCTCTCCCTTTTGACAACCTTCCAGTTTGTTCTCTGTTGAGTCTGCTTTTTGTTTGTTTATTCTTTTTTTTTTTTTTACAGTCATATGGTATTTGTCTTTCTCAGTCTGACTTGTTATTTCACTTAGCGTGAAACCCTTTAGGTCCATTCATGTTGTCTCAAATGGCACAAATTCATCCTTTTTTATGGCAGTGTAATATTCCACGGTGTGCGTATGTGTATGTGTGTGCGCATGGATGGATAGATAGATAGTTAGATACCACATTTTTCTTACCCATTTGTCTATTGATGGATACTTAGGTTGCTTCCGTATCTTGGCTATTGTAAACAATGCTGCAATAAATGTAGCGGTGCAGGTATCTTTTTGAATTAGTGTTTTCATTTTCTTTGAGCAAATACCCAAAGGTAGAATTACTGGATCATATGGTAGTTCTATTTTTTATTTTTTGTGGAACCTCTATACTGTTTTCACAGTGGCTGCACCAATTTATATTCCTACCAACACTCCACGAGGGTTCCTTTTTATCCATATCCTCGCCCAACACTTGTTCTTTCTTGTCATTTTGATTTTAGTTATTCTAACTGGTGTAAAGCGATACCTCATGGTAGTTTTGATTTGTATTTCTCTGATGACAAGTGGTTTTAAACTCTTGTCACTTCCAAGCTGTATGACCTGGGCCAAAACACACGTGGGGTCTTTGAGCCCACTTTTCTTCACATGAAAATAAGGATAGTATACCTGTCGTACCTGTCCTGCCTATCCCTACTGTGAGAAGAACGTGAGAGGATGTATTCGAGAACATTTTTGGAAACTGCGGAGGTCTGAACAAATACAAACTGCGCTATTGGTTATCTCTCTTGTTGAAGCTCTGCTCACAGACCCCCCTCCCCCTTTCTGTCTGGATCAGATTCTTGTGTTCCGTTTCTATATCCTTTACGTGTTATCCCAGATTCTGTTACTTCTCTTCTCTTCCGCTCTCTCTCTTTTAAAAGATTTTATTTATTTATTTGACAGAGAGAGCGAGCCAGAGAGCATAAGTGAGGAGCTGGGGTGGGTTGGGGGTATGGATGGCAGAGGGAGAAGGAGAAGCAGGCAGAGCCCCATGTGGGGCTCAATCCCAGGACTCGATCCCAGGACTCTGGGATCATGACCTGAGCCGAAGGCAGAGGCTTAACCAGCTAAGCCACCCAGGGGCCCTCTCACTTATCTTCTCTTTTCCAACTTTGTCTCTTGTCCATCTCAAGATGTCATCTTAAGGCCTTCTGTGGCAAGTAGAGGATCATTTTCAGAGGGGATAATTTAGTCAGTGTTATCTAAACAGGCCTGCTATAAAGTATTCTTTTTCTTTAAAACTTTTCTGCTTTTATTTATAAGAAATAGAACAATTCATGTTCATTAAAATAAGTCAACTGGTGGAGAGACTAAAACAAGGTTAATAATCTCCCCCAGCCTTCTGTTTTTTTTCTACTCTTTACAAATATATTCACACAATATCCATATATATATATTTCCTTCTAGTTTTGTAAATGAAAATAAGACCTAGGAGATCATATACATTACTCTGCAGCCCAGCTTTTCTTTAACCTAATAATGCATCATTAATTTATATTTAGATAAGTACATAGAAACAAAATTCATTCTTTTTACTGGCAGCATAATATCTATAACATGGATTACTATAATGTAATTATAGTAAAAATTTAATTTAATTGCTATAATTTAACTTTTGCACTACTAATGAAAATTCACTCAGAAAAAAAAAAAGAAAAAAAAAGAAAATTCACTCAGTTTCCAGATGGTTTGCTATTACAACAATTTTTGCATTAAACATTTAAAAAACATATCTTTATACTGGTTCTTTTGTTTCTGGTGGATAAAATCCTAAAAGTGTAGCTGCTGGATCAAGCATATGGTACATTTTAAATATTACCAGATACCAGCAGTCACTTTCTAAAAAGGTAAGGGAATTTGCTTCTACCAGCAGTCTTGTGAGAATCTCATGGTCTCCCCTGGAGCCCCAGTTCATTTTCTCACTTGCTTGGCATTTAAATTAAACTGGCTTTTAAACCTCGCCTTTTACAAAGAATACAATAGTAGCTGAAAAGCATATGCAAAGATGCTCAACATCACTAATCACTAAAGAAAAGAATATCAAAACCACAGTGAGGTAGCTGCTCTCTAACAAATGGTTTCCGTGCTCTGAAACAGGTAAGACTTCTTCAGCAACCAGCTGCCCTCCTTTGTCCTGTTTGGAATAGACACCATTTAGCATTTAACTAGATTTTTGCCTCTTCAAGGCAAGAAGCAGTTGAAGTTTCATTGAATATTTGCTTATCTGAACCTGAGAGACAGGGATTCTCTACTCCAGTGAATAAAGATAGCAAAGTATGATGGCAAGATTGCAAATCTAGCTGTGGTTTATATCACACAATTTAATAACTTAATTCTAATCACATATCTATCCTGGAGTGCCAAGTCTATGGCAGTGTGAATGAAGTAAGCCCTTAGCAAACTACTCACTCTTCCCCCTTGCGACTCATTTATGCAGATGTGGGAAAACATCTTTTACTGTTTAAGATATATGTATCACTGTAACGCAGACAGATAAGATGGCTATCTTTTCTTCCCCCTAGGGCTTTATGAAAAGCCCTACTTTCATAACATACTTTTGTATGTTATGAAACATACTTTTGTGGAACAGTGTCATAAGGTTTCACCAGTGCAAAGATGAAATGAAATGTGCTCTCATTTATCTTGTATTATAATATCTGTGCTTTGATTCTCTTGTGAAATGTCCAAATCAAGAATAATTATAGATTTTTATTATTTTTAAGATTTTATTTATTTATTAGAGAGAGTACAAGTAGGGGGAGCAACAGGCAGAGGGGGAAGCGGGCTCCCCACTGAGCAACGAGCCTGATGCAAGACTCGATCCAAGGACCCCCTGGGATGGTGACCTGAGCCAAGGACCCCTGGGATGGTGACCTGAGCCGAAGGCAGATGCTTAACCTACTGAACCACCGAGGTGTCCCTAATTATAGATTTTTCTGCTACCACATGACCGTGAAACATTTAACAAGCACTTCTTTTAGATTATTCAAAAGATTAGAAAGGAAAAAAAACTGTCTCTTCACTGGTAGGCAAAACCATTAAGAAGCTATTATGTTGTAAAGGAAAAGAAAAAGAAAAGCAAAACCAAAAAACCAAAAAACAAAAAACAAAAAAAGAAAGAAAAGAAAAAAGAGAGAAAGATACTACCTCATACCTGTTAGGATGGCTGCTATCAAAACCCCAGAAAATAATAGGTGTTGGCAAGGATGTAGAGAAATAGAAACCCTGTGCACTGTTGGTGGGAATGTAAAATGGTGCAGCCACTCTGGAAAACAACATGGCAGTTCATCAAAAAATTAAAAATAGAATTACCATATGACTCACTAATTCCACTTCTATGTATATATCCAAGAGATTTGAAAGCAGGATCTTTTTTTGAAAATTAAAAAAGTGTTTTTTAAATAAGATTTTATTTATTTATTTGGCAGAGAGAGATCACAAGTAGGCAGAGAGGCAGGCAGAGGGAGAGGGAGAAACAGGCTCCCCACCGAGCAGAGAGCCCGATGCAGGGCTTGATCCCAGGACCCGGAGATTCACCACTGACCCGAGCCGAAGGCAGAGGCTTTAACCCACTGAGCCACCCAGGCGCCCCTAAACTTAAAAAAGTTTTTATTTAATTTATTTTCATTCCAGTGTAGTTAACATACAGTGTTATATTAGTTTTAGGTGTACAATGTAGTAATTCAGTGATTCTGTGCATTACTCAGTGCTTATCAAGATAATCCCCCTTACCTATTTCACCCATCCCCCACCTCCCTCCCTCTGGTAACCATCTGCTTGTTCTCTATAGCTAAGAGTCTATTCTTTGTTGTTGTTGTTTTTTTTTTTTTGCTTTGTCTCTCTTTTTTTGCCCCTTTGTTCATTTGTTTTATTTTTTTAAATTCCACATATGAGTGAAATCATCTGGTATTTGTCTTTCTCTGACTGGCTTATTTTGCTTAACATTAATACTCTCATAGACCCATCCATGTTGTTGTGAATGGCATGATTTAATTCTTTTTTATGGCTGAATAATATCCATTGTGGAAGTGTGTATATACACACCACATCTTCTTTATCCATTCGTCTATCAATGGACACTTGGGGTGTTTCCATAATTTGACTATTGTAATAACACTGTAGTAAATACAGGGGTGGACATATCCCTTCAAAGTAGGTTTTTTTGGGGGGGGGGAGTAAATACCCAGTAATGTGATTACACGGATTGTAGGGTAGTTCTATTTTTAACTTTTTAACTTTTTTCCTATTGTTTTAAACAGTAGCTGCACCGGTTTGCATTCCCACCAACAGTACACAAGGTTCCTTTTTATCCACATCCTAATCAACACTTGTTTCTTGTGTTTTTGATTTTAGCCGTTCTGACAGGTGTGGGGTGGTATCTCATTGCAGTTTTGATTTGCATTTCCATGATGATGAGTGATGTTGAGCATCTTTTCACGTGCCTGTTAGCCAATGTATGTCTTCTTTGGAGAAATGTCTGTTCGTGTCTTCTGCCCATTTTTTTACTTGAGTTATTTGTGTTTTTTAGGTGTCAAGTTCTTTATATATCTTTTATTTTGATATAGTCCCAATAGTTTAGTTTTGCTTTTGTTTCCCTTGCCTCAGGAGATATATCTAGAAAGATGTCATAGCTATTGTCAGAGAATTACTGTCTGTAATTCTCTCTCCTCCTAAGGTTTTATGGTTTCAAGTCTCACATTTAGGTCTTTAATCCATTTGCATTTTATTTTTGTGTATGGTGTATGAAAGTGGTCCAGTTTTACTCTTTTGCATGTTGTTGTCCAGTTTCCCCAACAGCATTTATTGAAGAGACTTTTTCCTATTGGATATTCTTTCCTACTCTGTTAAAGATTAATTGACCATATAGTTATGGGTTTATTACTGGGCTCTCTATTCTCTTTCACTGATCTATGTGTCTATTTTGTGCTAGTACCATACTGTTTTGATCACTACAGCTTTGAAATATAACTTAAAGTCTAAAATAGTGATGTCTCCAGCTTTGTTTTTCTTTTTCAAGATTGCTTTGGCTGGGGCGCCTGGGTGGCTCAGTTGGTTGAGCAACTGCCTTCGACTCAGGTCATGATCCTGGAGTCCTGGGATCGAGTCCCACATCGGGCTCCCAGCTCCATGGGGAGTCTGTTTCTCCCTCTGACCTTCTCCTCTCTCATGCTCTCTCTCACTGTCTCTATATCAAATAAATAAATAAAATATTAAAAAAAAAAAGATTGCTTTGGCTATTCAGAGTCTTCTGTGGTTTTTGTGGTTTCCATACAAATTTTAGACTTGTTCTGGTTCTGTGAAAAATGCTATTGGTATTTTGATAGGGATTGCAGTAAATCTGTAGATTGACTTGGGTAGCATGGACATTTAAACAATATTTGTTCTTCAATCCGTAAGCATGGCATATCTTTCTAGTTGTTTGTGTTAAATTTCTTTCATTCTTTTTTTTTTCTTTTTAAGATTTTATTTATTTATTTGAGAGAAAAAGCATGAGTGGGAGGGCGATAGGGACAAAGGGGGAGGGAGAAGCAGGCTCACCACTAAACAAGGTCCATCCCAGGACTCTGAAATTATGACCTGAGTTGAAGGCAGACACTTAACCAACTGAGCCACCCAGGAGCCCCTGTGTTCAATTTCTTTAGTCAGTGTTTTATAGTTTTTAGAGTACAGATCTTCTACCTCCTTCATTGTTTATTCCCATGTATTTTATTCTTTTTGGTGCAATTGAAAATGGGATTGTTTTCTTTTTCTTTTTTTTTAAGTAGGCTCCATGCCCAGTGTGGAGCTCAACATGGGGCTTGAACTCACAACACTGAGATCAAGACCTGAGCTGAGATCAAGAGTGGGACACTTAACTCACTGAGCCACCCAGGTGCCCCAATGGGATTGTTTTCTTAATTTCTCTTTCTGCTGCTTCATTATTAGTGTATAGAAATGGAACAGATTTCTGTACATTGATTTTTTATCCTGTGACCTTACTAAATTCATTGATGAGTTCAGGTAGTTTATTTAGTTTAGATTTTTTTTTTTTTTTTGGTGGGGGTGAAAGCAGGATCTCGAGATATTTGCACTCCCATGTTCATAACAGCGTTCAGTAGCCACAGAGAAATGGAAGCAATACAAATATCCAGCCACAGAGGGATGAATAAACAAAATGTGTTATATATACAATGGAATACTACTCAGCTTTCAGAAAGAAAGCTCATGTTTATGTTTGCTTATGCTAAGTAAAATAAGCCAGTCATAATAAGATGAATATTGTATGATTCCATTTCTGTAAGGCATTCAGTGTGGTCATATTCATGGAAACAAAGTACAATGGTGGCTGCCAGGAGCTAGGGGGATGGGGGGAATGGGGAATTGTTTAATGAGTATAGAGTTTCAGTTTTGCAAGATGGAAAGAGTTCTAGATATCAGTTACACAACAGTGTAAATATACTATGTATCTGTACACTTAGAAATGTTTAAGATGGTCAATTTTATGTTATGTGGTTTTACTATTTTTTTAGGTTTTATTTATTTATTTACTTGAGAGAGAAAAAGTATGAGGGAGAAGGAGGGGAGGTATAGAGGGAAAAGCAGACTCCCTGCTGAGCATGGACCCTGACATGGGGCTCGATCTCAGGACCCTGAGTCAGGAGCTTAAAGGTTATAGAGGTTATAATATATATATCATTTATATATATATATATATGTATATCAGGTACCATTTTGTCATTGAGCTCTCATTGTGTGATAGGCATTAGTACTTTTTGTATATTATCTCATTTAATCTTTGTAATGACCATACAGTAACTGAATTGTTGAATCAGTGCTCATCCGAGGAAAATGTGGCCGGGAACCAGCAGCACGGAGTTACTTTATGGATTTTTATCGGAGGGTTCCTGACACCTAGTGGCAGTTGCAGCCTATAAAACAGAGCCCTGCGGAGTGTGCTAACTCAATGGTCACATTTAGTGAAGTCCTTTCTAGACTTTAGGGAGAACTGAAGGTAGGAGTTTTAGTTGGGAAGAAATAGACACATACAAATAATTTGAACCAGATTTAAGATGATTCACAACAGCAGGGGCTGAGCATCTGGAGTTCAGTAATAGAGACACTTACTACTGGGAATTCTGGGGCATTGTACTTGAAGAGAGAGCTACTGCAATCACTTCTTTGATATCGTGAACTTCACCAAACACTCTCTCTCTCTTTCTCACTCTCTCTCTCTCTCTCTCTTTTTTTTTTTTACCTTCTTCACAATGTTAAGTATTTTCTTGATTTCATTTCCTTTGCCTAGTCACTTCTGTTTCTTTTCCCCTCTCTAGCCATTCATTCATTTGTATTCCTGTCTCCTCTGCCTTGTAACATGCCTATGGCAACTTGTGGGCTGATTACTGACAGCTGAGAGACCGGAATAAAAGGAAAGAAACCTAAAGTATAGGAAATCCATTTGAGATGATTCTTTCATTTAGTTAAATTAGCCTCAAAGGAAATTAATGGCTTTAAAGGCTGCATTTATTAACTGGAAAAAGATTTCAATTCTGCTAATTTAAACCAGCATTAAAGATGAAAGGTCCCAGACCCATAAACTATTTGAGAGCTATAATGTTTTTAGTATTTTTCTTTGTTCTGTGTTCATGCCTTTTAGTATATTTCAAAGAGTAGTGAACAAAACCAGAATGTTTCTGTTTAATCTACCATAAAGGGAACGGGGCTCCCAGGTTGGTGCCTGCCCTTCCCTGTATTGTGAATAGAAGCAGACCATGCTGTCCTCTCCAGGCACTTGGCAGACAGAAATGCTGAGCTGGAGCGGGTGAACAGAATCAACCAGAGCTTGCAGGAGGACTGGGAAAGCAGTGCTGCAATGAAGAGGCAGCGGGACCTGGAGGAGAAGGCTTTCGAGAGGTGATTCTCGATTGGAACCTCAAGGGCTCTGTTTGCAGAGAAAAACCCCCTCTGCTCCTCGTTGACTTTCCTGAGATCCTGGGATGGCGGACGGGTTTCCAGGGCCAACTTCAGTTCATTAGTCGTGGCTGCCTAGCACACCTGTTGGAGAAGAGAATTCTGGGTTCAGTGGGAGCTACAGCTGTGGTGCATTGGAAATGCCTGTCATGGAGATGGGACTGGAGAGTGCCGTGATGTATGTTATACACTTGCCGTCTCGCCCCGATCTTTGCCTCCATGTGGGGTAATTTTATTGTCATTTTGTGGAGGGTGGGGAGGAGAGTAGGAATTCTCCTTGGAAATAACTATTTGGAAATAGGGAGACAGACTTTCCCTCTGAACACACCCAAGGCTGACAGAATGGTCATTTGAGAGCAGAGTCAGGGGTTTTTCTAAGATTGGCACCTGGGAAACCGAGATGCCCATGATGGAACCAACCAAGAACATCTTCCTGACACGTATTAGATCCGTGCCCCCCTCTCCCCAGCTATTGACCAACAATCTAGAGTTACAGAATCTCGTCATGCCTTTGAGAATTAACACTAACTTTGGAGAGGTAGCTAATTTTTTTTTGTCTTATATTTTTCATTTGTAAGATGAAAAAAGCAAACATCTGCCTGACTTAAGCTAACAGAGGATCAAATATTTTTGTGATCAAATTTTGATCACAAAAATTTTTGTGATCAAATAAAGAGAGGTTTGGAAGCAGGAGATGCCCAGCTGGCTTGAGCTGCAGGGAGCAGCGGCGGGCGGGGGGAGGGACTGCTGGGGGGCTGTCACAGGTGGGTGGTGAGCCCCTGGAGGGCAGGGAGCAGGTGTGACTTCTCTTCTGCCTCTCTTCTACCGCACTGGCCTCTAAACAATTCCTCCCCCCTCCCCGCCCTGGCGTGGACTCAGGGGGCACCTAATGATGACTGCTCATCCCCCCCCCTCCTCAGGGCGTCGGACAAGCTCTTCCTCCTGGACCAGTGTGAGAAGTACCAGCGCTGCAAACAGTGCCAGAGGCGCACCTCCAACGTGGGTGAGAGCAACCTGTGGCCCCTCAACAAGTACCTGCATGGCTCCCGGTTGTTCGTATAAAACCCAAAGTTTGGATCCGTGGTTTCCTGGGAACAATTTTTCTTTTTTCATTGTTTAGGTATGATGTTTCACCATCATTTTTTACATTTTTCACCATCTATTTTTACTTTAGAGGGAAAAAGTTATTGTGCTGTTTTGGTGCTTTCAGGAGAAGACTGCTTTTTCACCCCTTAATGAAGTCACATAGGGTCTCTCCTACATCTTCCTCCCGTCCCCACAGAACCCTGCTGCCACTGGCGGCTGGAAATGGGGGACCCAGCCTCATTCTGGCTCCCGAGGTGCTGCTGACTCAGCCCTGCCGCTCCCTGACGTTGAGTAATAAACTTGGTCTTTTCTTCATCTATAATGAATAGTGTCCTAATAAACATTTTCTACGTACCTGCCTGTGCCTCATGGTAAATTTTGCCATCCCTCCCCAGAGAACTGTATATGTGAACATTCCAGAGGTAGATCATTCCAGAGGTAAATCAGGTTATTGCCACAAGTGGTCAGAGTAATGCTTTCTGAGTTTTCTAGTTCAAGACACACCCGGGCCTTTGTTGGGACCTCAGGGAGTCTCATTGGTGCCCTTCTTTATTTTTTTTAAATTTTATTTATTTGAGAGAGAGAGAGAGAGGGAGCATGAGCTGGGGTTGGGGGTGAGGTAGGGCAAAGGGGGCAGAGGAAGAGGGAGAAGCAGGCTCCCTGCTGGGCAGGGAGCCTGATGACCATGTGGGACTGGATCCTGACCTGTACTGAAGCAGATACTCACCAACTTGCCCCCCCCCCCCCCAGGTGCCCCCCAGCTTGGTGCCCTTCTGGCCAACCATTCCTTATAGGTTTACTGTTGGGCTGAGTGTGTGCTGTGAGGGGAGTCTGGCTGGCCCGCCAGGCGTCGCCTTCTCTCGTTGCTTCACCGGCATTCATGCTCCAGCTGCACGCGCTGTGGAAGAGGAATGTGTTCCTGCTAAAGGACTGATTTGCAGTCAAGGTAGGGGTGTTCTAAACCCAGAACCTCACTCCTTTATCTTCATCCTTTCCCTTTGCTCCACATGCCCTGTCCTCCCACCTCAGGTAAACCAATGAATAAGGCAGAGTGAAGTCTAGATTTCCAAAATACGAAAGCTAGAAATACAGTCCCTTAGACTACTTGCTTTCTGTCTGCCACATCTTTCTTAGAAAATGGGGGAAAGTATTTGTGGTGAGATATCCAAAACATTCTCTCACAGGTAGAAAATAAGAATGTTTGGGGCCTTGAATAGTTAAGGGGGAGGAATTTAGTCAAAGTGATATTAAGCAAATTTTGCTGCTAATGTTGTCTTTTTCTATGGAAGCCAGTATGCTTACTTGGGCCTGGGATTGTCTGGGACCTCTCCGCACAAGCTTCCTACAGTGCCACTTCCGTGGCACCTGGATGGCTCAGTTGGTTAAGCGACTGCCTTCGGCTCAGGTCATGGTCTAGGAAACCTCTGACTGCAGGCAAAATGTTGTGGCAAATAGCTACCTGCTTTTCTTGGGGGTACCTCAGAAGGAGGAGGTCAGGTTATGCCAAGATAAGGCCCAAACATTCCTCAATCTCCTGGCTGAATGTCCTTATAATACCATCTTAACCACTAATGAATTCCAGCAAACTACACATTACTGCGAGAGCACAGTGGAAGGAAGAATTACATTAAAAGTGTGTTTATCAGACTGAATGAGATCTATTTACATTAGCGGATTTTTAAATCAGTTTTGTTCAGTCTAATAAGAATTTTTTTTAAAGATTTTATTTATTTATTAGAGAGAGAGAGACTGAGAATGAGAGGGGAGAAGGTCAGAGGGAGAAGCAGACTTCCCGCAGAGCCGGGAGTCCGATATGGGACTCGATCGGGGGACTCTGGGATCATGACCTGAGCCGAAGGCAGTCGCCCAACCAACTGAGCCACCCAGGTGCCCCGCTGTTGGTATATTGATAGGGATTGCATTAAATCTGTAGATGGCTTTGGGTACTACAGACATTTTAACAACATCGTTCTTTCAATCCATGAATATGAAATGTCTTTCCATTTCTTTCCCATATCGGACTCCCGGCTCTGCGGGAAGTCTGCTTCTCCCTCTGCCACCCACCCCCGCTAAAAAAGCTTAGTCCCGGAACTTCTACTTCCAATGCATTTGAGGACCAGAGAGAAAGGAGCCAGAGATAGAATAAGTCAAAACCTATGCCCCAATGCCTAGACTGCGGGCTGGGGGAGGCCTTAGAAATTTAAGAAGGAAGAAGTGCTAACCAGTCGGATACTCTGTCTTAATTTACTAGTCCGTGGGCAGAAGAGGAAGAAGTAGAACAGCCGTGCGGATTGGGCTGCGTACTAAGGTGCCCAGTTCCCAGTTTTCCGTTGCTGCTGTAACAGATTACCACAAACCTAGTGGCTTAAAACAATATAAATGTATTCTCTTACAGCTCTAGAGATCAGAAATCTGCAATCAGTCTAATGGGGCCGAACTCAAAGTGTTGGCAGGGTTCCTCTGAAGGCTCGGAGACGAGAATCCTTTTCCTTGCCTTTTCTAGCTTCTAGAGCCCTTCTTTACCTTCCTTGACTCATGGCTCTTCCTCTGTCCTCAAAGCTAGCAGTGTAGCATCTCCAGATCTGTTGTTACGTGCCCTTCCCTTTTCCTCCAGTCAAATCTCCCCCCGCCTCTCTCTTAGCAACAGTTTTGATTACCTTTAGGGCTCGCCTGATACTAACGGGATAACTTCCGCATCCCAAGATCCTTAATCACGTTTGCAGAATCCTATTTGTTATAGAAGGTGAGGGGCACATGTTCCACGGGTCAGGATATGGGTGTTTAGGGGGACCAGTATTCAGCCTACCACAGGGTGAATGGGATCTAAAATTCAGCCCAAGCTCCACTCCATGCATCAAGCCCTGCGTCAGAGGGCGTGCGCCAAGACACTTGTAGCTGCTGGCATTTTCCCTCGGATCTTCGCTGCATAGCTGTATCTAAGGGCTTTCTTAGGGGTTTGGCTGGGTTTGGTTTTACAGGATTATGGAGGAATAGGAGAGGGAGAAGGAAGGACATTCCACAATTCACGTGTTAAAGACTTATTATGGTTTGTTTATAATGTTCTAGTCATATTTTGTAATGTTCTTTTGGTTTTGGTAGAGTCTTAAGTTTTGATATCAGGGTAGTAATGACCTCATAAAATGAGTTGAGAAATGTTTCCTTTTCTTCTCTCTTCTGAAAGACACTGTATATAATTGGTATTTTTTCTTTCTTAGATATTTGGTAGAACTGAGTAATGAAATCATCCAGGCCTGGAGTCTTCCTTGCTGCAAGGGTTTATGTGATGAATTCAATTTTGGTAGGTTGTATTAAGGACTCTCAGCTATTCTTGAATTTATGGGCATACAGTTGTTAGTCGTGTTCTCTTAAACTTTTTAAAAAAAATATTCTACTTATTTATTTGATATATATAGAGAGAGCATGAGCCAGGGGGAAAGGTAGAAGCAGACTCTCTGCTGAGCAGGGAGTGCCACTGGGGACTCCATCCCAGGACCCTGTGATCATAACCTGAGCCAAAGGTAGATGCTTAACCAACTGAGCCACCCAGGCACCCCAAAACTTTTTTTTAAAGTTTTTTAAGTCTTTTGGGTTTTCCACATAGAGTACCACGTCATCTGAGAAGAGTGAAAGTTTGACTTCCTCTTTGCTGATTTGGATGCCTTTTATTTCTTTTTGTTGTCTGATTGCTGAGGCTAGGGCTTCCAGTACTATGTTGACCAGCGCTGGTGAGAGTGGACATCCTTGCCATGTTCCTGACCTTAGGGGCAAAGTTCTCAGTTTTTCTCCATCAGGGATGATATTCCCTGTTCAGTTTTTCATATATGGTTTTTAAGATATTGAGGTATGTTCCTTCTATCCTTACACTGTTAAGAGTTTTTATCAAGAAGTATGCTGTATCTTGTCAAATGCTTTTCCTGCATCTGTTAAGATCATATGGTTTATGATCATTGTCCTTTCTTTTATTAATGTGGTGTATCACAATGATTAATTTGTGGATGTGGAACCACCCTTCCAGCCGAGGAATAAATCCCACTTGGTTGTGGTGAATAACCCTTTTAATGGACTGTTGCATCCTATTGGCTAATATCTTGGTGAGAACTTTGGCATCTATGTTCATCAGGGATATTGGTCTATAAGTCTCTTTTTAGGTGGGGTCTTTGGTTTTTGGAACAAGGTAATGCTGGTATCATTGAATGGGTTTGAAAGTTTTCCTTCCCTTTCTGTTTTTTGAAACAGTTTCAGAAGAATAGGTATCAATTCTTCTTTAAGTGTTTAGTAGAATCCCCCTGGGAAGCCATCTGGCACTGGACTCTTGTTTGTCAGGAGATTTTTGATTACTGTTTCAATTTTCTTGCTGGTTATGGCTCTGTTTAGGTTTTCTATTTCTTCCTATTTCCGTTTTGATAGTTTATAAGTTTCCGGGAATACATCCATTTCTTCCAGATTGCCTAATTTGTTGGCATATAATTGCTCATAATATTCTTTTTTAATTGTTTGTATTTTTTGGCATTGGTTGTGAATTCTCCTCTTTCATTAATGATTTTACTTATTTTGGTCCTTTCGCTTTTCACTGAACCAGCTCTTAGTTTCATTGATCTGTGCTACTGGTTTTTTACTTTCTATATAATTGATTTTCTGCTCTAATCTTTATTATTTTTCTTCTGCTGCTGGGTTTAGGCTTTATTCGCTGTTCTTTTTCCAGCTCCTTTAGGTGAAAGGTTAGGTTGTGTATTTGAGATCTTTCTTGAAAGGCCCGTATTGCTATATACTTCCCTCTTAGGACCACCTTTGCTACATCCCAAAGGTTTTGAACAGTTTTCTTTTCATTTTCAGTTATTTCCATGTATTTTTAAAAATCTTTAATTTCCTGGTTGACCTATTCTTTTTTTTTTTTTTTTTTTTAAGATTCTATTTCTTTGACAAAGAGAGAAAGCAAGATTGGGAATACAAGCAGAGGGAGTGGGAGAGGGAGAAGCAGGCTTCCCACTGAGCAGGGAGACCAAGGGAGACCTGGGAGAGACCAAGGACACCAAGGAGACCAGCGAGACCTGGGCTTGATCCTAGGACCCGGGGATCATGACCTGAGCCAAAGGCAGACGCTTAATGAATGAGACACCGAGGCGCCCCTGACCCATTCATTCTTTTTTTTAAAAAATTATTTATTTATTTATTAGAGAGAGAGAGACTGAGAATGAGAGGGGAGAAGGTCAGAGGGAGAAGCAGACTTCCCGCAGAGCCGGGAGTCCGATATGGGACTCGATCCCGGGACTCCGGGATCATGACCTGAGCCGAAGGCAGTTGCTCAACCAACTGAGCCACCCAGGCGCCCCCATTCATTCTTTAGTTGGATCTTCTTTAACAAACAAGTATTTGTGTTCCTTCAAATTTTTTCTTGTGATTGAGTTCAAGTTTTAAAGCATCATGGTCTGAAAATAGGTATGGTATAATCTCAGTCTTTTTGTACCAGTTGAGCCCTGATTTGTGACCTGGTATGTGATCTATTCTGGAGAATGTTCAATGTGCACTTCAGAAGAATGTGTATTCTGTTGCTTTAGGAAGAAATGCTCTGAATATATCTGTGAAGTCCATCTAGTCCAGTGTGTCATTCAAAGCTCTTGTTTCCTTGTTGATCATCTATTCAGATGATCTGTCCATTGCTGTGAGTGGGGCGGTAAAGTCCTCTAGTATGATTGTATTATTATGAATGTGTTGCTTTAATTTTGTTATTAATTGATTTATATAGTTGGGTGCTCCCATGTTAGGGGCAGAAATATTTACAATTGATAGCTCTTCTTGTTGGATAGACCCTTTAAGTATAATATAGTGTCCTTCTTCATCTCTTATTAAGGTCTTTGGTTTAAAATGTAGTTTGTCTGATATAAAAATTGCTACTCCAGCTTCCTTTTAATGTACTTTAGCATGATAAATAGCTCTTCACCCCCTCACTTTCAATGTGGAGGTGACTTTGTGTCTAAAATGAGTCTTCTATAGACAGCATATTGATGAGTCTTTTTTTTTTTTTCCCATCTGATACCCTATGTCTTTTGATTGAAGCATTTAGTCCATTTACATTCAGAGTAATTATTGAAATATATGCATTTAGTGCCATTGTATTTCCTGTAACATTACTGTTTCTGTAGAATGTCTCTGTTCCTTTCTGGTCTTTGTTACTTTTGGGCCCTCTCTTTGCTCAAAGGATCCCCTTTATTATTTCTTGTAGGGCCGGTTTACTGTTCATAAGTTCCTTTAGCTTTCATTTGTCCTCTTCATCGCTCTATTCTGAATGACAGCCTTGCTGGATAGAGTGTCTTTGGCTGCATACTTTTCCCATTTAGCACCTTAAATATATCATGCCAGTCCTTTCTGGCCTACCAGCTGTGGACAGGTCTGCTGCCAGCCTTAAGTTTCTACCCTTAAGTTTAAAGACCTCTTATTCCAAGTGGCTTTCAGGATTTCCTCTTTATCTCTGAAATTTGTAAGCTTCACTATTATATATTGAGGTGTTGACCTATATTTATTGGTCTTGAGGGGGGTTCTCTGTGTCTTTTGGACTTGAATGCCTGTTTCCTTTCCAAGATTAGGGAAGTTTTCAACTATAAATTGTTCAAATAAACCTTCAGCCCTCCTCTCTCTCTTTAATTTCTGGTATCCCTATTATTTGGATATTATTTCACTTTATGGAATCACTGAGCTGTTTAAGTCTCCCTTTGTGACCCAGTAGTTGTCTGTCTTCTTCTTTGCTTATTTTCCATCATTTTGTCTTCTATATCACTGACTCTCTCTTCTGTCTTCTGTCTTATACTTGCTGTTAGAGCCTCCACTTGTGACTGCATCTCAGTAAAAGCATTTTTTTAAATTTTTATTTTATTTTTTAAAATTTTAACAATTTTTAATTAAAAAAATTTTTAAAGGTTTTATTTATTTGACAGAGATAGAGGTACAAGTAGGCAGAGCAGCAGGCAGAGGGAGAGGTAGAAGCAGGCTCTCCACTGAGCAGGGAGCCCAATGTGGGGCTTGAGTCCAGGACTCTGGGATCATGACCCAAGCCAAAGGCAGCTGCTTAACCAACTGAGCCACCCAGGTGCTCCAGTAATAGCATTTTTAATTTTGAACTGATTAGATTTTAGTTCATTTCTCCAGTTAGAGATTCTCTAGTGTCTTCTGTGTTTTTTACAAGCCCAGCTAGTATCTTTATAAATTCTAGTTCAGACATCTTACTTTATCTGTATTGATTAAGTCCCTAGCAGTGAGTACTTCCTCCTGGTCTTTCTTTTGGAGTGAGTTTCTCTGTCTCATCATTATGTCCAGAAAAGAATAAAAGAAAGAGAGAGAAGACAACAGTAACAACAATAGAAAAAAAAAAAAACCAGAAGAAAACAAAAACAAAACTCAATAAGAAAAAAAAATCAAACAACAAATAAAACAGAACAAAACAATAAACTAGATCCTGGGTGTATTTTGGTCTGTTTGTTAAAGGAAACTAGATAGAAAGAAAGAAAGAAAGAAAGAAAGAAAGAAAGAAAGAAAGAAAGAGAAAGGAAGGAAGGAAGGAAGGAAGAAAGAAAGAAAGAAAGAAAGGAAGGAAGGAAGAAAGGAAGGAAGGAAGAAAGAAAAGAAAGAAAGAAAGAAAGGAAGAAAGGAAGAAAAAATATATATACACACACACAATATATATATATATATTGTATATATATAATATATATACAAAAATAAAGTAAAATAAAATGAAAGAAAACAAAAAATATGGGGTGCCTGGGTAGCTCAGTTGTTCAGCATCTGCCTTTGGCTCAGGTCATGATCCCAGGGTCCTGGGATTGAGCCCCATGTGAGGCTCCCTTCTCGGCAGGGGGCCTGCTTCTCCTTCTTCCACTCCCCCTGCTTGTGTTTCCTCTCTGTGTCCCTGTCAAATAAATAAATAAAATCTTTTTAAAAAAAACGTATAACAAAAAAAATAAATAAAAGTTGAAAAAAGTAAGAAAATAGCTAAAAAAAACCACCAGAAAGACTAAAGATTAATGACCCCCCCCCCCCCAAATGGTTTATACTCTTTTCCCCAAGAGTGGAAGATTTACAGCCCTCTATGATTGGTACACCTGGTGTGAGCGAGCTGTTTGAGCTGATCTTCCCGGGAGAGGGCCTGTTGAACTGATTTTCAGGTGTCCTTGCACTTGTGGAAACGCGCTGTCCTTATAAGCGGCTCTGGCTTCCACTACCCTGAAGGCCTTCAGCCGCGATGGACGGGATGAAAATGGCGGCGCCCAGCTCTCCAGCGGCAGAACTGTAAGTTTGCACCCTCCACTCTTCAGTAAGTCCTCACAGAAAAGCAGTCAGTCCCTTTTGTCTCCCCGGTCTCTGTCCACACTCTGTGTTCACCCGGCCTACGACTCAGAATTTTTATGTGAAGCACTGCACTAAGTTCCAAGTCGCCGAATTTTACAGACTCAGGTCGTGCAGACCTGCACTGTTCCTTTCCAGGGGAGGGATGGGGGTCTTGCCTTTTGCTGGGCTGCTGCTCAGAGAGTGGTTGCCCAACTGTGCAGCGGTTCATTGTTTAGGGCAACACGGAGCAAAAAGCTGGTGCTTAGACTCGCGGTTTGCAGCCAGTTTCCCCACTCCAATGCCTGGGAATTCTGCTGCACTCAGGCACCCCCGTTCTTCTCGTGACCCGGGGATCCAGAGACCAGGCTCTCCCACCTGGGATTCCGCCTCTTTTTGCCTCCTGAGCGCCTTTCGGGCGGGGACGTCCCCCACTGAGGGAGAACTTTAAAAGTTGCAATTTTTGCACTCCATTGCTTATAATGCCTGGCAGTAGTCCCCTTAAGCACCCTCCCGCCGCCATATCCTCTGATATATCACCCCAGTTCAAGGCTCCTCGCCTCCTACCTTCTAAAAAGTGGTTGCTTTTCTGTTTGTAGAATTGCAGCATTTCTTTTCTCAGAGCTCTGATTGATTTCACAGGTGTTCAGAATGATTGGATAATTATCTAGCTGAATTCCAGGGACCAGACAAAATTAGGGTTTCCTACTCTTCCACCATCTTAAATCCCCTCCCTCTATCTCACTTTCTGTAGATAATAGTTATGATGTCAGTTCAATTCTGAAAGTGTGTGTTTTCACAGGTGCAACTGGGGCATAAACCTGAGACTTGTAGTGACTCACACGTGGAATTAGAGGATTTCTTTCTCCTGTTCTCTGCTTACTGGAATTTCTCTCGCATTCTCAAGTACCCTATTCCCAGTCCTCTGGCTATAAAGCCAGGCTTTTTCTCAGAGTTTTGACTCCCCGGGTTCTTTCAAAGTTCCATATGATGGGCTGACCTTGGGGCAAAGCAGTGCAGGACAAGACACTAAAATAACAGAAGTTACTCTCATCCTACTGAACACAAGTGTCCCTTTTCCTGATTTCTCTGGCTAGGAAGACAGGGTCCCTTGGGTCTAGGTGCTTGCAAAGTCTCCACCACTCCTGCTGCTGACAGCACCCCTGTCCAGTTTCATGATGCTGCTGGCCTTGGGGCATGCCAGGAAGGGACAAAAGAGGAAACAAGGGCATTCTCTCCATACTCCCCAGCCCACAAGGAGACTTTTTCCTGGCTCTTTGGCTAGAAAGGTTTGCTGTTAGGTCAAAGCAAGAGGAGGAATAAATTGACCAGTAAATTCATCACAATGCTAGTCATTCTTCAAGTTTCGACTTACTTACACCATCCCTCTGCTATTGTTTACTTGTCTGTGTCCTCAGGTAGCTGCTTTTTGTGTTCTCTTCAGTTAGAGTCAGTTGGAGAGAAATACTCCAGAGGAGTTACTCTATCTTGGCCAGCACCAGAAGTGTGTTACTGTAGTTTTGAGTATTTATTCTTCCGGCTTTCCCCTTTTCTCCAAATCAGGTTGTACTTCAGTCCTTTTATTTAGATTTTGTTAGGATAGTGCTTAAACAGAGGTCCAATAACAGTGGCTTAAACAAGACAGAAGTGTGTTTTCCTCCCAAAGAGCAGTCTAGAGGTAAGTAATCTAAGATAGTAGAGTGGCTCTACTAGGTTCTCTGGTGGTTTCTATCACTGGGTCAAGGCAACTGCTTCATTTCCTCACCATCTCCCAATTAGCAACTAGGGAGAAAAGGGTGGGGAACAAGTGTGCATTTTTTAAAGGAGTATAACCTGGAACTGGCACCATTACGTCTGTCCATGTTCCATTGGCCAGAATTTAATCACATGGGCACACCATGCTGCAAGGGAACTTGGGAATTGAAGTCTCTAGCTTGGTGGTAATGTCTAGTGAAATACTCAGGGAATATTAGTACTCACTATGGGGGAAATAGAACATAGTGGACAATGGCATTCTGCCATAACCTGAAATCTTGGTGGGAGAGAGCTACAGAATCATTAACAATACTAGCTAAAATATTTGAAAAACCTTTTAAAATGTAAAGCTTTAAAAATGTCTTCAGAGGCAAACACAAAGTGGGAATGAGAATCCAAGCAGCAAGCATCAGCTAATTACCTATGACCTAAGCCTTTTAAATTAATGCTTAAGATAGATTTCTGTTTGAAATTATTTCAAACTTCCAGAGAAGATTGAAGAATGGTAAAAATATTATCCTATCCCCGTAAACCCCAGCCAGAACTAAAAGTGAGCAAGTTGCTGACATAGGTCTTATCATTTCTGAATACTTGAGGATACAGTACCTTACAAATAAGGATATTCTCCCATAAAACCACAATATAATCACCAAAATCAGAAAATTAACATTGATTCATTAGTATTATATAATTTAAAGACTCAATTCAGATTTTTCTAGTTGTCCTTTTCAGCAAAAGGGTCTAAGTCTGTGTTAGATTTACTTGCCATGATCTCTTTAGTCTCCTTCAACCTGGAACAGTCTTCAGCCTTTACTTGACTTTCATGGCAGACACCTTTAAAACTTTCACTCCTTCCATTTGGATTTATCTGATTTTTTTTTTCCTCATCATAAAATTTCAGCCATAATTTTGTTTTGTTTTGGGAATATCACAGACGGGCTGTGTTGTAATCATCCTAGTAGGTGGTTCACAATTCAATATACCCATTACTGGTCATGTTAATTTTGATCATTTGATTAAGTGATGCCTGCAAGGTTTAACACTGTCTTCTTTAATGAATAGTTTTTCGTGTGTGTGTGTGTGTGTTTATGTATGTGTGGTAGGTACTTTTTGATGCAAGTAAATATCTCATTCCTCATCAATTTCACCCACTAGTTTTAGCATCTTGTGATGTTTCTTAGCTGAATAGTTGTGTTGACACTTGCTAAATATAGATTTTGCTAATACTAATGAATCAATTTTGCTAATTGGTAGAATTTTGCTAATTCTACCATTCCTATTCCATTTATTAGTTGGCATTCTACTATAAGGCCAAGTGTTGGCTTTTCCATATTATTTGTATTGGTATGGAGTTAAGGATTTGAGTTGATATAAAAATCATGACCAGTGGGGCCCTTCAAACTGGCTTCTCTACTTTTGTTATATTTTAAATTTTAACAAATTTAGAATGGTTTTAGAGACTTCCTTGTATGCTCCTCACCCAGTTTCCTGATGGCTAACATCTTTTATTTCTATGATACCTTTGTCATAACTGGGGCATCAACATTGGTATTTTGCCATTAACTAAACTTACACTTGATTCAGGTAGCACTAGTTATTCCCTAATGTCCTTTTTCTGTTTCAAGATCCCATCTGGACATTAGGAGAAGGCAGGGGGAAAATGAAGGGGGGGGGGAATTAGAGGGGGAGACAAACCATAAGATACTGTGGGCTCTAGGAATCAAACAGGATTTTGGGGGGGATGGGTGAGCCCACTGATGGGTGTTAAGGAGGGCACGTATTGCATGGAGCACTGGGTGTTACATGCAAACAATGAATCATGGAACACTACGTCAAAAGCTAATGATATACTGTATGGTAACTAACATAATAAAAACATAAAAAAAATTCCCATCTGGGACACCCCATTACATTTAGTTGGCAGGTCTCTTTAATCTCCTTTAGTTTGTGTTCTCTGTCTTTTTGTCATATTCCTGTCATTCTTTGAACATTTCCTTACTTTCTGTCATAGTAAGATGTTCTAGGCTACTCTTGTCCTCTGGTACACACATCTGTATATCCATAATTATCCTCTCTATATTGCAAGTTAAGAGTTTGCACGGATATAAGCAATTCCAATCCAAAATCCTAGTGTTAATTGTACTTTTCTCCCTTTCTATGTGTTTAACTCCTCTCTGACAGTGAGAATATGGGTTCCCATTATCCTCAATGTGTTACTGGATAAATACTTACAGAACACTTATGTATATATCCTCTCCACTCTGCATGGGCTCTGACAGTCTATATCAGGCTGCTACTACTACCCCGATCCTTGCTTGAAAGGGAGAAAAGAGTGAAGATAGAAGAAAGAAGGAAGAAATAGAGCTTTATTGTTATAGGCCATGCATGGACCAGGAAATAAAGCCTAGACATTTTGTTTTATTTTTCTTGAAGTTTGGTTAACACACAGTGTTACATGGGTTTCAGGTATACAACACAGTGATTGGACAACTCTGTTACGTACCTTCTATCCGTATACAATGCTATTGACTATGTTCCCTATGTTGAAACTTTCATCCCTGTGACTTACTCATTTGATAACTGGAATGAGTGGGAGCCTATACTTCTCACCCTCCTTCACCCATTTTGCCCATCCCACCAGTCCCTTCCCCTTTGGCAACTACCGGTTTGTTCTCTGTACTTACGGGTCTGTTTCTGCCTTTTTTAAAAAAAGAAATATAATTAACATACATTGTTATATTATTATATATAGTGTTATATTAGTTTCAGATGTACAACATATTGATTCAACATTTCTATACGTAGTGCTAAAAGTGTAAGTGTGGTCACCATCTGTCAACATACAATGTTATTACGATAGTATTGGCTATATTTCCTATGCTGTATGTTTCATCTCCGTGACTTACTTATTCCATAACTGGAGGTTAATCTATTTCACCCATTCCCATACCCACATCGCCTCTGGCAACCACCAGTTTGTTCATTTGTTTTGTTTTTTAGATTCCACACAAAAGTGAAATCACATGATGTTAATCTTTCTCTGACTTACGTCACTTAGCATGATACCCTCTGGGTCCATCCATGTTAGCACAAATGGCAAGCTCTCATTCATTCTATGGCATTGCATATATATACCACTTCTTTATCCATTCATCTATCATTGAACACTTCAGTTGCTTCCATATCTTAGCTATTGTAAATATTGCTACAGTAAGCATACAGGAGCATATATCTTTTGAGTTAGTGTTTTAATTTTCTTGGGGTAAATAACCCAAAAGTGGAATTATGGGATAATAATTCTTTTTTTTTTTTTTAAGGAAACTGCACACTGTTTTCCACAGTGGCTGCACCAATTTACATTCCCACCAACAGTGCGTTAGGGTTTCTTGTTCTCCACATCCTTGCTAAACTTATTTTTTTTTGTCTTCTTGATACTAGCCATTCTGACAGCTATAAGGTGATAACTCATTGTAATTTTGATTTGCATTTTCCTGATGACTAGTGATTTGAGCATGTTTTCATGTGTCTGTTGGCCATCTATATGTTTTCTTTGGGAAAATGTCTATTCAGGTCCTCTACTCAATTTTATATTGGATTATTTTGGCGGTGTTGTGGTTTTTTTGTGTGTTGAGTTGTGTAAGTTTTTTTTTTTTTTATATATATTTTGGGTATTAACTCCTTATAGGATACATCATTTGCAAATTTCTTCTCCCATAGGTTGTGCTTTCACTTTGTTGATGGTTTTCTTCACTGTACAGAGCCTTTTATTTTGATATACTCCTAATAGTTTATTTCTGCTTTTGTTTCCCTTGCTTGAGGAGACAACTCTAGAAAAATGTTGCTAAGGCTGATGTCAAAGAGACTACTACCTATGTTTCCTTCTAGGACTTTTAGGTTTCAGGTCTCACAATTAGGTATCTAATCCATTTTCAATTAATATTTGTGTAATATATAAGAAAGCGGTCCAGTTTCATTCTTTTGTATGTAGCTGCCCAGTTTTCTCAGCACCATTTATTGATCAGATGGTCTTTACCCCATTGTATGTTCTTGCCTCTTTTGTCATCGATTACACGACCATATGTGTGTGGACTTATTTCTGGACTCTGTTCCATTGATCTAGGTGTCTGTTTTCTCGCCAGTTTTAGTTATTATGGCTTTGTGTAGTATCTCTTGAAATCTGGTATTTTGATATTTCTAATTTTGTTCTGTCTCAAGATTGTTTTGGCTATCTGGGGATTTCTCTGGTTTCATACAAATTTTGGTATTATATATTCTTTGTGAAAAATACTGTTGATATTTTGATACGGATCATATTGAATGTGATTGCTTTGAGTAGTATAGACCTTTTAACAATATTTATTCCAATCCATGAGCATGGAATATCTTTCCATTTGTTTGTGTCATCGTCAGTTTCTTTCCTCAGTGTCTTTTGATTTTCAGAGTACAGGTCTTTTACCTCTTTGGTTAAATTTATTCGCAGGTATTTTGTTGTCTTTGTTTTTGTTTTTTCCTAAATACATTTATTTTATTTTTCAGTGTTACAAGATTAATTGTTGATGCACCACACCCAGTGCTCCATACAATACGTGCCTTCCTCAATACCCACCACCAGGCTCATCCAACCCCCCACCGCTCCCCTCCAAAACCCTCAGTTTGTTGCTCAGAGTCCACAGTCTCTCATGGTTCATCCCCCCATTCACCTTTCCTTTCCTACTCACAATGCCCTCCATGTTTTTCCTTATGCTCCAGACGTAACTGAGACTATAACATAATTGACTCTCTCTGCTTGACTTATTTCACTCTGTATAATCTCTTCCAGTCCTGTCCATATTGATACAAAAGTTGGGTATTCATCCTTTCTGATGGAGTCATAATATTCAATTGTGTATATGGACCATATCTTCTTTATCCATTCATCTGCTGAAGGGCATCTTGGTTTCATGAACCAAGTTTCATCTTGGTTCTTTCCACAGTTTGGTGATTGTGGCCATTGCTGCTATGAGCATTGGGGTACATGTGGCCCTTCTTTGTACTGCATCTGCTTCTTTAGGGTAAATACCCAGTAGTGCAATTGCAGGGTCATAGGGTAGCTCTATGTTTTTTTAAAGATTTTATTTATTTATTTATTAGGAAAGAGAGAGGGAGAGAGAGCATGAGAAGGGAGAAGGTCAGAGTGAGAAGCAGACTCCCCATGGAGCTGGGAGCTTGATGTGGAACTCGATCCCGGGACTCCGGGATCATGACCTGAGCCGAAGGCAGTTGTCCAACCAACTGAGCCACCCAGGAGCCCCGGTAGCTCTATTTTTAATTTCTTTTTTAAAAAAATTATTTATTAACATATAACGTATTATTTGCCCCAGGGTACATGTCTGTGAATCATCAGGCTTACACATTTCACAGCATTTGCCATAGCACTTACCCTCCCCAATGTCCATAACCCTAACCCCCTACCTCCTAGCCATCCTTAGTTTGTTTCATGAGTTTAGGAGTCTCTTATGGTTTGACTCCTTCCCCATCCCCCCTTGACCCCCTCCCTGCCTGGTATTTTAATAGGAATTGCATTAAATGTGTAGATTGCTTGAGGTAGCATAGACATTTTCACAATATTTGTTTTCCAGTCCATGAGCACGGAACATTTTTCCATTTCTTTGTGTCTTCCTCAATTTCTTTTATGAGCACTTTATAGTTTCCTGAGTACAGATTCTTTGCCTCTTTGGTTAGGTTTATTCCTAGGTATCTTAGGGTTTTAGGTGCAATTATAAATGGAATCAACTCCTTAATTTCTCTTTCTTTTGTCTTGCTGTTGGTGTATAGAAATGCAACTGATTTCTGTGAAATGATTTTCTATCCTGACACTTGACTGAATTTCTGTATGAGTTCTAGCAGTCTTGGAGTGGAGTCTTTTGGGTTTTCCACATAAACTATCATATCATCTGCAAAGAGTGAGAGTTTGACTTCTTTGCCAAATTGGATACTTTTTATTTCTTTTTGTTGTCTGATTGCTGAGACTAGGACTTCTATGTTGAACAGCAGTGGAGATAGTGGGCATCCCTGCCGTGTTCCTGACCTCAGAGGGAAAGCTCTCAGCTTTTCCCCATTGAGAATGATATCTGCTGTGGGTTTTTCATAGATGCCTTTGATGTTGGTGATGAGGAATGTACCCTCTATGCCTACACTGTGAAGAATTTTGATCAGGAAAGGATGTTGTACTTGTCAAATTCTTTTTCAGAATCAATTGAGAGTATCATATGGTTCTTGTTCTTTCTATATTAATGTATTGTATTACGTTGATGGATTTGTGAATGTTGAACCAACCTTGCAGCCCAGGAATAAATCCCACTTGGTCGTGGTGAATAATCCTTTTAATGTACTGTTGGATCCTCTTGGCAAGTATTTTGGTGAGAATTTTTACATCCATGTTCATCAAGGATATTGGTCTGTAATTCTCCTTTTTGGTGGGGTCTTTGTCTGGTTTTGGGATCAAGTTAATGCTGGCCTCATAAAATGAGTTTGGAAGTTTCCCTTCCATTTCTATTTTTTGGAACAATTTCAGGAGAATAGGTATTAATTCTTCTTTAAATGTTTGGTAGAATTCCCCTGGAAAGCTATCTGGCCCTGGGCTCTTGCTTATTGGGAGATTTTGATGACTGTTTCAATCTCCTTACTGGTTGTGGGTCTATTCAGGTTTTCTGTTTCTTCCTGGTCCAGTTTTGGTAGTTTGTGTGTCTCTAGGAATGCATCCATTTCTTCCAGATTGTCTAGTTTGCTGGCGTATAGCTGCTCATAATATGTTCTTATAATTGTTTGTATCTCTTTGGTGTTGGTTGTGATCTCTTCTCTTTCATTCATGATTTTATTAATTTGGGTCCTTTCTCTTTTTGATAAGTCTGGCCAAGGGTTTATCGATTTTATTAATTCTTTCCAAGAACCAGCTTCTAGCTTCGTTGATTTGTTCTACTGTTGTTTTGGTTTCTATTTCATTGGTTTCTGCTCTGATCTTTTTTTTTTTTTTTTTAAGATTTTATTAATTTATTTGACAGCGAGCGAGAGAGATCACAAGTAGGCAGAGAGGCAGGCAGAGAGAGGAGGGGAAGCAGGCTCCCCGCTGAGCAGAGAGCCCGATGCAGGGCTCAGCTCGATCCCAGGACCCTGAGATCATGACCTGAGCCTAAGGCAGAGGCTTTAACACACTGAGCCACCCAGGCACCCCTCTGCTCTGATCTTTATTATTTCTCTTCTGCTGGGTTTAGGTTTTATCTGTTGTTCTTTCTCCAGCTCCTTTAGGTGTAGATCTTTCTTGTTTCTTGAGAAAGGCTTGTATTGCTATATATTTTCCTCTCAGGACCGCCTTTTCTGTGTCCCAGAGATTTTGAACAGTTGTGTTTTCATTTTCACTTGTTTCCATGAATTTTTAAAATTCTTCTTTAATTTCCTGGTTAACCCACCCATTCTTTAGTATGATTCTCCTTAGCCTCCATGTATTTGAGTTCTTTCCAATTTTCCCCTTGTGAATGAGTTCTAGTTTCATGGCATTGTGGTCTGAAAATATGCAGGGAATGATCCCAGTCTTTTGGTACCAATTGAGACCTTCTTTGTGTCCCAGGATGTGATCTATTCTGGAGAATGTTCCATGTGCACTAGAGAAGAATGTGTATTGTGTTGCTTTGGGATGGAATGTTCTGAATATATCTGTGATGTCCATCTGGTCCAGTGTGTCATTTAAGCCTTTATTTCCTTGTTGATCTTTTGCTTAGATGATCTGTCCATTTCAGTGAGGGGGGTATTAAAGTCCCCTACTATTATTGTATTATTGTTGATGTGTTTCTTTGACTTTGTTATTAATTGGTTTATATAACTGGCTGCTCCCACATTAGGGGCATAGATATTTACAATTGTTAGATCTTCTTGTTGGGCAGTCCCTTTAAGTATGATATAGTGTCCTTTCTCATCTCTTATTATAGCCTTTGGCTTAAAATCTAATTTATCTGATATAAGAATTGCCGCCCCAGCTTTCTTTTGATGTCCATTAGCATGGTAAATTGTTTTCCACCCCCTCACTTTAAAGCTGCAGGTGTCTTTGGGTCTAAGATGAGTTTCTTGTAAACAGCATATTGATGGGTCTCATTTTTTTTTTTTATCTGTTCTGATACTCTGTGTCTTTTGATTGGGGGCATTTAGCCCATTTACATTCAGGGTAACTATTGACAGATATGAATTTAGTACCATTGTATTGCCTGTAAGGTGACTGTTAACTGTATATTGTCTCTTTTCTTTTCTGGTCTATGTTCCTTTAAGGCTCTCTCTTTGCTTAGAGGACCCATTTCAATATTTCCTGTAGGGCTGGTTTGGTGTTTGCAAATTCCTTTAGTTTTTGTTTGTCCTGGAAGCTTTTTATTTCTCCATCTATTTTCAGTGACAGCCTAGCTGCATATTTTTCTCATTTAGGGCTCTGAATATATCATGCCAGTCCTTTCTGGTCTGCCAAGTCTCTGTGGATAGGTCTGCTGCCAACCTAACATTTCTGCCTCTGTATGTTACAGACTTCTTGTCCTGAGCTGCTTTCAGGATTTTCTCTTTGTCACTAAGACTTGTAAGTTTTACTATTATATGATGGAGTGTAGACCTACTTTTATTGATTTTGAGGGGGGTTCTCTGTGCCTCCTGGATTTTGATGCCTGTTCCCTTCAGCAGATTAGGGAGATTCTCTACAATAATTTGTTCCAATATACCTTCTTCCCCTTTCTCTCTTTCTTCTTCTGGGATCCCAATTATTGTAATATTGTTGTGTCTTATGGTATCACTTATCTCTCGAATTCTTCCCTTGTGGTCCAATAGTTGTTTGTCTCTCTTTTCTCAGCTTCTTTAAATTCTCTGTCATTTGGTCTTCTATATCACTAATTCTTTCTTCTGCCTCATTTACTCTAGCATTAAGAGCCTCCATTTTTTATTGAACCTCATTAATAGTTTTTTCTATTTCCACTTGGTTAGATTTTAGTTCTTTTATTTCTTCAGAAAGGGATTTTATTTCTCCAGAAAGGAATTCTTCATATCTTCACTGCTTTTTTCAAGCCCAGCTAGCACCTTGATAACTGTCATTTTGAATTATATTTCTGACATATTACTAGTGTTTGTATTAACTAGGTCACTAGCCGTCAGTACTGTCTCTTGTTCTTTTTTTTGTGGTGAGTTTTTTTGCCTTGTCATTTTATCGAGCTAAGAATAGATGAGTGAGGAAGAAAAATACTCTGGAGTTCTACAGTTTTCACTGATTGATGAACTTGGTCTTGGCTGGATATTCTCACTGATCTTCTGGCGGAGGGGCCTTTTGCCTTGATTCTCAAATGTCTTTGCCCTAGGTGGAATTGACCTGCCCTTGCCCGGGGATGGGCCAAGCAATTAGCTCAGGTTCGCTCTCAGGAGTCTTTGTTCCCTGAGCGCTTTCCATACTGCCCTGGAGGCCGGGAATGCAGATCGTGGCTCCCAGTTTCTGGCCAGAGGAGCTGAGCGCTTGGGGTCCACTCCGAACCCAGCAGATTCCTGCTGCACGCTTTTATGCCGCTCCTCCCAGAGAAGCCTGGAGGGGATCTCTCTGGAGCTGCCTCCTGCAGGGTCCCTGCTAGAAGAGCTGCGGCCAGATTGTGTCTCAGATCACGGTCCACGCACGGTAAGCCCAGGCTGAAAGTGTATTACGTGGCTCCTTCTCTGCTGCCAGCTTCTCTGCCCTGATACCTGGGAGCTCTGTCACACTCATGTGTCTGTTAGCCATTTGTATGTCTTCTTTGGAGAAGTGTCTATTCATGTCTTCTGCCCATTTTTTGATGTGATTCTCTGTTTTGGGAGTGTTGAGTTTGAGGAGTTCTTTATGGATCTTAGATATCAGACCTTTGTCTGTTGTGTCAGTTGTGAATATCTTCTCCCATTCTGTGGGTTGCCTGTTTGTTTTGTGGACTGTTTCCTTTGCTGTGCAGAAGCTTTTGATCTTGATGAAGTCCCAAAAATTCATTTTTGCTTTTGTTTCCTTTGCCTTTGGAGACATGTGCTGAAAGAAGTTGCTGTGGCTGATGTCGAAGAGGTTATTGTGTATGTTCTTCTCTACGGTTTTGATAGATTCCTGCCTCACGTCGAAGTCTTTTATCCATTTCGAGTTTACCTTCGTGTATGGTGTAAGAGAATGGTCAAGTTTCATTCTCCTACATATAGCTGTCCAGTTTTCCCAGCACCATTTATTGAAGAGACTGTCTTTTTTCCACTGGATATTTTTGCCTGTTTTGTCAAAGAATATTTGACCATAGAGTTGTGGGACCATCTCTGGGCTCTCTATTCTGTTCCACTGGTCTATGTGTCTGTTTTTGTGCCAGTATCATGCTGTCTTGGTGATCTCAGCTTTGTAGTAAAGCTTGAAATCAGGCAATGTGATGCCCCCAGCTTTGTTTTTCTTTTTCAACATTTCCTTAGCAATCTGGGGTCTTTTCTGGTTCCATATAATTTTTAGGGTTGTTTGTTCCAGCTCTTTGAAAAAAACCGGTGAAATTTTGATTGGGATGGCATTGAAAGTATAGATTGCTCTGGGCAGTATAGACATTTTAACAATGTTTATTCTTCCGATCCATGAGCTTGGAATGCTTTACCACCTATTTGCGTCTTCTTCAATTTCTTTCACAAGCATTCTGTAGTTCCTTGAGTACAGATCCTTTACCTCTTTGGTTAGGTTTATTCCCAGGTGTCTTATGGTTCTTGGTGCTACAGTAAATGGAATCGATTCTCTAATTCCCCTTTCTATATTTTCATTGTTAGTGTATAGGAAAGCAACTGACTTCATTGATTTTTGTATCCTGACACACTACTGAATTGCTGTATGAGTTCTAGTAGTTTGGGGGTGGAGTCTTTTGGGTTTTCCATATAAAGTATCATGTCATCTGCAAAGAGAGAGAGTTTGACTTCTTCACTGCCAATTTGAATACCTTTTATTTCTTTTTCTTGTTTGATTGCTGTCACTAGGACTTCTAGCACTGTGTTGAACAAGAGTGGTGAGAGTGGGCATCCCTGTCGTGTTCCTGATCTCAGAGGGAAGGCTGTCAGCTTTTCCCCATTGAGAATGATATTTCTTGTGGGCTTTTCATAGATAGACTTTATGATGTTGAGGAATGTTCCTTCTATCCCCATACTTTGAAGAGTTTTAATCAGGAACGGATGCTGAATTTTGTCAAATGCTTTTTCTGCATCAATTGAGAGGACCATGTGGTTATTCTCTCTAATTGATTTGTTCTAGCACATTGATTAATTGGCAACTGTTGAACCACCCCTTGCATCCCAGGGATAAATCCCACCTGGTCATGATGAATAATCTTTTTAATGTGCTGTTGGATCCTATTAGTTAGGATCTTGTTGAGAATCTTGGCATTCATATTATTATGGATATGGGTCTGAAATTCTGCTTTTTAATGGGGTCTTTGCCTGGTTTGGGGATCAGAGTAATGCTGGCTTCATAGAACGAGTCTGGAAGTTTTCCTTCTGTTTCTATTTTTTGAAACAGTTTCAGGAGAATGGATAACATTTCTTCTTTGAATGTTTGGTAGAATTCCCCAGGGCATCCATCAGGGCCTGTTCTCTTGTTTTTTTGGGAGGTTTTTGATCTCTGCTTCAATCTCATTACTAGATATTGTTCTATTCAGGTTGTCAATGTCTTCCTGTTTCAGTCTTGGAAGATTATGGGTTTCCAGGAATGTATCCATTTCTTCTAGGTTGTTTTGCTTATTGGCATATAACTGTTAATAATAATTTTTGATGATTGTTTCTATTTCATTTGGATTAGTTGTGATCTCTCCCCTTTCATTCTTAATTTTGTTAATTAGGGTCCTCTCTTCTTTTGGATTAGTTGGGCCAGTGGCTTATCGATCTTATCAATTCTTTCAAAAAACCAACTTCTGGATTCATTGATGCATTCTACTGTTTCTTTAGTTTTTAACTCCTTGATCTCTGCTCTAATCTTGATTATTTCCCCTCTTGTGCGTGGGGTTGGCTTGATTTGTTGTTGAATATCCAGTTCTTCAAAGTGTAAAGAGAGTTGGTGTATTTGAGATTTTTCAATTTTTTTGAGTGAGGCTTGAATGACTATGTATTTCCCCCTTAGGACCGCCTTTGCCATATCCCATAGGTTTTGGATCGATGTGTCTTCATTCTCATTGGTCTCCATGAATTGTTTAATTTTTGATTAACAAATTTTTGTTAATCATTTTTGATTTTCTGGTTGATCCCAGCATTCTTGAGCATGTTTGTCTTTAGCCTCCAAGTCTTTGAATTCCTTCCAAACTTTTTCTTGTGGTTGAGTTCCAGTTTCAAAGCATTGTGGTCTGAGAAAATGCAGGGAATCATCTCAATCTTTTGGTATCAGTCGAGTCCTGATTTGTGGCCCAGTATGTGGTCCATTCTGGAGAAAGTTCCATGTGTGCTCAAGAAGAATGAGTATTCTGTTGTTTTAGGGTGGAATGTTCTCTATATATCTATGAGGTCCATCTGGTCCAATGTGTCATTAAAAGCTCTTGTTTCTTTACTGATTTTCTGTTTAGATGATCTGTCAGTTACTGAGAGTGTTGTATTAAGATCTCCTACTACTAATGTATTCATACTAATATGACTATTTTGATTAATAGTTGGCTTATGTAGTTGGCTGCTTCTATATTGGGGGCATAAATGTTTACAATTGTTAGATCTTCTTGGAGGATAGACCCTTTAAGAATGATGTAGTGTCCTTCTGTATCTCTGACTATGGTCTTTAGCTTAAAATCTAATTTATCTGATATGAGAATCGCTATCCCAGCTTTATTTTGAGGTCCATTGGCATGAAAGATGGTTCTCCATCCTTTCGCTTTCAGTCTGAATGTATCTTTTGGTTCCAAATGTGTCTCTTGTAGAACGCATATGGACAGGTCCTGTCGTTTTATCCTTCCTGCAACCCTGTGCTGTTTTATGGGAGCATTTAGGCCATTTACATTGAGAGTGATTATTGAAAGATAAGTGTTTATTGACATCATGTTGCCTGTGAAGTCCTTGTTTCTATAGATGGCAAATTTCTGTTCTAAGTCACTCACGTGTTCTTTCTGCTTTTATAAAACCCCCTTTAATATTTCCTCGAGTGCTGGCTTGTTGGCCACATACTCTTTTAATCTTTGCTGGTCTTGGAAGCTCTTTATCTCTCCATCCATTTTGAATGTCAGCCTTGCTGGATAAAGTATTCTTGGATGTATGTTCTTCTCATTTAGTGCCCTGAATATATCATGCCAGCCCTTTCTGGCTTTCCAGGCTTCTGTGGACAGGTCTGACATTATTCTGATGGGCCTTCCTCCATATGTAAAGAATCTCTTCCCCCTAGCTGCCCTCAGGACCTCTTGTCTAAAATTATAACTTGCACATTTTACAATTACGGGTTTCCCTGATTTTCTAGACTCGATCTTGGCTGGTGTTCTTTCTGCCTCTAGGACACAAACACTTGTTCCATTCCCCAGTTTGGGGAAATTTTCATTCAGAATTTGGTCAGCTATATCTTCTAGTCTTCTGTCTTTCTCTACCCCCTCTGGGATTCCAATAATTCTGACATTGCAGCGTTTCATGGTGTCATTTATTTCCCTAAGTCTGTCCTCATGATTCCTGAGCAGTTTGCTCCAGCTCTCCTCCTGACCTTTTTTCTCAACCATATGATCCTCTAGATCACTAATTCTATCCTCTGTCTTCGTAACTCTAGCTGTTAGACTATCTAGATTGGATTGGATCTCACTGATAGCGCTTCTTACATCAGCTATACTGGATCTCTTTTCTGCCCTTAAAGATTCTATGTTGTCATTAATGTTTTTGTCCATCCTAGCCATTGCCTGGATAATTGTCAACCTGAATTCCCTTTCTGACATACTGTTTATGTCCATGTCCAATAGTTCTGAGGGAGAGGGTGCAGTCTCTGGGTTTTTCCTCTGTTGGGTGTTCCTCCTCCTTGTCATTTTGATGAGAAGTGGATGAGAGGATGTATAGTTGGATATATCGCCCACGATCCAGGCAGGGTGCCCCCTGGAAGGTTGTAGAGCAATTGGGATTCACTACCAAATAGAAAGGATAAGGATAAAAAAAGATAGAAAAAGAAGAAATCCCAGCCAGAATGGGCCCCCAAAATAAGATTTATAAGGTATGTAAACAAACATGAACAAACATATAGACTGACAAAAATAAATGACAATAAAAGAACCTAGTCAGAATGAACCCCAAGAATAAGATTTATATAATACCAGAACAAAAGCAAATATGTAGAAACACTGACAGAAGGATAAGATGGGAGGGTGGTTATAACTCCTCGCAGGCGAGGAAGGTTATTTCAGATCTTCCTGGGTTCATCGTTGTATTAAGCCTCTAGTTGTAATGTTAAGTAGTTTTAAAAAAAATTTAAAGAAAAAAAAAACAAGAAATGTGAAAGCAAGTGAATAAAAAAAGAATAAGAAAGGAAAAAAAACCTTGTATCTATGAAATATACAGGTTTGAGGGTATTATCAGGAGCTTAATATATTGATTTCCCCTGATGTTGGGGGTTTAAAATTTTATGGGGACCCTGTGGTTATAGTCCTTTTGTTTTTCTGACTTGTCTTGTGGGGGAGGGGCCTGCTGCTTTGTTTTCCAGTCAGTCTTGCTTGGGTTGAGTCACCCTGCCCCCCAGTCAAGGGGCTGAGCTCTGTGGAAACCGGTTTCTCAGTCTCTCGCTCTCTGAAGGTTTTTGGCCTTTTGTAGCCTTTTCACCTTTTCAGAGAGTCCAAGCAATGAATCTGCCTGGAAGCACTCAGACCTCTGCGTTGCAGAGAAGCCTGTGTCTCTGCTCCCCTCTGGGTGGTCCAGAACACACACTCCCCTATGCAAAAATTCTGCTCATAGTGCAGTGTGTCAGAGGTGGTGCGACTCCTGCCGCCTTTCTGTGGCTCCCAAGTACAGACCAGGGAGATTAGGCCGCCTGCCCGTGTTCTGTCCGGGGCAGGCTGGGATCGCCCAGACGCTGCAGCAGGCCGCGAATGTCGCGGTCGCAGTTGCACCCAGTCCAGAGAGCAGGGCACACAGAAAAGCTGCAGGCTCCTGGAGCACAGCAGACTCTCTAAGTGCTTGCGGGGGTGTGCCTGGCCCACAGAGTGTTGCAGAGAGTGGAAAGCTGCAGGTTCAGGAACCACGGACTGGATCCCCCACCAGTCTCACTTTGGGGCGCTCCTTCCTGGAAGCACCCGCCCAGTCCAGTCCCCACAACCACCCCCTTCCACTAGTTGCTCCTCAGAACCTTTTGCTCTTTTTAAGTGTTCTTAACTGGACTCTAAGTTAGTGCTGGTCCCCAACCACCGGGCACTTTACTTTGGGGTATTACTGTCCTTGGATCACTTCTGGTGGCTCTCTCCCCCTTTTATTTATCCTCCGATATCGGTTCGAGTTTTCCCACTTTGCTTTACATCTCCACCGCTGTCTTCTGCTCTCATAGAGATCCAGAAGTGAGAAATCTTGCTCATCAGGGTGATTTCATGGGTGTTCAGCATGTTGTGGTAGATACCCAGCTCACTTTTGGGGATAGGTTGCAACAGGATCTCCTACTTCTCCACCATCTTGCCCCCCTCCCCTAATGTTAAGTGGTTTAAAAAAAAAAACAACCAAGAAATGTGAAAACGACTGAATAAAATAAAAAAAATAGAAAATAAGAAAGAAAAAAACCTGTATCTATGAAGTATGCAAGTTTGAGGGTATTATCAGGAGCTTAATATATTGATTTCCCCTGATGTTGGGGGTTTAAAATTTTGTGGGGACTCTGTGGTTATTGTCCTTTTGTTTTTTTGACTTGTTTTCTGGGGGAGGGGCCTGCTGCGTTGTTTTCCAGTCAGTCTTCCTTGGGTTGAGTCACCCTGCCCCCCAGTCAAGGAGGGGCTGCGCTCTGTGGAAACCGGTTTCTCAGTCTTTTGCCCTCTGAAGGTTTTTGGCCTTTTGTAGATTTTTCACCTTTTCGGAGAGTCTAAGCAAGGAATCTGCCCGTTCATACCCAGACCTCCACGTCACAGAGAAGCCTTAGTCTGCTCCCCTCTGGGTGGTTGAGAACACACACTCCCCTCAGCAAAATTCTGCTCACAGCACAGCCTGTCAGAGGTGGTGCGGGCCCCCAGCCACCGTTCAGTGGCTCTGCAAGTGCTCTCTGGGTTCCAGGCCCGCGCAGGGTGTGCTCAGATTCCTGCTCGAGATTAGTCCACCTGCCGGTTTTCTCTAGGGCTGGCTGGGAGCGCCCAGACCCTGCTGCAGGCCGCGAATGTCTTGCCCTCGGGGGTGCACTCAGTCCAGGGAGTAGGACACACAGAGAAAAGCTGTAGGCTCCTGGACCACACCAGACTCTCTAAGGTGCTTGCAGGAGCGCGCCACACCCACAAAATGGTGCAAGGAGCAGAAAGCTGCAGGTTCATGAACCACGGACTGGAACCCCCCCATCAGTGTCTCTTTGAGGGGAGTGGTGTCCTTCCTGCGAACATGGGCCCAAGCCCGTGCCCGTGACCACCCCCTTCCACTAGTTGCTTCTCAGAACCTTTTGCTCTTTTTAAGTGTTTTTAACTGGACTCTAAATTAGTGCTGGTCCCCAACCACTGGGCACTTTCCTTTGGGGTATTACTGTCCTTGGATTGCTTCTGGTGGCTCCCTCCCCCTTTCGTTTATCCTCCAGTATCGGTTCAAGTGTTCTCACTTTGCTTTACCTCTCCACTTCTGTCTTCTGCTCCCGTAGAGATGCAGAAGTGAAAAATCTTGCTCCTCAGGCTGATTTCATGGGTGTTCAGTGTGTTCTGGTAGATATACAGCTCACTTTTGGGGACAGGTTGCAACAGGATCTCCTACTTTTCTGCCATTGTGCCCCCTCCAGGTATTTTGTTCTCTTTGATGCAGTTTTCATAATTTCTTTCTGCTCTTTTGTTATTAGTATATAGAAGTGCAACAGATGTGTATTAATTTTATATCCTAAAACATTACTGAGTTTATTTATTCCAACAGGTTTTGGTGGAGTCTTTAAGGTTTTCTATGTATGGTATTATATCATCTGCAAAAAGTGACAGTATAACTTTTTCCCTACTAATTTGCATGCCTTTCCCCCCTTTTTCTTGTCTAATTACTCTTGCTAAGACTTCTAGTACTATGTTGTATTAGAAGTTGAATAAAAGTGGTGAGAGTGTATGTTCTTGTCTTATTCCTGATCTTAAAGGAGAAGTACTCAGTTTTTTGCACTGAGGGTGATATTAGCTATGGGTTTGTCATATACGGCCTTTATTATGTTGAGTATGTTCCCTCTAAATCCACTGTGTTGTGAATTTTTATCTTGAACGGATGAATTTTGACCAGCACTTTTTCTGCATGATTTGATGATATGATTTTTTTTATCCTTTATCCTGTTAATGTGGTTGCTTGATTTGCAAGTATTGAACCATACTTACATCCCCCAAATAAATTCTACTTGATCATAGTGAATGAGCCTTTAATGCATTGTTGAATGTGGTTTGCTAATATTTTATTGAAAATATTTACATTTGTGTTCATTAGGGATATCGGCCTATAGTTTTCTTTTTTTTGTACTGCCTGGCATTGGTAATGCTCAAAGACTAGACATTCTAGAAAATCCTACAGTTAGTAGAGAGGAAACCTGAAGGCAAGGAATATCTTTAAAGGGCTATGAAAATAAATGTCAATGTAAAATTACATTTCCAGCAAAACTATTAAGAATGAAACCCAAATAAGAGAATTTTAGGGAAAAAAAAGCTCGTTACAGAACCAAAGAAAAAACAAGTCTACCGACAACTTCGGTAGTAAAAGAATGAATATTTTTAAGATGATATAAAATATTGTTCAAAGTTGATTGTATACTAGGAACTAAGGGAACCTCCAGAAGCTCCTGGATAAAAAGAATAATCTTAGAAGAAAGGGCAGAGGTGCAAGGAGGAATAGTGAGCACGGAAGCTGCTCACATACTGGGTAAATTTAAACAAAGACTGATTTTTATGAACAATGTAATAGGTGGTGTTAAAAAAAATGCTTGACACCGTTGCTATTTAAAGCGTATTAAGTTCCTTGAAAACATGGGAAAGTATTTAGAATGTTTGACTATTTCTAAGCTATTTATGTAGTAAAAGAATAAAAAGGTGTAGGATACGACATACCTGTGTTAGAGAGGTAGACCCCAGAGCCAGAATTTCACGACTTAAATCTTAACCCTGACATTTACTAGTTGTGTAACTTTGGGCAAATAACTCTTCTGTGCCTGAGTTTGATTTTTTTTTTTTTTTTTTAAATCAGAGCTATAAAAATAATACTATCGAATTGATATGGTTGTTGTAGCAAATGAATTTATATAAAGCCAGTTAGATTTAGGACAGTGTCTAATCTGTAATAAACAGTAAGTTTAAACCACAATCACAGCATTTCAACACAGTAGAGGATTTAGGATATAGATTGAGAGGAGCAAAACCTTAATCCAAAAGAAATCAAGAAAGGATAAAAAAAGATAAATATCAAATAGAACAGAATGAGAGCAACTCTAGCAATAATCAGCATAAAGTAAAATAAAAAATAATGTAAATTAACTAAGGTCTTAGGTTGAAAGACCAATATTGTCAGACTGGATTAAAGAAAAAGTTTAGGGATGTGTTGTTCCCAAGAGACAGCTAAAACATGAAACCGCTGGAAAAGATTTAGCATTCGGAGTCAATGGATGGGAATGGATGGGATTCTTCCCCCAATACCTTCTCTTCCCTGCCCACCGTGCCGGCTCAGTCTCCAGCACTCCTTCCTCCCCTGGCCGGTCGCAGTAGTGACCTCTGCGTGCCTCCGCTGGGTCCCACGCTCAGAGCTCATTGGTGCGCCCCGGGGCCGGGATTGGTGGAGAGGAGCCCACGTCACGCCGGCCGTGGAAGGGAGGGCTTGTGACGCACGAAGGCCTCAGGGCGCGGATTGGCTTCTTCCGGCCCAAGCGCAGTAGAGCCTGGTGTCGGGTCACTGCCGCCCCACGACCACCACTGCAGCTCCGTGCCCCGCAGCCGAGGCCACCGCTGCCGCCTGTGTCGCCGCCGCGGGACTGGTTGTATGATTAGGCCACAGTCTTTGATGAGTAAACAAGCTCCTGTCTGTGGTGTTCTTGGTCACGCATTTATGGAGTTTCTGAAGGGCCCCAGAGATTACTGCCAGGCACAGCACGACCTTTATGAGGACAAGTGAAGTGCAGAGGTTCATTGGTACTCCACCGGGAAGCCCCCGTAAGATCGGTTATCCTGGACACACAAGTGCAGAGCTGAAATTCTCGGAGCATTTTACAGGAATTCTGACCCGGATGGGGTAAACCCGGGTGCACTTCCTTTCCATTGACTCAGTCTTATTGAACTGAAGGATTGCTTCTTGTGAGGAGGTTCATTCCATCTCCTGTTATTCTCGGTTGCACTTGCCAAGCATTGAGAATTTCCAGTGGAGTATATTGGCATATACTTCAGTTTCTTAACATCATTTCTGTATTCAAATATTTGAATTTTTTTTTTTTTTGTAACCGTATTGAGGGTTTTAACTAAACATGGCTCCAACGAACCGGCCAGCCCCCGTGGAAGTCACATTCAGGAACATGAGATTTCTTATTACACACAGCCCAACCAGTGCAACCTTAAGCAGATTTATAGAAGAACTTAAGAAATACGGGGTAACTACGATAGTAAGAGTATGCGAAGCAACCTACGACACTGCTCTTGTGGAGAAAGAAGGCATCCAGGTTCTGGATTGGCCTTTTGATGACGGGTCCTCACCATCTAACCAGATTGTCGATGACTGGTTAAGTCTTGTGAACATGAAATTTCGTGAAGAACCTGGTTGCTGTATCGCTGTTCACTGTGTTGCCGGTCTTGGGCGAACTCCAGTGCTTGTTGCCCTAGCACTAATTGAAGGTGGAATGAAAAATGAAGATGCAGTACAGTTTATAAGACAAAAGCGGCGTGGAGCTTTTAACAGCAAGCAACTTTTGTATTTGGAGAAATATCGTTCTAAAATGCGGCTGCGCTACAAAGACTCCAGTAGTCATAGGAACAACTGTTGCATTCAATAAAACTTGGCTCCCTGATGCTGTTGCCTTGGAAATGGAACTTGAGACAGGACTTAATTATCGTACATACTAGCCAACATGTAGGCTTAATGAATGACCAAGTCTAATGAAGCTTCCATAGGAATCATGAAAAAGCCACAAGCTTGACAGAATTGCAGCCTCTATATTTGGCTTCATAATGTTCCCATGCCAGAAAAAATACGTAAGAAATTGAGGGATTAGGTGCCCAAATATCCAACACAATACTTGTATATTTTTAGTATCATATGTAATTAAAATCCTAGTAATTATGAAGAGCACTATAACCCATACATGGTTTATTCCTTTAGTCCTTTCAAACATTGTAAGTAGGGCCTATGTGGTTATTTGTTCCTTCATGTTTACCAGCCCACATGAACACCGGTATACATCAGGTTTTAGAAAAAATTGATTTTTATTGGATTCTTATCAAGACTTGGGAGATTATTTAATGTCTCTCTATAAAGCTCATTTTGTGCTGTTATGAAAGCCTCCATTTTGAAAAATCACAAATCTGTGGTTGAAAGTTCATGTAAAATACACATTGTACAGAAGCACATGCGTGTAATGTTTTCAGACAAAAAAGTCTTAGTTACTTTAATGTTTACACTTAGGGTATAACTTAGAGAGGGAGGGCTTGAAGACAGAGTGGGAGGAGGCTATGAAATATCTCGAGTAAAATGTTGGCTTTGTCTTGACAGGGTGTATAGAATAGGTCTTTTATTTAGCAAAAAAAAAAAAAAAAAAATCTTTTAAGGCAGAGATGCTTTGTAGCCCAAACATCTCTTTTTTATAAAATTTCTGAAATCTTGTAATTCTTCACCCTGTCTGTTAGAATTGTTCATTAACTATTTTTCTTGGAAGCATATTTTTTTTCTTTCCAATCAAAAAAAAAGACAATATTTGATTGTCTTCCCGATCAAAAGAGAAATGGGTTTCTACAAATGAAATGACTAAAACATTGACAAATTTACCATAGTGGTGGGAAATTTTACTATCCTTCTTTCAGAAACAGATCAAGTAGACAAAAGTCAGTAAAGATACATATTTGAACAAAACAATTAACAAGCTTGATTCCATGAACGTACAAAGGGCATCACAACCAACAGTGAGAATCCATATTTTTAGGAGTGCAATAATATTGTATTACATTGACCATAAAAATTTCAGCAAATTTAAAAATATTTAATATAAATAACTTCTTTGGCTACAATTAAGTTGGAGAAAAAAGTTAATAATATCCACACATTTGGAATTCTGAAAATTTGTGTCTAGAGACTTCCACTTCCAGATAGGGTGTAGTAGGTTGTGGCATTATACCACCTACCCTATAAAATCAGAAAAATAAGGAAAAATTTATAAAGTAATATGTCTGACGACATGTGAGAGCTGTTAAAGCGACAAGAACTAGGTGAGAGAGAGGGAGGAGCTCTCCTGAGGTGAGTGGCCATCCCCCCACTCCCCCCACCCCCACTGGGGCCATTCCCCGATTCTGGATGTGGACTAAGAATCAGACTTGGTCCAGAGGAGGGGGGGGGGTTCTACTGAGGGCAGGAGAAACCCAGAGAGGCTTTTGGTGGTCATGTGGGACTGGTACAGCCGATTGGAAAATGGAAAAGTTTGGCCATTTTCCTCCACATGTTGCAAGTTGAGTTCCTCAGGAAACCTATACTAAATCTGATACTTGCTTTCGGAGATTTACTGGGGCGTTGTCTCAGCACCTGTGAGGGAGCAACAGAACCAGGAAATGGCATAAGTTGTTGAATGGTGATACATGCAGTTAGTTGTAAAACTGACCTTAGCCAATCTTGCAAGGAGCTCTGCAGCTGGGGTGACCACTTAGAGATGTCTCCAGCTGAAGGTGAAGGGGTTGAATATTTGGACTTGAATCAACCAGTCACTAGATGCAGGCTGTCCCTGGGGATGAGGGCATACACTTGAATAAAGTACCTTCCTTCGGCCAAGTGCAATTCCCAGAGAGGGATGCAGCTGTGAACCTTCAGCTGCTAATGCTTCTGGCAGCTCGGGGAACGAGAGTTTGAGTCCTGCAGGGAGATCTGGGTGGTGCGGCCACAGCATCCACGCTACTGAATGACACTTGCTGGATTCTGGGGCTATGTTTGAGAGCGGGGGGAGTTAGGATGAAGAGTTAAAAAACAGGGAAATCTCCCTTAATTTCTTTTTTTTCCCTCCCAGATGTTTATTTTTTCAGTGTTACAAGATTGATTGTTCATGTACCACACCCAGTGCTCCAGGCAATACATGTGCTTAGGAGACAAAGTCCTGTTAGAGAAGGTTCCAATCTTCATCAACACTTACTTTTTGTATTAGAGCCATTCTGGAAAGTGCGAAGTGGTGTCCCATTGTGGTCTTAATTTTCAAATGACTAGTGATATTAAGCATCTTTTCATGTGCTTGTTAGCCATTCACATATTTTTTGTGGTGTGTCAATTCAAACGTTTCATCGACCTTTTTAATTGGGTGGTTTTGTCATTTTCTTACTGAATTGTAAAAGTTCTTCATATAGTCTGGACCCAGGGCCTTTATCAGGTGTACAATTTGCAAGTATTTTCCCTCAGTCTGTTGCTTGTTTCTCTCTTAATCATGTTTCAAGAGCAAAACTAAAAAAAAAAATTGAATTTTAATTTATCAATTTTCTTCTGTAAATCATGCTTTTGAACTTTAAGAACTCTCCTCAATCAGTTTTCTGCTATATTCCTCTAGAAATTTTATAGCTTTAGCTTATAGTTAGCTTACATTTAGGTCTGTGATCTATTTTAAATTCTGTGTATGGTGTGAAGTAAATGTCTCTTTTTAAATTTTGTAATTTTTTGCATGTGAATATTCAGGTGTCACACTATCATTTGTTCAAAAGACTGTCTTTTCCCCTACTGAAGTATTTTGGTAGCTTTGTTGCAAATCAATTTACCATAAATGTGAGGACTTAGTTGTGAATTCTCAATTCTTTTTGATTGATCTATATAACCACACAGTCTTGATCGTTATAGTTTTATAGTAAGTTTTGAAATGAGATAGTGTACTTTGTTTTTCTTTTTCAAAAATTTTGACTTTTTAGATCCTTTCCAATTCCATATAAATCTTAGGATCAGCCTGTTGGTTTCTACAAAAAAACAAAAAACAAAAAAACTTGCAGGGATTTTGATACAGTACTGAATTTATAAATAAATTATGGAGAAAATTGCCGCCTGAACAATATTGAGTTTTCAAATCCATGAATATGGAATGTCTCCCCATGTACACTTTTTTCAGATCTTTAATTTCTGCCAGCAGTGTTTTGTAATTTTTGGTGTACTTCTTAATTTTCTAAGTATTTTTTTGATGCTGTTATGAATGGAAGTATTTTATTTCTAGATTGTTTATTGCCAGTATATAAAAATACAGGTGATTTTTGTTGATCTTGTATCCTATGACCTTTGTAAACTGATTAGAGGAGAGGGGGAGAGAGCGAGATAAAGTGTTCTATTCTTTGGCGTTTTCTACATATAGGATTATGTCATCTGTGAATAATGGCAGTTTTATTCTTCATTTCCAACTTGGATGCCTCTAATTTCTTTTTCTTTCTTTATTGAACTGGCTAGATCCTCCATGTTGACGAGAAGTGATGCTAACATCCTTGGCTTGTTCCAGATCTGAGGGAGAAAGTGTTCATTCTTTCACCATTAAGTAGGATGTTAGCAGTTGGTTCTTCATCAGGTGGAGGATGTTCTCCTCTATTCTTGGTTTGTTAAAAGTTTAGTCATAATTGGATGTTGGATTTTTTCAAATAGTTCTATCACATCCATTGGCTTGATCTTGTGGTTTCTGTCGTTCACTCTATTAAAAACATGCACTGTGACGATCAGTTTTAAAATGTTAAAACAACTTTGCATTCCTGGAATAAATCCTCCTGGTTCATTGTATGTAATTCTCTTATATTGATTGATTTGGTTTGCTAATACTTTCAGATTTTGCATCTGTATTCATGAAGGATATTGGTCTGTAGTTTTCTTGTGTTGTCTTTATTTGGTTTTGATATCAGGGTGATACCAGTGTCATAGAATGATTTGGGAGTGTTCCCACCTCTCTTTTCTGAAAGAGGTTGTGAAGGATTGGTGTTACTCCTATGTTAAGTATTTGATAAAATTCACCAAAAAAGGCATCTGGGCCTGCGCTTTCCTTGGTGGGAAGATTTTTAATTACTAATTCAAATTCTTATTAAAGATCTATTGATTTCTGCTCTAATCTTAACTTGCTTTGGATTTTTTTTTTTTTTTGTTTCTACAGGGAGTTTCTGTTATTGGTGTGAGACTTTTCTTTTTTACTGATAGAGGCATTTGTTTATAGACAAAATTTTCCACTAAGCACTGTTCCAGATAAAACTCATTAATTTTGATATTTTTCATTCAATTCAACATATATATATATAATTTACCTTGCGATTTCTTCTTGGAACCACGGGTTATTTAGAAATGTAATATTTAATTTCCAAATGGTTAGAAATTTCCCATTTTTTTTCTGTTGTTGATTTCTAATCTAATTATTAACTGTGTCCAGGATGATTTTAGGAACCAGTTGCACTTGAACTCTAAGGATGAATGTTGTCTCCAGCAGAAAGCTGGGGTGAGCTGCTATTTAATTGATGAAGGGCAGGGAATGGTAGAGGAAGGACTTGACAGATGGAGGCCAAGCATTTATAAGGGTACAGGCCTGAAAGTGTATTTAGTGTGGCTGAAACAAAGGAAATGTAATTATATCGTCTGTATGTCTTGGTCAGTATAGCTACAGTTTATTTATTTAGTTGATCTTTTCAAAGAACCTTTTATTTCATTGCTTTTCTCTATTCTTTCTTATGACACTGAGTGTAAAGGACGCGCAGTTGGGGCACAGAAGTTGTGGGCCAGCACATGGAAAAGACAGCGTGAAGGTTCTCTGGCATTGAGATTCCAGGTTCACTTCAAATCCTCTTCCGAAGACGTTCTCATTCTCCATGAGCCCAGGGACTATAGAACAGGGATGTTTTCTCAGGATGTGTTTGGCTGAGCACCAGCTCCAAGGAAGTGGCTGTTGGAAGAACAAGACCTGAGCAAGGGTGTGTCACAGGAGTGACACGGTCCAACAGTCCTGACTGTGGGGAGGCTACATAAGGCAGTGGGGATCTTGAGGCTGAGGGGTAGGTTGTGGTAGCATGATTTACTGTTTTCTGTGTTATCCAATAAAATTAGAGGTTGAAAGCTTCATCCCAATAGGTTCTAGAAATTTATCAGGGCCTTTGATTGCGGGGGCTGTAGGCTTGTCCCCACCTCCCCATCCCATGGTGTGGGCTCTGCTGGCCATGAAGGAGGTGAAAGCTGTGGTTGAATTTGTCTAAGAAACCCCCAGGACAGACTGAAGACGTTCTATAAGAATACTGCTCTGGTTTGCTGGATTCCTTAAGAGTGAAGGGTGGGAAGGAGGGAGGGAGGGAGAGGGAGAGGAGGAGGGAGGGAGAGAGAGAGAGAGAGAGAGAGAGAGAGAGTGTTCCAGAGTCAGGAAAGTGAAATCAGATCTTCACTAGAACTCCGTGATTCTCTTCCCCTTACTGCCTCTCTTCTTCCTCACTCCTTGGCCTGCTGACATACCCACATTTCTCTAGTTTTCCTTTTAGTAATAGCCCAAAAGGAATCCTAACATTCAGTAACCCACATGTGAGGGGTAGTTGTTGACTAGTGAGTTGCCTTCAGCCACTCAGCCTTCATATTCATCTGAGTCTCGAAGGGTGTGTTTTCCTCCAACAGGGACTGACCTCGCTAATGGGTGGGCCATGCTCTCTGGTCAGTGGCTGCCCTTACCTTCCTCATTTTCCCATGCCTCCTACCCATCTTTACTTTTGGGACTTTGCACACATTTCTACCCTTGAAGCCTTCTCTTGTGTTCTCATAGGAAGTCTCCGCTCCCTTCTCTGAGTATCCTTGACCTTTATCTGCACTTCCTTCATGGACTCAACCACTTTCTCCCTTGTGGAAACATGAATTGTGTCCATATCTCATCTCCTTCACTAGACCCTAAGCTCTGTAAAGGCAGAGTTCTAGGAAGGATTCTAGATTTCCCACAAGATAGAGCTAATTGTTGGCAATTAGATGAAGAAATTCTTGGGGAGGATGTCAGAAGAGGGTTATAGAAGAGTAAATTCTCAGGGCCTTCAGGGACAAGGCTCTCATTCACTATGTGCCTGGGTATCTCTCCTCACAACAGGAAGTTCAAAGGAAAAACACAGTGACAAAGATGGCCATTTTAGAACCCATTTATATTGTCGTCGTTACTCGGGGCTTGTCCCAGCCTCACAGCAGCCGCTGAGACTGCATCAGACTGTCTGAACATTCATGGCTTCCTTCGGCCACGTATAGCTGTCCAGTGTGAAGGAGTCATAGTCTGGAGTGTAGACCAGGGATCTTACAAAAGCCTCCTTGTCCTTGGGCTCCGGGTAGTAGGAGGCCAGGTTGTGTTTGTACGCGAAGTCGAGGACCTAGGGGAAAACATACTGGCTGAGGAACTGGAACTGTGGAGGAACCTGCCTAAAAGTTGCCTAAAGGTTGCTTGGGAGCCTGTGGAAGGAAGGGCCCCTGCGTAACCATGAACTGTTATCCTGGAAGCCACTGGATAGGAGGGGTGTCGAGCTTTCCATCTGGGAAGGAAGCTGTGACGCAGTGGAAAAAACACTAGGCCGGGATCAAGAGGCCTCAGACTCAAGTCTGCCCCTGCTTCCAACTGCCTCTGGGCCCTCGGTGGTGACATTACCCTTGCTGAGCCTCAGTTTCCTCCTCTGTAAAGCAGGAGTTACGAGAACTTTCACTGGAGTGGTGTGAGGATAAAATTAGGTTAACAGGCCAAATCAGGTGTCCAGTACCTGATATTTTTTTTACCTCTTAAATGTGGGTTGAATTGGGAGAAGAGCCTGGACATTGTTCTCTAGGTATTAGATTTGGTTTCAGAAGAGCATTAATCTCAATATCCCCCAAAAGGAAGGAAACGGTCAGCGTGGAGCTGGGAGTATGAGCGGGGCTGTTAGTCTGACGGCTGATTCTGGGGCCTACGGCGGGCAGCTCCTGGGGAGCACGTGCTGTTGGGCGATGCATCTTCTGAAAGTATTTTTCAAACTTGGGGAAAATGTAAAATATATAAACTAGTAAAAATGACAGCATAATAGACTGTAATCCCACCCTTATCTGTATTCAACAGTTAACAGTGTCGGGCCAATCTGTATTGCACTGTGTTCTGATTCTCTGAAAACGTACCATCTCTGCAAGGTCTCCAGGAGAACATTTTTCCTTGGAATATTCCATGAACCCGATCACCCTGTGGCCCAGCCATTCTGAGTAAAAGGGGAGGAATGAGCATTTACTGTACCCTGAGAGTGGGGCTTTCTCACTGCCCTCTTTAATCTTCAGAACTCTGAGAGGGGGGAATTAACAGCCCCTTTGGAAAAGGAGGTAACTGAGGCTCAGGAAAGTGAAGGGATACCCAGAGTTCTTTTCACGATGCTATGAAAATTGGCCTTTCTGTATAAATGGGCACTTATGATTCAGTTTTTAAAAATTCCACCCACATTCTGGTCCATAAGACTGTGGACTTTGCTGACCTTTTTGCCTGGTGTTTGAGGGGAAATCCAGGAGCTTTCCCAGAACTGGCCAGAGTGGGTGTGGGGGGCGGGGCTCGAGCTGCAGGCTGGCGTTTCTCGCCCATCTCGCCCAGCGGCGGGATGGGAGCTCAGGTCGCCGCCACAGCCATCCCCTTAGCTCCCCTGAACTCCCAGTGAGAGGAAGTGGAGAAGCCTCGCCGGCCATATCCCTGGGGGTAGGATGCTCCTTACTTTGATGGCGATTCTCAGAGACACATCTCGGATGGTGCTGAGTGGGGGATACAGTCTCCCCTGGGACAAATGCTGCTCAGAGACCTCTTGAGCAATTTGCTGGGGAGAAAGAACCGAGAGGAATCAGCTGAGTTTCTGCCGTCCCAGAACAAGCCCAAGCCATTACCCCAAAGACACCCCTCGCCCCCAGAGGTGGCCGACCAATGCAGTTCCCAGTGTAGTCTCTGCCCCCTTACGGCCCCAAGGCAGCTTAATGCTTGGGCTTTTATTATTTTTGAAAGACTTAGTTATTTATTATTTTAGAGAGCAGGTGAGGGGCAAAGAGAGAGGGAGAGAGAGAATCTTAAGTAGGCTCCATGCACAGCGCGGAGCCCGATGTGAGACTCCCTCACCCTGAGATCATGACCTGAGCCGAAATCAAGAGTCGGACGCTTAACCAACTGAGCCACGCAGGCGCCCCAATACTTGGGCTTTTCAGCAAGGACACATCCTTTCTGTACTGTGAGATTGGCTGAGACCCTAAATTCTAAAGGAGAATCACTAAGACCAAGACGAATACACTTGGGGCTTGTAAAGCAGACTCTGGGATCTCCCCATGGCTGGTCCAGCCGATTGCATGCAGATCCCTGAGACCCTCCCTTCCCGAGTTCCAGCCTCTCCCGCGTGCTTCGTAACATCCTGGGTGCCCACCTAGGCCATCTCGTCTCTCTGGATTCAGAGCTCCTGGAGCTCGCCCATCCAGTCCTGAGCAAGGCCTTCTTGGGCAGTGAGTGACAGCACAAAGGGACCTTAGGCTTTATCCGAATGCCAGCATCCCGGGAACAGCACCCCCCACTTCTTCCTTCCCTGGGTTGGAGCCAGCCTCTGAGGCCCAGCTCTCGGCCTCAAGCCTCATCTTCTAGCCTCAGGCTCTGGAGCTCAGCCAGCCTTGCGGAATGGCCTCTGCTGGGCGCTGGCTCTGAATCCACTCCTGCCCAGCCTTCTTGTGTCGGATTTAAATTTGGGAAAAGCCGTGGTGCTCTCTGAGAACTGTGTCCCAGAATGGATGAGCCAGAGCTGTTGGTCTTGCCTCAGTGTCTGGCTGACGTCAGGGACGTGGGCTTCCTCCTCTTCCGCCTCATTTCCCTGCTCCTATCTCTCCTTTCCTTTCATTCACTCAAATACTGAGCTCTAGGATATGCCAGGCTCTGTGTTAGTTGCTGAGGGTCCGTGGCAGAGAAGCCTTTCTCCTCCTCAGTCTGGGGTCAGTGGAAAATCATAACAAACAAGTATGACAATTAAAACACAGAAGTGAGTGCAAGCAGAGGGGGCACGTAGGCACAGAGGAAGGCTGGGCCTGGCCGGGAAGGCCGGGAAGCTTTCTCCTGGAAAGCTTCCCAGGAGACGGGACACCAGCTAAGACCTGAAGGACGGAGGATGAGTTACTTGAAAAGCGAGAGGCGACATGCAGTTTCCTGGAGAGCGGCAGCGGGAGGGAGCGTGCGGTCTAGACTTTAAGAGGACCCTTGGATCCGTCAATGGGAGGGTGAGGCCGAAGGATGGAGAGGAAAGGAGAGCCTGGCGACGACACGCCTTACATGGAAACCATGTGAAGCAGTTTGGGTTTTATCCTGTAAGCACTGAGGAGCCATTCAAGTGTCTGAAATGAGGAGAGAGACGAACTGCTCTGGGTTTCCAAGGATTTCTTAGGGGAGGGGTAGAAGAGTGAAGCTGTGGGGTCAGAGTGAAGCAGGATCTCCATGGCTACAGCTGCCTCTGGAGGGGTCCTCCTGCAGAGCGGAGAGCTGTACCGTGGATGGTGGCGCCTTCCCGGGTGCTGGGCACCGGCAGGGGTCCGCTGCAGCTCTGAGTAAGTCGTCTGCGGCCGGCCCCGTGCTATTGCTCATGAGCCCGGTGGCCTGGGGCACGGAACTTAAGACGCTCTGTGCCTCACTTTCCTGGGTATCCCACCGGGATAATCACTGTACCTAGTTTACAGAGTCGTTAAGGGGGACTGACATCTATAATTCTCCTAAGAGTTCTGTTATTTCTTTGCATAGAAAAATCAGATTCAACTTAGGTTGTCTTAACTTTAAAGTACCGTTTTCAGAAAGGATGCTTGCCGGCCCTTTAAAGACCAGACTGTCCGCCCCTAGAAGGGAGGGATCTTGTCCACCGCAGCAAAAGGTTAATGGGGGCACTGAGGAGAGATTGCTGTGTAGTTGATGGACACCCTTCAGGAAATGATGGAGCTGGCCACGGCCCCAAGCACTAGGCGGTGGGGATGCAGAGGTCTCTCCGGGTTGCAGAGGGAGGCTCGAGCAACCACCTTTCTGTGCAACAGGGGAGTTTGCCTTCAGGCTCGTTCCAAGCAGGAAATGACTCCTCCCACACGATGGGGGGGATCCCACAGCTCCACGGTGGCCACGGCCACCAGCACTGACACAGCAGAAGGAAGACATATGCAGAAGGGTCACACGAGATGGACAGAGGCCAGCAGCACAGAGCCGCAGCCATGTGGCCATGGCCTGGGGGAGGCCGACAAACCTTCAGGAGACACTACTTGCATGTTCTATGGAGCCAGTGCTCCAGGACCAAGAATCAGGAGGAAGGAACCCAGAGCACGAGACCGCTCCTGGCGGGCCCCCTAGGAGAGGAGCTGCCCAGGGCTGCGCAGGAGCCCGTCCCCCCCGCCCCCCAGCCGCAGGGAGGGGGAAAGGCAAACGTGGCAGAAACCACAGTAGAGCCTTTGAAGCTCGTTGGGGCTACATATGTTTAGCGTGTGTTTATAGTTTGGGTTGGTTTACCCTCCCCAAGAGCCATTTCTCTCCTGTCCTCCGTGAAGCTAAATGCGAAGAGCCAGTTTAGTGAACAGTGGTGGACGTGAGCCGCCGCGGTGGGGAGGGTTACCGTCCGACATGGGGACCGTGTGCTGTCGTTGTTAACGAATCCTTTCCTTGTTTTCCTCCCCTGCGGTGAAGACTCATTTCGAGAGCGTTTCTAGGAAGGGACGCGGAGCAGGAGCACCCCCGGCTCTGGGCTCCGGATCCCCGTCCTCGGCGGAGGCAAACCAGGCTTGCGGCCCCTCCCCTCCTTGCGGAAAGCTGCCCGCGCGGGGCTTATTCTGCAACAAGTCACCCTGGGGACGTGGCCCAGGCCAGCGGTCGGGAGATGCCACTGCCGGCCATGCTCCATGAGCCCCGCTTCCGATGGCACTGGTGGCCTCGCCTCTGTTCGGGGCACGTGTGTGGGCACTGCTGGGAGGCGAGGAGATGGACGTGTGTCCCCGCGCCGCCAGCGTCTCCCCCAGTACCTCCTCCCGTGGACTATTGCGTGTTTTCCCTTCAGAACATCGTGTGTGTTCTGAGAGACGTTTGAGCCTTGGGGGATCTCGAGAGAAGCTTGAGGTTCGCCCATCTTAAGGATGTGCTGGGGTAAGGGGCGGGCGGGTAGAAGAGATGAGAGAAGGAAGCTAGGGGCCCAGTGTAGGGCCCGGGAGGGAGCACGCACGCAGGGGAGCAGGGACGGGGATACCTCTGCTGTCAGGAGGAAGATCTCGTCGGGGATGTGCCGGACCCCACCAGCAATGACGCCCAGGGCCACTCCAGGGAACACGTAGGCGTTGTTTCCTTGCCCGGGAATGAAGGTCCTGCCGTCTTCCAGAGTCACGCTCTTAAACGGACTTCCGCTGGCAAAGATGGCGCGTCCCTGGAGGCAGGAAGAAAAGCAGAGGAGGAGCCTGGGGCTGGGTCTCGGGCGGTAACGGCGGCCCGCCCTCCTGTTCTGGCCCACGGGTGCTCCGCGCAGGCGCACGGCGGGTGCCGGAAGCACGCTTGTTCCTTCCGCCCGGAAGTGTGGCTCCCCCTGGGCTCCCCGGCAGCCGGGAAATCACCGAAAGGTGAAGGTTTTTAACCTGTCACCTCCCGAGAGGGCTAGCCCAGGACACGACGGGGGCGCAGGTGACCCGGAGTCTGGGAACGCCTGAGGTTCTGCTCAAAGCTCTGTGTCGCTCGAGGAACCCTGAGCAGAGAGCCTGGGCTTTGGAGCCAGGCCTGGGCTCGAGGGCCAGCTCCACTCCTTATTAGCTCTGGGACCTCGGGCAAGTTACTTCGTCTTTCTGAACCTCAGTTTGCTCATCAGGAGTGTGGGGATTGTTCTTCACCCTCTAGGGTTACTCAGAGTTATCGGTACTCTGTCCTCTCAGCCTGGGGAAGGAAGGACTCCCCGCTGACCTCAGTGACCCGGTAGCACTTCTCAGCCGTGCACTCGGCCTTGCTGGTGGGGTTGCTCAGGGCAAAGATGATAGGGCGCTCGTGGAAGGAGGCCATGTCCCTCAGAATCTGCTCCGTGAAGGCTCCTGCGATGGCAGCAACACCTACAGGGAAAAGGGGGGTAGTAGGGAGGCCTACTCTTTATCAACACCCCATTCCTTTTGGTGCAACATGGAAGACTTTGGAATATTGGAGATGGCATCCGCCATAGGGGTGGGTGGAGGAAGCCAAAGAGGAAAGGGTCTTCTTGCTCAAGCTGGGTAGGACCTCCTGTTCATCCCTGAGGGAACACTGGTCCCCTCAGGTTCCTGCCCAGTTATGATGCACCTGTGAAGGCATTCCTGGGCAAAGTCCTTTAGAGCGTGTGGCCTTCCCAGTACAGGGAGAGACGCCAGGGTCCCCCCCTCGGAAGAGCGGTGCTCACTTCCTCTGAGAGAGACCGGCCCTGTGCTGCTTCACTGCACTGTGTCATTCTGCATCACTGAGCCCCACTTGGTGCCTTAGGTCTATGGTTTTCATAGAATCGTCCCTCAGCGAGAGATGGTGGCACTGTGGGGGACGCGGGGCCGAGGAGAGCACGCTGTTTCCGTCGGTTACTTATGCCTGCTGGCTGAGCCTCAGTTTCCACCTGCAATCGAGAGGGTTAGCTGGGCTGGATGGCGGGCCTCCCTTCTCCTCCTACCTATGATGGCCGTGGGCTTCACCAGCCTCACCACCTCCTCCAGGCTGCTCACTTCAGGGTGGTCCTGGGCAAACATCTCCTTCTCGTGGTTCAGGTGGCTCCTCCCCTGCAGGGAAAGGCAGACAGGAGGCTCGGCAGTGAGAGCTGCTTGGCTGGACGTGGATGCGTCTGGAGATCCCGAGAACGTTCCCCGGGAGCCCTGAGCCCTGAGCTTTCAGAGGCCTTGTCGCTCATTCTCTTGACCAGATCTCCTGGGAAAACCTGTGGTAGAACCTGAGGATTTTAGTGTGTGCTTGTGTCACGGTGTGGGGGGAGTTTCTTTAGCCCAAACCACACATGGAGAATCCATAAAGCCGTTATTGCGCTTTTAGGGTCATGGCTTCCTGGGCGGGGACAGAAAGGCTCTCGCGCAATGCCTCAGTCTGACTGAGACCGTTGGCCCCGAGGCAGCCAGCACTCCGGCCCAGTTGAGGGATGGGGGCCTGAGCCATCAGGCCCAGAAAGCTAACTGGAATGTATTTTACGAGAGCCACTGAGTGCCCCGTGAATACTAATAAGCTAAACCTCGGGACAGGCTTGCCAGTGTTACCAACAAGCTCAGGACCCTTCCAGGTCCTGAGACGGGAGTCAGGGGCTGACAGGCCGGTCAGTGGTACCGGTGTTCTGATGACTCCTTTGGGTCAGCTGTCCCCCTGAGAATCAGTGATGACATGAGCTGTGAGAGAGACTTGAGTAGCGGGCAGCTTACTGGGATAAGCAAAATAATGCTGAAAGTTGGCCAGAGGGAAGCGTGGCAGCTTCTCCCTGCGCCACATTGTGCTCTGGAATGACCGGGGCTGGGAGGAGGAGTTCCTTCTAGTGGTGACCTGCTCTGTGTGAGACGACGGAAGGGCAGGGTCTCTTCTATTCTTTTTTTTTTTTTAAAGATTTTATTTATTCATTTAACAGAGAGAGAACACAAACAGGCAGAGAGGCAGGCAGAGGCAGAGAGAGGAGCAGGCTCCCTGCGGGGCAAGGAGCCCGATGCGGGACTCGATCCCAAGACGCTGGGATCATGACCTGAGCCAAAGGCAGTTGCTCAACCAACTGAGCCACCCAGGCGTCCCGGGTCTCTTCTATTCTTGGTTGAGAGCCCATTCCTATCTCTGCCATCTTTTAAAAAAATCTCTCACTGACAGTCTGTGAGTGGAATTTTGGGCACTAAAACTTGGAGCTCTCAGTGAAGTCCTAAGGTTGGAGGCCATGTAAACGTGCCCCTCTCCAAAGTCCAGTCCGAAGTTGGACGGTTTCTCATTCATTCTTGCACTCATTCCTCAAATGTCATTACACACTCATTACATGCCAGGCATTGATGTGAAGACTATATAGCCTAGCAGGGAGAGAGACAAATAAAAGGGTAACTGTCTTACAGTGTGGCAAGTACAACGCATGGAGGGGGACGGCTACGTGAGCGTCAATGTAGGAAATGGACTGAGACCTAGATGCTCAGAGAAAGCATCCTGGAGGAGGGAACAGAAGACAAGGAGGAGACCAATGGGGTGGAGGGTTGAGAGTGGGTGTGTGGCAAAAGAGAAGGGCATTTCCGGCAGAGGAACAAAATATGCAGGGATGAGGACAGGAGAGAACACGTTACTTTTGGGAAATTATGCTTCCTGTGGCTGGAGGTCAGTACAGGGCGGGAAGGGGTGCGAGACAGAGCTGGAAGGGGCTTGCACGCAGTTGCCTGCATAGTTAAGCTTTTAGACAGAGCAGTTAAGGCTCCTTTGGGATGTGTCTTCTGTTTTGGAGGTTAGAACATTAACCCCCCCCCCCCCATGCCATTGCTTTGTATTTTGTCTGAGAGCTTTCTCCCTTGGAGACCTCTTCTAGTCCAGTTCCAGTAGCTGCAGGCGTCAGGAAACCTCTAGGTTTCCAGATCGACCGTACCTTGACAATGAGCCCCTTGGAGTCCACCATCCAGATCTTCTTTGTGGCCTCTGCCTTGGGTACGCCTTCTTTCTCTAGGGCCATGACGAGGAGGTGGGCGATGCCCATGGCTGCCTGGGAGGGACCGTAGAGTGGATGTTCAGATACAAGGCAAACGGCGGCTCAGCATTTATCAGAAGCTTTACCGAGATCCTCTCTTCTCCGCACCTTTCCCCCTTCTTCTAGGAGCCCCAGGATTCCCTGGGACACCCAAATGCTGGTGCCCAGACAGCGGCACCTACCACAATATACCTTTGCTGCTTCCTCTTTCCCGAGCCCCTCAACGCCTCCCTTCCTTCGTGCTTTTCCACCCATCCTCGTTGTCCCGATGGCACCTACCTCACCTGCACCTTGAAAAACAAACACGTGATTGGAGAGCTTGTTCTTGGTGATTCGCAGGGCAGCCAGGATCCCTGCCACAGCGACAGAGGCCGTGCCTGCAACAGAGTGCAGAGATCGGTCTCTGGCCACTGGCTCCCCGCCCCTAAGAGGAGACCCTCGGCAGAGTTCCCCACGCCTGGACGGCGCGGCAGAACAAGCACGGCTCCTTAGCCCTTACGGAGGTCAGGGCCGCAGGGGAGCGGGCGTGGGAGCAAGTGCACGGCCCCGTTTGTAGGGACTGGTGTTTCGAGAGATGGCTCCTGGATTGTGACCAGACCCCGGGAGGGAGGATCAGAGAGTCGGGGGCGGCTTCCCCCAGCGTTCCTAAGCCAAACGACAAGGACAAATACAACAGAAGCTGAAGAGAAGTGTGAGCCTCGCAGAATAATTTGTTTAAGGGCTAAACAGATAAAAAGCAAATTAAAAGTGAGACCACAAACCACGTCAGGAGGCTGGTGTGGCCAGTGGCATACCACCAGCAGTGCTTGAGGCCGTCTGGAAGCTGCAAGTCAGTCGCACGAGCAGGTGGCTCGCGCTCGTTTGACACCTGCTGCCGCGCGATTTCTCCTTCAGTGCACACCTAGGGCCTCACTAGGGATTCCTTATGACCACGGAGAAAGCAGCTCGGGCTTGATTATTCCTGATTATTCTTCACGAGACGCTGGCATCAAGGAGAAGTTTATGGCCGCAGCTCCACAGCCCCAGTAAAAGGTAGCCCTAGATAGTGATAGCCAGAAAAATATTCCTGACGGATAGGACTTGAAGTCGTAAGTTTGGTTGTCCATTTTGGTCTAAGAGATGGTTAGGTCTACACTGCTTCCTGGGCAGTTGCTAGTGGTCTGGCTGATGGGCAGGGACTTAGAAGGAATGGAATAAACAGTAAGAATAGTGGTGAGGAAGTCTGGGGAAGGGCTGTGTGGATGGACCTCTCGCGATCGGTATGGATTGCAAGCATATTTGTGCCACAGAGGAAAGGTCACCAAAGGGCATAATGAAATAGGGTCCCTCGATCAGGTGGACAAATTGGCATGTCCTGTGTATGTCTGCATCCTTCTCCAATCACCTGCTCGATGAGCTTCTGTACAAAGCAGCCATGGTGGCAAGGGTGGAAACAGTGCATGGACTTCCTCTCACTGAGGCTGACCTCCTATCGCTACTGCTCAGTGACTAACGTGTCGTGGCAGAGGCTGACACGGAGGTCCTGGTATGGCCCCAGTCCCTGGGGACCACCTACCGGGCAGCAGGATTGCACTGGACTCTTCCCATTGTAGACAGGAAGGAGATGTGTCCTCTCTGGAATAAGCAAATGTTCTGGGTATAGATTTTCTTCCCCCGTATATAAGACTCTGCCACTGCCACAATCTGTGGACGTTTGGGACCCGTGGGTGCCCTTGTCATCATCCTGGTAGGTTCCAGACAATAAGGCTCTGATCAAGGAATTCCTTTCACAGCAACAGAAGTGAAGCAATAGGCTTATGGCCATGGAACTCAGTGGTCTTAACACGTACTCTGCCGCCCAGGAGCAGCTGGTCGAAGAGATCAGTGGAATGGGCTACTGAAGACTGTCTTAAGACTCAGTTGAGGTAACACTCTATGAAACTGGTGAAGTTCTGTCTTCACCAGAGGCAATATGAGATTTGACTTAGCAAGCGATACATTGTGCTCTTTGTCCTACAGCCAGAATACTTGGGTCTGGGAATCAAGGGCTTGAAGTGGGAGTGGTTCCTTTTACCATTTCACCTAATAACTGCCTTGCAGAAATTCTGCTCCCTGTCTCTTCAGTTCTGTGCTCTCTGGATTGGAGGTGTTGGTTTCCAAGAGACAAATGCTTCTACAAGAGTTCACAAACGTGGTTCTCCCAAGCTGAGAGTTGAGACCGCCGCCTTGCCATTTGGTTCTCTTTTTGCCATGAAACCGTGGACAAAGAAAGACAGGCTTACTTTATTGGCTGTTATCAGGCTATTTGATGACTGAGGGGCAACTGAGGATGGGACGAACTAGCTCCAAGCCCAGGGGAGCGTCTGGGCATGCTCAGTGGGAGACAGCAGCGGTTACTGTGGCGCCCAGAGAGGGGCAGGAACACTGAGGATTCACCTGCTCCAGAAAGAAAGGTTTGGGTCATCCCACTAAAGAACCCTGGCCAACCGAGGTCCTGAGGACCAGAAAACACGGAATGGGAGGCTGAGGAAGAAATGTGTAACTTTACCTATGACCTCATGACTGATGACAGAAACAAGGAATATAGCAGCTATGATGATTATGTGATTTCTGTAATGGCGTATATTAGCTAATTTATTCTCCCTTCTCCGTCCTCTTATTTTTTTTATATAAGTGCTGTTGGAGGTTAATTGTACAGTTTAGTCTTACTCTGTCGAATTTTCAAATGTGACTGTGACTGAGTTTGAAGAGTACTTACTCCTGCCCAGAGATGGGTAGTGTGGCTGTTTTCCAGAAATGAGTAAAATGACTGTTGAGACTTGGCCCCTCCCCGTTTTGGGGAGAAGGTGAGAATGTCTTCATTTGTTGGAAAGATGTACTTTATTAGGTATTTTGGTAGAGTTGTTTTGTTTTGTTGTTGTCTGGAAGTACCAGGGTATAGAACCGTGTGTATGGAGGCTGAAGGGTTGAAAGGACGGACTGTGCCCATTATCAGGTAATTGTTTCTCAGTTTCAAACCCACCCTTGACTCGGCTTTGTCTGCAAACCACTTCCCCGCTTTGCCAACTGGCTCTAAGCTGGGCTCTGCCAATAATAGGCACCAGAGGGGGACGGAAGGGCCAAGTGAGGAGGATGGATGCTTTTTTCCAGCATCATCCCTGCCTTGTAAGATTGACGGATAAAATGTAGGACACGTAACTTTGAACTTTCGATAAACCATAAATAACTTTTTTAGTGTATGTCCCATGCGATATTAGTATAAATGTTCTGAAAAGTTATTTCTCTGAAATTCAAATTTAAGTAGGCATGCTGCATTTTCGTCCTTCTAAATCTGGAAACCCCACAGCCTTGGTTTTCTACTCCTACAGCAACAGAATATTCCAGAAGCAGTAGTTGAATTCAGTTTGCAGTTTGTCCGTCACTCGCAGTGCCCCCTCAGAGACACCAACACTAGGTGGCTGCCGCCTGGTCTGCCCTTTGTGCCCTAGCTTCAGGGCTGGTGGCAGGTCCTTATGGCTTTTCATTTTCAAAATACATAGTAAGACTTTGTACTAAGGCTCCTCTGTTAAAGCAACTGGTGTGGACCCTTGCCGATGGAGCGTTCACAATAAAGTAATCGCATGGGCACTGTTAGCCTCCATGTTAGTCAAAGAAAAGGAAGTTACAGTGGGACTACTTAGGGGCTGTTGAAGTTACACAAAGCAAAGAATTTGATGTCCTCCGTAGCTGGTGAGGGAGTAGTGAAAAGTAAAAAGTTCCAGCATAAATTGTATTTTAAAATGCTACGACCTTTTTGGGGAAACTATTTCCCAATATAGACCAAAGGCATAAAATGTTTGTGCCCTTTAACCTCATACTTCTACTTCTGGGAAGCTATGTATGGAAAAACCGCAGCGCGTGTCCTCAGATATTTATGACCGTGTTATTTATAATACTGAATGACTGGAAACAACTTAAACATCTAACAAAGGAGTAGCAGTTCTAAATTAGCTAGTGTGGACACTCAGAATATACTGCGTCCATTAAAAATGACCATTATGAAGATGATGTGGCAACAGAAAAATGCTATTAAGTTTATAACTAACGTCAGATACTGTTCTAAGTGCTTTACATGTCTAACTATAAAGATGTTTATTTATTTAATCCTAACTATTGCCATCCTCATTTCACAGCCAGGGAAAATGAAGTATACAGTAGTTTACTGAGTTGTCCAAGATCATATAAGAGTGAAGAGTTGAAGGGAATCAAGAAATCCCAGGGAATCAGGTTCTAGGCCTTGTGCTTTTAACCATTAGACTGTGCTTCACTGAGTTAGGGGAAAGGAAGAGAACCTTAAAAGATCTACATATCTTGATTCTATTTGTAATCAAACACACACATGGAATCTGGAAGGAACAACAAAATACTACTAGTTGCAGGGTGGGAATATGAGTGAATTTTCTGTTTTCTCTTTCCAGTTATTGAAGGCATTTGTATTTTGTAGCTCTGGGGAAGGGCCGCCTTCCAGAATATGGGCTGGATTTGTGGCTTAGAAGGCATGTGTTGGGCTAAGACAGGGGACTCAGCAAACACCTGGAGCCTAATAAGTGCATGTTCATCACTGTGGATGTCAGAAGGCAAGACCCGAGGTAGGAGCACAGGAGGTAGGGTGCAGGCTCTCCCGCCTTCACATCAGAAAGGCCTGGAGGACCTGCCGAAGTGCCACTGGCTCCCAGAGCCTGGGCTGAGGATTGCCGGAGGCCTTCCTAACACCGTTCCGGGGGTCCCCGGGGAGCTCTCGTGCGTGTACTGAGGGCCTTCCAGGTGACAGGCACCGTGCTAGGCCCTCGGGAAGGTGAATCACACATGGTCCCTGCCTTCAGGGAACTCTGTTCTCCAAGGCTTGGGCTCCAGTAACCGCAACACAATCAGTGATCAGAAGTCACTGTGTGGAATTCATTGCCTTCATTTATTTATTAAGCATCAATTATGTACCAGACTCTGAGCTACCAAGGATACCCTTGGTAACAAAACAGGTTCAGTCCTGCTTTGTAAAGAAAGTACTAACTGAAAGTGTAACTTCGTAAAGGAAGTATAATCGGTATTAACAGGTTACGGGTGTGATGACCACTATAAAAAGACGTTGTTCACAATAGGCTTTTTGTTGGTTCTTGTAGAGAGAAGCCTACTGTCATCGCCAGCCCACCTTCGCTTCATGCCTCCCCGCGTCCTCTGTAGCAGGCGTGTTAGCGATTGTTCCCTAACTGGTCGGGTCTTACACTGCTGCGCTTGGCCCGTGACATATACCATCTGTAGGACCTTCTGCAGTTCATCGTTTACTCCTTAAGACTCAGCTTATTCCTCAATTTATTATTAATTTATTCCTTAAGATTGGCACAGGATCTCCTCTGCCAGACGTTCTGTTTTCCCCGCCCAGGCATCCCGAACCTCCCGTTCTTTCCCCAGATCTCCTTTTTATCCAACCCGAATAGAGCGGGGCTGTACCGTGCCAGGCCCAGCCCTGTACCGCACTCCGAAGGAACACCAAGCTGACACCCAAGAAAGCATCGGCAAGCAATTTAAGTCCTTATTGAAATCGCTTACACAGGTAGTGAGAGTTGTGTGATGTGACCCTCCTCCAAATGCCTAAATACCCTCACCTGTGATTTTCTCGGAGGCCACTTACTGGGCCAGCTATGGCCCATTTCTGTCTCCGCAAACCACCCCCCCCCCCC
>CM052815.1:55836043-55883559 GCA_028533885.1 Nasua narica
AGTGCTGGACGGGGACTGGAGAGCACGACCTACAACTGCGCAGGGGAGGAAACGGGTCCCTGCCGGTGGGAAGCAGAGCAGGGAAGGGGGTGGGGGCAGGTGCTAACCCTAACCCTAACCCTTCGTGGTGTCTGAAGCTCTGCCAGCCTCTCCTGACTCTGGACAGGAAGGCAGCAGGAGGGTCATGATGGGCTTTCCTTGGGAGGGGGGGGGGGTGACTAGGGGGTGGGGGTAATGGAGGTAGAAGGAGGAGGACTTAGGTAGATGTTGATGACTCTGGAAGGCTGGAAAACACAAAACAGTGGGAAATCTGATAGGAAAGAATGGAACATTTCCATGAAAGGATACAAGGGCAACTGCCATTTATTGATCACTCTCACTGCGACCTTGACTCTGGGCTACATGTGTGCTTAGCTGCATTTGCTCATTTAATCTTTACAACAACTCTACTAGGCAGGTGTTATAAGCCCGTTTTTTTTTTTTTTTTTCTCCTCTCATAAGTGGAACGTGAGGTTCAGGGAAGATAACCAGAGAACTTCTGAGTCCTCCCACCACTAAGTCTAGAGACTCCGGGCTCCATGTTTGTATACTTGGCTTTTCCTTCTGTCACCGCCGATGAGCTGTCCCCGCTCCTAGCTAAGGCCACCTCCAGGCGTGGGCCAGATCCTGTCTGTTTTGCCTATGCCAGGAATTTGTCTTGTAATTTTCTTTCCATTTTCTTGCACCCTGGATTTCTCCTCTGCTGGATCACTGCCATCAGCATGCAAATATGTCACGAAGCTCCCATCTTGCAAAGGTTTTCTGTTGACTCTGGATAGTCCCATCCTATTTCTTACTTGTAAAGAACTGGATATACTTGCCGCTTCTCTTGCTTTTTTTCTCAGTCTCCCTGAAACCCGTTCCAATCAAGCAACTGTCCCTACCTCTTGACAAGGTCACCTGTCCCACCACTTTGCTAAATGCAGCCTTTAGTCCTCAGCTGCTTCTTCCCTTGACCACTCAGCTGCACCGGATACTGCTGCTCATGTTCCCTTTGGGAAACTCTCGCTGCACTCGGCCCCTGAGCCCCACACTCCTGCTCTCCTTTCTGGGATCTTCCTCTGGGGCCATCCTGTGAGGTGGCAGTTACCCTAGTTACAGACCAGAGCTCGAGAGGAAAAACAGCAGTTCTTGAGCCCCATCTTGTCAAGTTTGACAAACCATCTCCGTCATTAACTTTCATTTGGGGCAGCTCTTGGGCAATGGGTTAGGGATTTAAAAGTGGAGAGGAAGGAAGCTGTTCAGCTTTCTGGAGGTAACCACCTGGAGAGGCCCAGGGGTCCAGGGATGTTGCTGAAGCTGGCTTGTGCCCATAAATGCCACGGGTCACCCAAAGTGTGACTGGTTGTTTCCCATTCACAATGCAAGAAAAACAAGTTTTCCTTTGCAGAGGGAGCTTTCCATAATTACGTTTCCTGCAAATGGAGTGTTAGAGGTGATACGTTCAGGAAACAGCACAAAAGGACAAGCTGAAAGGTAGTTTCTAACAGGCACATTTGACCAAGTTATAGGAACTTCCATGCGGAACAACAGCTCGTGGAGAAAAAGGGAAGAAGTGGTCGTTTCTCGGGTGAGGCGAGGCTGCTGTCCCAGACAGGGAGGTAGGCGTGGTCAGGGTCTGCTCCCGGTGGCTTCGGAGGCCGGGGGCCACGCGGGAACTGGGCATTGTCCCCTGCAAGGCCAGGCCTGCTTCCGCCGTCCCCCAGCAGCTGGCTACTGGCATGCATTTGTTCATACCGTTCGTTCATTCATTCATTAGTGCCCCGGGGGCCTGTTTTGGGCCTTCACTGTGCTAGGCCTTGGGTACAGAAGGATGAATAAAACCATCTGTTCGTAGGTAGTTAACAGCACATATGTTCGGGAAATTCAAGTTCCCTTAATTGGATACCAAGCAAAGACTTTCTAGACCACTGTGCAGCCCTATTTCTGTATCATGAGAATTTTCTGGAACGCTTGGGCTCTCTAGAAGACAGTTCTTGGCCCGTGCAGACGATGGGGTAGACCTATTCTGACACAATTTGGGAGGAACCAGAGGGAATAATTGCCATCTCCTTGGCTGCTTTGGGGTTTTACCTGATGCAGCAGGGGAATGGGAGGTCCCGGAGGAGCTGGATCCGATGCAAGAGACCCACAGGGACCTCGGGGCTAGAGACAGCCCGGTAAGGGAAGAACAGCCACAGAACACAGGGCTTCATGAAAAGAAAGAAAAAAAAAGAGGCTGTGGAGAGAGAAGGTTGAAAAGTCCAGGGGAGGCTCACTGCAAGGGAGAAAGATGGCAAAGGCCAGGAACTGCTGCTCCCTGTGTGTGAGGATGGCGTAGGGGAGGGGGCAGCAGACCCCTACGAGCCGGAACTAGCTCCTGGTGTCTTTAAACAGGAGAAACTGGCGGGACAGAGTCTTTAGCACTTGGCCATCCCTCCTCATCTGCCCCTTGGGTATCATGATGTCTGAGCTCTGGGGAACTTGGGGGCCTTCTGCAAAGTGGGTGAGCCCTGGGCTCCGGGAATGGTGTGGTCAGCTCGACCCCGTGGGACAAGCCTGGCTTTGGGTGTGGGACCCTGGAGGGGGGGGATGCATGAGCCTGTAAGGAGATACAGAAGTTAGCCAAGAGCAGAAGAGAATTCTAGGCAGAGGGTCCAGCCCGTTCATAATCACAGACTCGGCAGCAAATGCATCGAACAGGGAGAGGAAGTCATCGGGCTGGAAGAATGGGGTGGATGTGGAAAGTGGACAAAGGCTCTGCCTCCCTCCTCAGGTTTGCCCACCGCTGTGCTCATGCCGACCTCTCCCCCGGCAGAGCCTCTCTGTGCTCTGCTATCAATCCTTCTTCTCCCCCTCTTACCTCCGTGTTAGGAGCCTACCCTGTACCCCAGGTATTCGTCCTCCGGCTGAGCACTGTTAGGGCCCGTCCCTGCCTGCGCGTCCCTGCTGTCCCTCGGACACCCTGGGGCCACAAAGAGCGGTCACAAAGGAAACGCTTCGTGGCGCATCCGTGGAGGCTCCAGCCGACCACGAGAGATGCTGGCTTTGTAAAAGCATCCTGCTCATGCTGTCCATACTGGCGGATTCTCATTCCTGGCTGTTAATACTATGATGTCCATTTTTTTGTAGTTAAGGAGAAGAAGGCCCTGAGGATTTAAGCCACTTGGTCAAAGCAAAAAGCAGAAAAATGGGGAGTCAGACCTCGGCTTGTCTCAAGCCCAGGTCTGAGTGTTCAGGGCTCTGACTCACAAATGAAACCTGGAAAGCGTGAGAGGGTGACAATGGTCTGACCTACCACGCGGCAGCCTGACGGCCCTCGGGCCCCAGGGATGTGGTCGGACTCGGGCGCGGTGCAGGTCTGGGGCAGGCGGATTTCAGGGAATGGACCAGCCAGCTTGACTTTCCTGGCCACAGGCGTGCACAGCTCGCAGGGCGGGGGCCGGAGGGCCAAGGTCACTAGGCCGGCAGCATCCTGCATCTGGCTCCTGGGGAAGGACGCAGCTGGTCTCTCCTCCCACAGGACCACTGCTGTTGCTGGTCCCCTCCTGGATCTCCTTCTCCTCCCCTAAGAGCAGGATGCTTCTCTGGTCCCGGATGAAAAAACATGTCACCTGAGCCCCTGCCTTTTCCAAAATGCCCGCAGACACTGGCAGCCATAGGTCAGTGCAAGAGGAGTCTGGCTCATGGAACCAGCCGGGGGCAGCTCCTGGGAGCACCTGACCCTCCCCGCCCCGGGGCTCTCGAGGCCCCACCCTGCGGATGGCCCGTGTGGGGACAGCAGGACTGGCTGGCAGATCGTTCGGCTTAGGTGCCGGAGCTCCTGCTCAGCCCCCCGCCTGCCCCCGGCCTCCCGGAATGCAGTCCTGAAGCCTTTGGTCAGGTCTTCCTTGTCCCACCGAGGGTGGGAGGCCGGGCTGGGATTCAGAGCAGGCAGCAGGCCCCAGTCTCGTTTTCACATGGGGCAGCCTGGTTCCGGTCCCTACACGTGTCGCTTCCAGGCAGGTTCTGACGAGGAGTCCTGCTGGGGTGGGCTGTTTCTTCTGTTTGCCACTGTCGTGCCTCCGTCTTTCCCCCCCTTCTCCTCTCTCTCCCTCAACCGTCTTCAATTCTTCATCGGATGTTCCTTTTCTGTTTTTGAGCACGGCTGTATAGTTCGTCTCACTTTTCTTTGTATTTGGAGGTAACGGGCCGATGGTATCCCACGAGTCCCGGAATCCCTCACCCATCTCCTAATTGCCCACTTAGCCCTGAGAACACACAGCACAGGCCTCTGGTCCTGGACCCGTCAGTGACCAGCTGGTGAGGGGGACAAGCCCCTTCCCCTCGCTGGGCCTCCTCTTTGGTCTGGAAACTGGGGGAGCTGGCGGAAGGGACGGGAAAGATGGGAGCAGCAGGCTGCCAGAGACCAGTGACGGCCCCACTTCTGTGGGACCTGGAGTATAATCCTTAGCAAGAGGACTCCCTGCTTTGCCTCACGCACACGGGGGAACAGGCAGCCTGGCGTCACGGCGACAGACGGAGAACGCCGAGCCAGAGCGAGGTTCCTGTCCCACCTTGTGCCTCTCCGGCTTTGTGAATGGGGGCAAAGGTAGTCCTGGAACTTCAGTTTCTTTACCAGTGACATGGGACAGCAATGTCTGTCCTCCCTGACGGGAGAGGGGCTATTCTGAGGAAGTTGTGAGACAGTGTGGACGAAAAACGCTTCTCACATCTAAAGTCCTATGCGCATGCAAAACGTTACTGCTTTGCACAGCTTGGGCTCCCTGGGAAGCAGATTCTGAGCCATGTGGAGTGTTCTGGATGTTATCAAGAAATGCCCTTGGGATCAGCACCTCTGCAAGGGGGTGGGGGGGGGGACAGGATGGGGCAGAGGAGAAGCGGGGCTGTGCATAGTCCTCAAAGCCTCAGCCGACCCTGTGGGGAACTCTGGAGTTAAAATGTCTCCTCCGCTCCGTCCGGCATTGGGCCACAATGGTTGGACTTTTCTATTCCCTCATCCCTGGGTGAGGGCGTCTCTGGCAGGCAGGATGGGGGGCCGGGTGGCTCTCTGTGGCCTGAGACCCTGCGTGACGCAGCTGACAACCCTGCCAGCAGGTGGGACAAGTCTTTTCTTGAAGGAAGGTCGGGGCGGGGCACCTCGGTGCCCATCTGTTTACCGTTGTCACTTACATGGTCGGTTGTACCTAGCGGTCAGGCTGTCCTGATCAGAGACTTGATACTACAGGGGTCCTGACATTCTGGAACTATTTGTTAGCTCTTGCTACACATTTTAGATTCGTGACTTTAGTCGTTAACATCCGGGAAAAGAATGGGAAATTCCTCCGCTGGCTGCTGTGGGTCCCAGAAAACTCTTCCATCTGGCTTTGCCAGAGTGCAAAAGAGACTCTGCAGGAACTGACTCTAAACAGGAAACAAACCAGTGAATTGATTTAATGACAGGTGCTCTGTGTGTGTGCGCGCCTGAGGGTGCACACGTGGAGGGGCGTCTGCCTCCGAGCGTGCGTGGTGACCCGGATGAGAGAGAGGCTGCAGGGGCAGGCGGCCGAGCTCGATACGCCCGCGGGAACTGCAGGGTGTGCTGGTGAGAAGGTCAGTGTGGGTGTAGACATCATTCATTCATTCCTGCCCGCTCCAGTTCCTTGCGACGCAGCTATAATGGGCCGGGCACTGCGCTGGGAGCTGGGGAATGAGAAGGGGTGACAGAGTCTCTGCCTCTGCGAGCTCATCGTCTCCGGGGGAGAAGGATGATTCCGTGTGGGCGTCTGGAGTACGGTGGGGTAGGAGCACTAAGGAGGGTGTGGGAGCGCCCACATCAGACTGGGGGAGCAGAGGCCGACCTGAGGCCTTCCCTGGGCCCGGAGAGCCCGCAGCTGAGTGGGGAAGGCTAAGCTGGAGTTGCTCAGGCGAAGATGATGGGGAAGGACCGAGGAGCAGAACTTTCATGTGCAGAGAGAACGGACAGGGAAGAAGGTCAGAGGAGTGACAGTAAGGGCGGGGCAGAGGACAGAGAGGTTAGTGGGGGTGAAGGGGGCACGCCTTCTGAGTAGATCGGCAGGTCCCTGAAGCCTTATGCTTCCGCGGCGGGTGGGGGGGATGCGAACTTGCTCGTGACGAGGGAGTCGACAGCCCTAGTTTCCTCCTCGCGGGGCTCCCTGGCAGCAGCGGGGGCAGGGGAGGCAGAGGGGTGGCAGGGCCCGGCTGTGTCCCTGTGCCCACGTTTATGAGGATGTGCACACGTGACTGCCTGTATGAGCACATCTGGAGTGCACCAGGTGGGCAGCCCCCGTGGACTTGTTTTCCTCTCCCCACTTCTGGCCTCGGCAGCGCCGTGGGCCCAGGGGGACGGCTGCCCTGCCACTGATTCATGAGTGAGGGCCAGCCAGCAGCTGTTTCCTCGAGGGCCGCCTCTCACCCCTGCCCCCTGGGCTAACAGGGAGGCGCCCGGCAGGCGGGCAGGGAGTGAATGGGCTGCCCTACCCGTGCAGGGCACCCCCCTTCTCTGGGTGAGGCTGGGCTGGCGGCCGATGCACGGCCCAGGCCCGTACCTCGGGCAGGGGGGACGGCATCCCCTGGGCGGGCAGGGGTTGCCAGGGTCAGCTTCCCTAAGTGGGTCTCCCCTCCCTGGCTACCCACTCCTCAAGTGCTGACATCCTTAATGATCTAATAATACGCTTGACTGTGCTATCCTGCCTCTTGAAAACTTAAGACCAGTACAAAAAAAAAACCCATTTATCACATTTCTTTAGCCCTTCGTGTGGGCCACAGGAAAGGAAGGGGCCCTTGGTTTTGTAATAGTGTAAGGTCTCGGAACAGTATGGTGGGTGATTGTGAACTTAGATTTTTAGAGTCCAAATTTCAACGCTACACTTACTGTCTGTGTAAGCTACTTATTCTCCCTATGCCTCAGTTTCTTCATTCCTAAGACAGAGATGATAAGATCTCATAGGATTAAAGGCGTAAAGTGCTTAGAACAGTGCCTGATGTACAATAAATATTCAGCTCTAAACTGTAGCCATTATTACGTGGGTTTGAATTCTCCTAGGTGTAACCCTAGCTGAGCTGAGGAAAAGTTGTGACCTTTTTGGGTCTCATCTGCAAAAAGGAAGGGTTGGCCAGTCTTTTACTCCCAAGGACCCACACCTGTCCCCTACCAACTTGTTCTCGTTTTGACATGCATCATCGCTTTTGAAAGATTTTACGTGCTAAACTTCATCTGTTAAGTAATAATCTGTATGTCCTCAGGTTTCTCTTGAGCTTATAAAATACTGGGAAGAGTTCCCAAAGGTGTTACTGAGAGGGCCTGGATCAGGAGAGATGATCCAGTGAGGGGCCCCCCCCTCTCCCCCAGTTTCACGTATTGGCATCGCCACAGCAAGAAGCAAGTGCCTTCAGATAATTGTGGGCCATAGAAGAGGTAACCTGTTGACCCTGAACTAGAAGATGCTTCCCATTGGCTTTCAGAGTGCCCTGGGGCCCTGGTGTCAATGTCTTTCATAGTTATCATTCTGAGTAGCATGCATTTCAGCCAAGCTAGGCGAAGGGACTATCCTGATTCCCTGACAAGGTTACACCTACTGTTGGGGAAATCCAAGGGTGAGTTACTGTGGCTGGGAAAGGCCATTTTTACGGTGACTGATGCTTCGGTCTGATGAGTCCTATGTACTAGTACTTTCTATACATTAGCTCTTTAAATTTTCGTAATAATCTTCCAAGGTAGTTATTATCATCGCCAATAAGTAGATGATACAACTACAGCTCAGAGATGTGATTAGCCCACGTTCAAGTAGCTAGAAAATGGCAGCCTTGGTGAGTATTTTTCTCACATATGAAATCACATAATTCTGCCTTTGCTCTGGAGCAGTCATCATGTCGACGGGTTGGTGAGGAAACTGAGGCCCAGCAGGTAAAGGACTTTTCCATAGTCAGACAGCTAAGAATTAGCCAAGTGGGAGTGACCCCGACATGAAGGCTCTTTCTTCTCAGTGGCTGGCAGCAGGCGAGCCGGGGGCGGGGGCGCCCCCACTCTGGCACCCAGGGCAGCCTGTGGGAAGGCCTCAGGCCTCAGTGGCTTTGTCAGGCGGGGCGAGCCTTACCTTGGATGTCGTCGTTGAACATGCAGTACTTGTTGCGGTATTTGTTGAGCAGGCGGAAGGCATTGGCATTGGCAAAGTCCTCAAACTGGATGAGGCAATTGATTCCGAACCTGTTCGGGGGGTGGGGGCGGGGAAGGCAAGAATTGGTGATTGCCTCCCCACAGCCAGTCCCTGGAAGATCCCAGCTGCCCCTGGGGATTGGGGAGGCACAGGACAGGAGGTAGTGGGGGTGGCATGGCTCCTGGCCCCCTGGGCTCTGCCTGCCCCATTGAGGGTGAGGATGGGGACGGGAGAGAATAGGAACACTGGGCCTGGTGGTCCGCTGAGCCCATATCTCTGACTCTAAGGTAGGCTTGGGGCTACCATGGGCCAAGGATGGCAGACCTTGGGGGGTGATGGAAAGACCGAGACGGGGCCTGCCCTCCTTAGGGCCCGCGGCCATCTGAGATCCCAGCAGCAAGCTCGCTCCCACCCAAGTGCATGCAGAGACCCCGACGCCCCAGCCACTGGGGCCCGGAGAGCCTCTGCAGCCTGCAGGCGTCTCCCCGGGCGGGTCTGAGACCTGGAGCCCCTCCAGTAGAGACTCTTCTGGGTTCAGGCATCGTGTCCTGCTCAGAAGCAAGGAAGGCTGGCAAAGGCCACTACGCGAAGCCACTGTCACCTACCTACCCCTTAATAGGGGCACTTGCCAACTTGCAGGGACACAAGAATCGGTTCGTGAGCTTGTTGGAAATACAGAGCCCGGGTTCATCTACCAGAGATTCTCACTCAGGGAGTTTGGGGCAGGGCTCGGGAATGCACCTTGATTCCTTCTGCCTTCGCTGTGGTGGCACTGACAAATAACAGTCCTCTGTGTAAGCTGTCTGGTGGGACACCGTGATAGGCGTGTACATCGTGCAGTGATGCCCACCCCCAGGTGCTTTGGACTCTGATCGGTCCATTCATGTCTAAGAGTATCTGAGTTCACGCTCCTCGAGAAAAAGCGCCCGGATCGATCAGCCAGGAGTGCTCGGGCATGAGGTAGGGAGCGGGGGTCTGCCACTCCCCGCCTGGTGTGAAGCAGGGGCTTACGACCAGCGTGGGACCGGCTGTGGGAAGAAAGATTTATGCCCCCCCCCCCCCCGGCCGCTAAAACATGTGGGGGGAGGCACACAGCCGGGGGGCTCCCTGTGCTATCAGGGGCATCTTTCTGATGAGGCTGCTGGCTACGAGGGGTGAGTAGTACGGAAGTAGCCCAGAGGCTTCTTTTTACAACCTCCTAATTGTGTGCCTGGCTTACCTTGCACCACAGGGTAAATCCCGTGGCAGGTAAATATTTGCTCTTCTCATGGTCCTTCCCGAACCTTAGTGAGGTGCAGCTGTTGGTTGGGGGGGACTTGGAGGTGGGTTCGTGTGACAAGGGCAGAAACGCAGAGACTGTGACCTCCACGCTCAAGGTACTAAGAGTGCCGGGCGTGGGTCAGCAGGTCGGTGTACCTGCCCGGACTCTGAGTGGTCTGACATGTGTCACTTCACTCCTCCCCATTCTGCCTTCGTTTTCCATCTGCCATTGGGCACCGTCATGTCTGCCTGGCCAGGTGCCGTGGGCTTTTGTGAGCGTGAAAAGCTGGGGTGAGTTTTACATTGTAATGTGCAAAACACACATGTCATCTTGGCCACATTTCTTATTCACAGTCGCAGAGCAAGTGCTATTTGCGGTGAGGAGAGGAGCCCGCTGCCTCTCCAGACCCACCATCCGGCCCCCTTCTCCTTCTACAGTGAGTAAAACGGATAAAGAAAACCTCCTGTGCGCAAATATAATGCTATTCTTGCCGAGCCAAAATTTACTGTGAATTTTTTTCCAGGGTGTGAATTTCAAGTATTTGGATTGGGAGGGGGACAGAATGTCTTTGGTTGCTGATGACATTTTGCTATATATAATCTTCACAAGACTCCCAGTGTTGCCCCACGACTGGCCTGGAGCTAAAATGCTGAAAAGGTCAGACAACAAAGCAATGGGATGCCTGTTCTTTCTTTCTTAGACACACACACACACACACACACACTTGACCTTTAAGCAACACTACTCTGAGGTAAAAATAAGGCAAGAATTATAAATAAATACCTTTGCTCAGTGCACGATTACTCTTTCATGTTAAATTTGGTTTTTTTAGGAGTAAATTCTTGTACTTTTTTTTTACCTGTTAAATTTATTTTTTAATTCGTGTAAACATGCAATGTTATATTAGTTTCAGATGTACAATACAGTGATTCAACAATTCTACACATTACTAAGTGCTCATCAAGATAATGGTCCTCTAAATCCCCTTCACCTGTTTCACCCATCCCCCCACCCACCTCCGCTCTTGTAGCCATCACCTTGTTCTCTATAGTGAAGAGTCTGTTCTTAGGTTTGTCTCTTTTCCCCCCACTTTGTTCATTTGTTTTTGTTTCTTACATTCCATATGAGTGAAATTGTGTGGTACTTGTCTTTCTCTGACTGGCTTATTTCACCGAACATTGTAGTCTTTTGCTCCATCCATTGTTGTTGCAAATGGCAAGATTTCTTTTTTTGTGTGGCTGAATAATACTGCATTGTGTGTATACATCATACTTTCTTTATCCATCCATCTATCGATGGACACTTAGGCTGCTTCCATAATATGGGCTATTGTAAAGAATATTGCAATAAACATAGAAGTGCATATATCCTTTTGAATTAGTGTTTCATATTCTTTGGGTAAATACTCAGCAGTGTGATTACTGGGTCATAGGTAGTTCTATTTTTAATTTTTTGAGGAACTTCCATACTGTTTTGCACAGTGGCTGCACCAGTTTGCGTTTCTACCAACAGTGCACTAAGGTTCCTTTTTCTCCACATTGTCGCCAGCACTTGTTTCTTGAGTTTTTAATCTTAATGATTCTGACAGGTGTGAGGTGATATCTCACTGTGGTTTTGATTTGCATTTCCCTGATGATGAGTGATGTTGAACATCTTTTCATGTATCTGTTGGCCATCTGTATGTCTTCTCTGGAGAAATGTCATTTCATGTCCCATTTTTTTACTTGGATTATTTTTTCGTGTTAAGTTGTATAAATTCTTCATATATTTTGGGTACTAACCCTTTATCAGGTTATTTGCACATACCTTCTCCCTTTCTCCCATAGGTCGTCTTTTAGTTTTGTTGGTTGTTTCTTTTGCTATGCATAAGCTTTTCATTTTGATGTTCGTCCCAATACTTGATTTTCACTTTTGTTTTCCTTGCTTCAGGAGACCTATCTAGAAAGAAGTTGCTTTGGCTGATGTCAGAGAAATTACTGCCTATATTCTCATCGAGGATTTTTATGATTTCAGGTCTCACATTTAGGTCCTTAATCCCTTTTGACTTTATTTTTGTGTATGGTGTAAGAGAGTGGTCCAGTTTCATTCTTTTGCATGTAGCTGTCCAGTTTTCCCAACACTTTGTTGACGAGACCGTTTTTCCCACTGGATATTCTTTCCTGCTTTGTTGAAGATTAACCGACTACATAATTGCGGGTTTATTTGTGGTCTTTCTGTTCTGTTTTATTGACGTGTCTGTTATTTTTTAGCAAGTACCGTACTATGTTGATTATTACAGTTTTGTACTATAACTTGAAGTCTGGAATTGTGATACCTTTAGTTCCCCACCCCCCTCAAGATTGCTGTGGCTATTTGGGGTCTTTTTTGGCTCCCTACAAATTTTAGGATTGTTTTTTCTAGTTCTGTAAAAAATGCTGTTGGTATTTTTTTTTAATTTTTTTTAAAGATTTTTATTTATTTATTAGAGAGCGAGAGAATGAGAACGAGAGGGGAGAAGGTCAGAGGGAGAAGCAGACTTCCCGCAGAGTCGGGAGTCCGATATGGGACTCGATCCCAGGACTCCGGGATCATGACCTGAGCCAAAGGCTGTTGCTCAACCAACTGAGCCACCCAGGCGCCCCGCTGTTGGTATTTTGATAGGGATTGCATTAAATCTGTAGATGGCTTTGGGTACTATAGACATTTTAACAACATCGTTCTTTCAATCCATGAATATGAAATGTCTTTCCATTTCTTTCTCTTGCCCTCAGTTTCTCTCAGCAATGTTTTAGAGTTTTCAGAGCATAGGTCTTTCACCTCTCTGGCTAAGTTTATTCTTAGGTGTTTTATTCTTTTTGGTGCAGTTGTAAATGAGATTTTCTTATTTTCTCTTTCTGCTGCTTAGAAATGCTACAGATTTCTGTACATTGTTTTTGCATTCTATGACTTTACTGAGTTCGTTTATTACGTTCTGGTAGTTTCTTGGTGGAGTCTTTAGGGTTTTCTACATATAGTACCATGCGATCTGCCAATAGTGGAAGTTTTACTTCTTCCTTACCAATTTGGTTGCCTTTTATTTCTTCTTGTTGTCTGACAGCTGTGGCTAGGACTATGTTGAATAAAAGTGGTGAGAGTGGACATCCTTGTCTTGTTCCTAACCTTAGGGGAAAAGTTCTCAGTTTTTCATAAATGCATATGCTGTTAGCTGTGGGTTTTTCATATCTGACCTTAATCATGTGGAGGTATATTCCCTCTAAGCTTACTTTGTTGAAGGTTTTTGTCATGAGTGGATGTTGTACTTTGTTAACTGCTTTTTCTGCATAACTATTGAAATAATCATGGTTTTTATCCCTTTTCTTATTGATGTGATGTATCACTTTGATTGATTTGCAATTATTGAACCCTCCTTGCATCCCAGGAATAAATCCCGCTTGACTATGGTGAATGATTCTTTTAATGTGTGGTTGGATTTGGTTTGCCAATACTTTGTTGAGGATTTTTACATCCGTGTTCATCAGAAATACTGGTCTGTAGTTCTCTTTTTTGTGGTAACTTTATCTGGTTTTTGTATCAGGATAATCCTGGCCTCAGAGAATAAATTTGGAAGTTTTCTTTCTTTTTTGGGTGGGGGGGTGGGAAACTCGAGAAGACTAGTTACTAAATATTTGGTAGAATTCACCTGTGAAGCTCTCCTGGTCCTAGACTTTTGTTTGTTGGGGATTTTTTGATTATTGACTTAATTTCACTGCTGACAATTAGTCTGTTATATTTTTTATTTCTTCCTGCTTCAGTTTTGGTATGTTGCATATTTCTAGGAATGTCTGCATTTCTTCTAGGTTGCCCAATTTGTTGACATACCATTTTTCATAATATTCTCTTATAATCCTTTGTATTTCTATAGTGTTGGTTCATGTGTTAGAGTCCCATTCCACCCCCCTCCTCCCCCACGCATGAGTCAGGCTCATACCAATTGTGCTGATCTTTTCAAAGAATCATCTCCGGGTTTCAGTGATCAGTTCGACCGTTTTTGGTTTTATTTGTTTTCTTATCATTTATTTATGCTCTAATCTTTATTATTTTCTTCCTTCTGCTGGGTTTGGGTCTTCTTTGTTCTTCTTTCTCTAGCTCTCTTAGGTGTAAGGTTAGGTTATTTGTTTGAGATTTTCCTTGCTTCTTCAAGTAGGCCTGTATTGTTATAGGCTTCCCTCTTAGAACTGCTTTTGCTGTATTCCAGAGATTTTGTACTGTTGTTTTTCATTTTCATTGGTTCCCGTGTACCTTTTAATTTCTCCTTTTATTTCCTGGCCTACCCATTCACTGTTTAGTACCATGTTATTTAACCTCCACGTATTTATGGTCTTTTCAGATTTTTTCTTGTGATTAATTTCTAGTTTCATAGCATTGTGGTCAAAAAAGATGCATGGTATGACTTTGATCTTTTTGAATTTGTTGAGACTTGTTTTGTGGCCTAACATATGATCTGTTTTGAAGAATGTGCCATATGCACATGAAAAGAAGGTGTGTTCTGCTCTTTTCGGAGTGAATGTTCTGAATATATCTGTTTAATTCATCTGGTCCAGCGTGTCATTCAAAGCCACTCTTTCCTTTTTGATGCTGTCTTTGGATGATCTGTCCACTGATGTAAGTGGATGTTAAAATCCCCTACTGTGGGGTGCCTGGGTGGCTCAGTGGGTTAAAGCCTCTGCCTTCTGCTCAGGTCATGATCTTGGCATCCTGGGATCGAGCCCCGCATCGGGCTCTCTGCTCACTAGGGAGCCTGCTTCCTTCTCTCTCTCTGTGTCAAATAAATAAATAAAATCTTAAAAAAAAATCCCCTGTTATTGATCACTATCAATTAGCTCCTTTATGTTTGTAATTAGCGGTTTTATGCATTTGGGTGCTTCTATGATGGGTGCATAAATATTTACAATTGTTGTATCTTGTCAGATTGTCCCCTTTATTATTATATAGTGCCTCTCTTTGTTTTTACAGTCTTAGTATGAAAGTCTATTTTGTCAGATATAAGTATTGCTACTCTGGTTTTCCATTTGCATGATAAATGTTTCTCCATACCCTTACTTTCTATCTGCATGTGAGTCTCTTACAGGCAGTATAGAGATGGATATCACCCAATGTCTTTTGATTGGAGCATTTAATCCATTACATTCAAAGTAATTATTCATCAGTATGTATTTAAGGCCATTTTGTTACTTGTTTTGTGGTTGTTTTTCTGATCCTTTCTTCTCTTGTTCTTTCATAGTTTCCTGACTTTTTTTAGTGATATATCTGGATTCTTTTCTCTCTATTCTTTGCATATCTATTACTGATTATTATTACCATTTGGTTTGTATATAACATATTCTGCATATAGCTGTCTATATTAGGTTGATGGCTGCTTATATTCGAGTGCTTTACTCAAACTCTTTGCTCCTTCACCACATTTCTGATATATGGTGTCATACTGTATATACATCCTTTTGTGATTTCTATTTTTTTTTTTTACTCTATTTATGGTCTTTCCTTTCCACTTAAAGAATTCCCTTTAACATTTCTTGTAGGGCTGGTTTAGTTGTCATGAACTCCTTCAGCTTTTTGTCTTAGAAACTGTTTCTCCTTCTATTCTGAATAGTAGCCTTGCTGAATAGAGTATTCTTGGCTGCAGATTCTTCCCTTTCAACACTTGGAATATATTAAAAATCCCCTGATAGCCTTATAGGGTTTCCCTTGTATGTAACTTTCTTTCTTTTCTCTTGTTGTTGTTGTTGTTTTTTTTTTTTTTTTTTTTAAGATTTATGTATGTATTTGAGAGAGAGTGGGGGAAGGGGCAGAGGGAGACACACAGACTTCCTGCTGAGCAAGGAGCCTGACGTGGGGCTCAATCCCAGGACTCTGAGATCATGACCTGAACCGAAACCGAGTCGGTCACTCAACTGACTGAGCTACCCAGGGACCCCTTCTCTTGCTGCTTTAAAATTTTTTTTTCTTTATTGCTACTTTTGCCATGTTAATGACTATGTGTCTTGAGGTAGACCTACCTCCTTGAGTAGATCTTGGTGGGGGAATCTCTGTGTTTCCTGGAGCTGCATATTAGTTGCCTTCCCCAGATAGGGAAGTTTTTAGCTATTATTTCTTCAAATAAATTTTCTGTCCCCCCCACCCCTTTTTCTTATTTCTTAGTAATCTTTACACCCATTGTGGGACTCAAACTCATGACCCTGAGACCAAGTCACATGTTCTTCTGACTGAGCCAGCCCCCTTATCTCTTTTTTCCACTCTGGAATCCCTATAATGGGAATGCTTTTAGGCTTGATGGAGTCACTGAGTTTCCTAAGTCTATTCTCATTTTGCATGATTTTCGTTTTCTCTCACCTTCTCCGCTAGAGTACTTTCCATTACTCTGCCCTCGAGGGCACTCATTTTTTACTCTGTTTCCTTTAGCCTGCTATTTATTCCACCTGGTGTATTTTAAATCTCCTTTACTGTGCTCTTCATCTCTGATTCGTTCTTTTTTGTGTTTTCTGTCTCTTTGTTAAGGGTTTCACTGATGTCCTCCACCCTTTACTCGAGTCCAGTGAGTAACTTTATGACCATTACTTTAAATCCCTTTTCAGGCATATTATTTCTAACCGTTTTGCTTTGGTCTCCTCCTGGGGTTTTGTCCTGTTCTTTCATTTGGTCTAACTTGTGTCTGTTTCTGTGGGTTAGGAAATTCAGCAGGATCTCTTGCCCTTGAAAGTAATGGCCTTATGAAGAAGAGGTCCTTCAGCGTCCAGCAGTGTGATGTCTCCTGTTCACCAGAACCTGCCACTTCAGGGTCGTCTCCTAGGTGTGTTGCATCACCCGGCTGGGTCCTGGCTGCCTTTTCCTTCAGTCCATTCATCTGCAGAGGCTCTCTGTGCCTGTTGGAGGCAGGGTGTGCAATTTTAACAATGTGCACAGTCTTAACAACGTGTGCCTCCGGCTTCCACAGAGGCCCTGCACATGCCCAAATTGCGAGATGTGGTGTTGGCAAGATTTGTGCTGGTCTTCTGGGGGTGGGGGCCTTCAGTGCCAGTACTGAGGCAAGAGTGAATGGGAGGAGTGGACCCACCAAAGTGGCGGGAGGGGGGTTGGTGTAAGCAAATTAGGTAGGGGATGTCACCTCTGTGCTGGTGTCCACAGGTGGCTGTGTGTTTATGCTGAGGGAGTCCCTCCAGGACCCACTCTGAGGTGTGTAAATAACTCTTTCTCTTGTCTGCCTCAGGTGTTTTTCAGACTGCTGCTTCCACGCTGTATCTCCACAGGCTGTTTCATGCTGTCTTTTAAAGTGAAGGGACTCAGCTTCCTATCACCCTTTGGGCTCTCCCAGAGTCGAGCCCTCTGATTTTTCAAACTCCAGGCTTTAAATCTTGCGGGATATAAGAACTCAAAGTTCGGCTCCTCTCACTCTCAGAGCCCAATGTTTTGGGGATTTGTAATCCCTGTGTGGGCTCCTTGGTATGGCAGTCTATTTGTCTCCATCTTCCATATTTGCAGCTCCTTCTCGCCCATGGATGTGCTTGGTCCCTTTAGGTCCCTTCCCACCCTCTTCTTCAGCATGATCTCTTCTCTACCTTTAGCTGTGGACTTTGTTCTGCTAGTCTTTGGGTCATTTTCTGGATTATTTACAGTGATGTGAGTGTTATCTAGTTGTAGTCATAGGATGAGGTAAGTTTAAGGTCCTCTTATGCCACCACTTTGGCCCCCTCCTACGTTCCACTTTATATAAGAGAACCTCCCCAGGAAAAATTTGATAAGATAGAGTAAAAACTCACTAATTCAGGTCACTTTAATCCTAACATAGAATTGCACAAAATGTGCAGTGTGCATTTTCCACCCAATAACTTGGACTTAGTTTCCAGACCTTCTTGGATTTAAGGAGCCCCAGCACCCCTATCCACCTCAGATATCCATCCTCATGGCTGCTCCCTGGACCTTTCCTTACCAGGAACCACTCCTACTCCATAATGTCTACTGTCCATGTTGGTCTCTGACAGCCTGTCCTTTGCCTCCCTCATTCCTACTGCACCTTTTCTTTGTCTCCATTGACACCTGTGGGACCATTACTATTTTCTCCCAGCCCCTCATGGCCCTTCATAAAACCAAACCACTGGTCAGTTTGAACCCAAGGTGACTACTTTAGTTGCTCTCAACATCTTCCCTCCATTCATTCATCAGCCCACCCAATCATCTGTCCATTCATCCATCCAAAAGTATCTACTGAACACCTATGATGAGGTGATTGTTCAGTCGCCCAATAAATGTTTTACAAAGGGGTGGATATATGAAGGAGTTGGTAGATTAGTGAGTTTGCCTGCCAACTTGTTAATGCAATTAAAAGCCCATTAAGAACAAAAACAAAATTTCAAAGTGAAAATGTAAACAGTCTAGGTAAAAAATATTTCTCAATTCATCCATGTATATTCAATTACAGGTAATGGACTTCACCAAAACACCCATTAAATGTTAATTATAAAGGGGCAAGATGGTAGAGGAGTAGGAGACCCTATTTCAAGTGGTCCCTTTTTTTTTTTTTTAAAGATTTTTTTTTAATTTATTTATTTGAGAAAGAGACAGTGAGAAAGACCATGAGAGGGGAGAAGGTCAGAGGGAGAAACAGACTCCCCATGGAGCTGGGAGCCTGATGTGGGACTCGATCCCAGAACTCCGGGATCATGACCTGAGCTGAGGGCAGTTGCTTAACCAACTGAGCCACCCAGGCGCCCCTCAAGTGGTCCCTTAATTGAGCTAGATATCTACCAGAGCACTCTGAATACCCAGGAAATCAACCTGAGATGTAATATTAGACAATGCTGGATCTCTACAGGGACAGAGGATCATCAGTGGAGAGGTACAGAGGAGTTGGGAGTGCACGGACTGATATCAGAGGATAAACAGAAGGGGGAGGGAGCCACCAGAAGCTAGCCACTGGAAAGTAATACCCCAGTGCAAAAGTGCCCTACGCTTGGGGACCAGGGGCTGCAAGTCAGAAAGGGACTGATAATAGCACTCAAACAGAACAAAGGGGACTTAAGGGACAATTGGGATCAGGCGGCTTCAGGCATGGACCTAAGCCCACGGTCCCAGGATGGTGGTCCCTGGGGTTGGCAGCTGGTGGGGCCACCACAGGTGCCTCTGCTGCCTCCACTGCTGCTGGGCCTGAGCTCACCTGGCATGAGCTCCAGTCAGTGGTTCAGAAACAGCAGCTGCTGGGACCGGGCTCACTTGGACCAGTACTGCTCATGGTTTTGGTGGCACAGAGGTACAGAGACAAGTGGGAGCCTTGTGCAACCACGGAGACAGTGGCTGGAGTTGCACACCGCCTGTGGGAGGCTGTGGTGTTCAAGGGAGTTTGCAGAGGGGGAGTGCGTGTGTTCTGGACCATTCAGAGAGGAGCAGACTGTGGCGTCTCTCTGAGGTGGAAGTCTGGGTGCAGAGAGGTTACTTTGCTCTGACCCTCTGAAAAGGTACAAAAAGCTGCCCGAGAACAAAAGCTTGAAAAACCAGTTTCCATGGAGCCCAGCCCCTTAACAGGAGGCAGGGCAACTCCACCGAAGCAAGAATGACTGAAAAACAACACGGCAGGCCCCTTTCCCCAGAAGGCAAGCCGAAAGAACAAGAGAACAACAATCACAGGGGCCCCATAAAACTAAAACCCCAGGGGCATAGGAAACCTCAATTTCATCTGCTCCCAGGAATTCAGCTAGATAGTTATCAAACCATTCTGAACACCTACAAACTCAACAGGAGATTGAAGAGAACTACCAGCAATTCTAGGAACAGAAAAGAGACCACCTTCTGGAAGGTAGGATGTGCAGAGAAGGGAATCTGAGGTGATGTATGGGAAGACAGACCATGGGGGGTAGGGGCCAGCTCCTGGCAAGTGGTGGAGCAGTGGAGCACAAAATCAGAACTTTTAGAAGTCAGCTCCACTGAGGACATCGCTCCAGAGGCTAAGTGGGGGGTGTAGCCCGCACTGGGACAGTGTGGTCTCAGGACCCATGAGGTCACAGAGAGACTAGGGGTGCCCGATAGGGCAAAGCTCCCAGGTATTGGGGTGGGGAAGCTGGCTGCAGCGACGGAGCCAGGGCGTGGGCTCTCAGCTTGGGGTTACCTTAAACCATGATCTCAGGCATAGGCCACGGCTCTTCGAGCAGGGACCCCACATGTGGCAGATTTGGGGAGACACCTCCTCTCCACTGGGAGGAGTGGCGTGGGTGCACACTGCACGAATCTGCTGGATTTGGAGACTCCAAATGGGGCTGTGCGCCGGAGATAGAAATGCTCCATCCCAGGCTGCTTGAGCACAGAATGCAGCTGGAGACCAGGGAGGCAGGAGTGATTGGGAGGCTGTCGTTTTCATTCTCCGTCCTCCAAAACTGTATGGCAAGTTTTCAGGGAACAGAAGCTACTGAGAGCAAACCTAAGCAGATTGCTTATCCTGGCCCCTGGGAAGGGCGGGGCAGTTCTACCTCAGGCGAAGACATTTGAAATTCACTGCAAGTCTACCGATCAATGAAAACTGCAAAACGCCAGTGGTAGGGAAATGCAACACATAGAATTCATGGCTCTTTTCCAATGATTCTTTAGTCTTTCAAAGTTAAATTTTTAAAAATTTCTTAAAATTTTCATTGTTCTATTCTTTCCCTTCACTGATTTTATACATACATTTTGGGATGCAGTTTCTTCTAACAGACCAAAATACACCCTAACTTTAGCATATGGCTCTATTTACCAACCTAATCATTATCTATTTTTTCCTTTTTTCTCCCGCTGGTTTTGGGTCTCTTCTGATGTGGTTAGTGTATATTTTTCTGGGGTCGTTGTTACCCTTTTAGCATTTTGTTTTCTCATTCATCTATCCCTCTCTGGACAAAACGACAAGGTGGAAAAACCTCAAAAAAAAAAAAAAAAAAAGACAAGAGGCAGTACAAACCTAATCAATATGGACATTAGTAAGATGTAGAGTTCAGAATGATAATTATAGATATTAGCTGGGCTTAATCTAACCAAGTGGAAATAAAAAAAGCTATTAACGAGGTACAATAGAAAAATGGAGGCTCTAATGGCTAGGATAAATGAGGCAGGAGAGAGAATTAGTGATGAGAAGACCAAATGATGGGGAATAAAGAAGCTGAGACAAAGAGAGATAAACAACTACTGGACCTCAAGGGGAGAATTCGAGAGAAAAGTGATGCTATAAGATGGACCTCAAGGGAAGAATTCGAGAGAAAAGTGATGCTATAAGATGAAACAATATTAGAATAATTGGGATCACAGAAGAAAAAGAGAGGGGGAGAAGGTATATTGGAGCAAATTATATCAGAAAATTTCCCTAATTTGGCAAAGGGGACAAGCATCAAAATCAATAAAAATAGGTAAACATCCCATCATCTAATAGTAAAACTTACAAGTCTCAGTGACAAAAAGAAAATCCTGAAAGCAGCTCAGGACAAGAGGTCTATAATATACAATTGTAGAAATATTAGATTGACAGCAGACCTATCCACAGAGACGTAGCAAGCCAGAAAAGAGTGGCATGATATATTCAGAGCACTAAATGAGAAAAAAAATGCAGCCAAGAATACTATATCCAGCTAGGCTGTCACTGAAAATAGAGATAAAAGCTTCCAGGACAAACAAAAACAAAGAATTTGGAAACACCAAACCAGCCCTACAGGAAATATTGAAAGGGGTCCTTTAAGCAAAGAGAAAGCCTAAAAGGAACAGAGCCAATATACAGTAACAGTCACCTTATATATATAGGCAATATAATGGTGTCAAATTAATATCTTTTAATAGTTACCCTGAATGTAAATGGGCTACATGCCCCAATCAAAAGACACAGGGCATCAGAATGGATAAAAAAAACAAGACCCACCAATATGCTGTCTATAAGAAACTCATTTTATACCCAAAGACACCTTCAGATTTAAAGTGTGTGTGGGGGGGACAATTTACCATGCTAATGGACATCAAAGGAAAGCAGAGGTGGCAATCCTTATATCAGGTAAATTAGATGTTAAGCCAAAGACCATAATACGAGATGAGGAAGGACACTATATCATACTTAAAGGGTCTTCCCAACAAGAAGATCTAACAATTATAAATATCTATGCCATTAACATGGGAACAGCCAATTATATAAACCAGTTAATAAATTTATATCAGATAAATTAGATTTTAAGGCAGAGACTATAACAAGAGAAGAGGAAGGACACTATACCATACTTAAAGGGTCTGTCCAATAAGATCTAACAGTTTTAAATATCTATGCCCCTAACATGGGAGCAGCCAATTATATAAGCCAATTATTAACAAAATCAAAGAAACACATCAATAATAATACAATAGTAGTACAGGACTCCAACACCCCCATCACTGAAATGGACAGATCATCTAGGCAAAAGATCAACAAAGAAATAAAGGCTTTTAATGACACACTGGATCAGATGGACATCACAGATATATTCAAAACATTCCATCGCAAAGCAACAGAATACACATTCTTCTCTAGTGCACATGGAACATTCTCCAGAATAGATCACATCCTGGGTCACAAATCAGGTCTCAACTGCTACCAAAAGATTGGGATCATTCCCTGCATATTTTCAGACCACAATGCCATGAAACTAGAACTCCATCACAAGGGGAAAGTTGGAAAGAACTCCAATACATGGAGGCTAAAGAGCATTCTACTAAAGAATTAAAAAAATTCATGGAAATAAGTGAAAATGAAAACACAACTGTTCAAAATCTTTGGGACATAGCAAAGGCGGTTTTGAGAGGAAAGTATATAGCAATATGAGCCTTTCTCAAAAACAAGAAAGATCTCAAATACATAACCTAACCCTACACCTAAAGGAGCTGAAGAGAAAGAACAGCAGAGAAAGCCTAAACCCAGCAGGAGAAGAGAAATAATAAAGATCAGAGCAGAAATCAACGAAATAGAAACCAAAAGTACAGTAGAACAAATCAACAAAAGTAGGAGCTGGTTCTTTGACAGAATTAATAAGACTGATAAACCCCTGGCCAGACTTATCAAAAAGAAAAGAAAGGACCCAAATTAATAAAATCATGAATGAAAGAGGAGAGATCACAACCAACACCAAAGAAATACAAACAATTATAAAAACAAACTATGAGCAACTATATGCCAGTGAATAGACAATCTGGAAGAAATGGATGCATTCCTAGAGACACATAAACTACCAACACTGAACCAGGAAGAAATAGAAAACCTGAACAGACCCATAATCACTAAGGAGATTGAAGCAGTCATCCGAAATCTCCTAACAAACAAGAGCCCAGGGCCAGACGGCTTCCCAGGGGAATTCTACCAAACGTTTTTTTTTTTTAATTAACATATAATGTATTATTTGCCCCAGGGTACATGTCTGTGAATCATCACGCTTACACATTTCACAGCACTTACCATAGTCTACCAAACACTTAAAGAAGAATTAATACCTATTCTGAACTTGTTCCAAAAATAGAAATGGAAGAACTTCTAAATGCGTTTTATGAGGCCAGCAATACTTTGATCCCCAAACTAGGCAAATACCCCATCAAAAAGGGGAATGACAGACCATACCCCTGATGAAATGGATATAAAAATTATTACCAAAATACTAGCCAATAGGATCCAACAGTACATTAAAAGGATTATTCACCACAATCAAAATCACCTGGGATTTATTCCTAGGCTTCAAGTTTGGTTTGACATCCACAAATCCATCAATGTGATACAATATATTAGTAAAATAAAGAACAAGAACCATATGATACTCTCAATAGATGCTGAAAAAGCATTTGACAAAGTACAGCATCCTTTCTTGATGAAAACTCTTCATAATCTGGGGAAATCATAATATCAATAACCTAAAAGCCATCTATGAAAAACCCACAGTGAATAACATTCTCAATGGGGAAAAACAGAGCTTTTCCCCTCAGGTCAGGAACATGGCTGGGCTGTCCACTATCACCACTGCTATTCAACACAGTACTAGAAGTCCTAGCCTCAGCAATCAGACAACAGAAAGAAATAAAAGGCATCCAAATTGGCAAAGAAGAAGTCAAACTCTCACTCTTTGCAGATGATATGATACTTGTGTGGAAAACCCAAAGACTCCACTCCAAGACTGCTAGAACTCATACAGGAATTCAGTCAAGTGTCAGGATATAAAATCATTTCACAGAAATCAGTTGCATTTCTGTACACCAACAACAAGACAGAAGAAAGAGAAATTAAGGAGTCGATTTCATTTACAATTGCACCCAAAACCATAATACACCTAGGAATAAATCTGACCAGAAAGGCAAAGAATCTGTACTCAGAAAACTATAAAGTGCTCATAAAAGAAATTGAGAAGACACAAAGAAATGGAAAAATATTCTGCGCTCATGGACTAGAAGAACAAATGTTGTGAAAATGTCTAAGCTACCTCAAGCAATCTACACATTTAATGCAATCCCTATCAAAATACCATCAATTTATTCCAAAGAAATGGAACAAATAATCCTAAAGTTTATATGGAACCACAAAAGACCACGAATAGCCGGAGGAATGTTGAAAAAGAAAACCAAAGTCGGTGGCATCACAATTCCTGATTTCAAGCTCTATTACAAAGCTGTAATCATCAAGACAGTACTGGCACAAAAACAGACACATAGATCAGTGGAACAGAAGACAGAGCCCAGAAATGGACCCTCAACTCTATGGTCAAATCATCTTCAACAAAGCAGGAAAGAATATTCAATGGAAAATAGACAGTCTTTTCAATAAATGGTGTTAGAAAAATTGGACAGCCACATGTAGAAGAATGAAACTGGACCATTTCCTTACACCACACACAAAAATAGACTCAAAATGGATGAAAGACCTCAATGTGAGACAGGACTCCATCAAAATCTTTGAGGAGAACACAGGCAGCAACCTCTCCGACCTCAACCGCAGCAACTTCTTCCTAGAAATATCACCAAAGGCAAGGGAAGCAAGGACAAAAATGAACTGGGACTTCATCAAGATCAAAAGCTTTTGCACAGCAAAGGAAACCATCAACAAAACCAAAAGACAACTGACATATCAGATAAAGGGCTAGTATGCAAAATCTATAAAGAACTTCTCAAACTCAATACCCAAAGAACAAATAATCTAATCAAGAAATGGGCAGAAGACATAAACAGACATTTCTCCAAAGAAGACATCCAAATGGCCAACAGACACATGAAAAAATGCTCAACATCACTCGGCATCAGGGAAATACAAATCAAAACCACAATGAGATACCACCTCACACCAGTCAGAATGGCTAAAATTAACAAATCAGGAAACAACAGATGTTGGTGAGGATGTGAAGAAAGGGGAACCCTCCTACACTGTTGATAGGAATGCAAGCTGGTGCAGCCACTCTGGAAAACAGTATGGAGGTTCTTCAAAAAATTGAAAATAGAGTTCCCCCATCACCCAGCAATTGCACTACTGGGTATTTACCCTAAAGATACAAATGTAGTGATCCAAAGGGGCACGTGCACCCGAATGTTTATAGTAGAAATGTCCACAATAGCCATGGAGAGAGCCTAGATGTCCATTAACAGATGAATACATAAAGATGTGGTATATGTATACAATGGAATACTATGCAGCCATCAAAAAACCCTCGAAACCTTGCCATTTGCAATGACGTGGATGGAACTAGAGAGTATTATGCTAAGTGAAATAAGTCAATCAGAGAAAGATAATTATCCTGTGATCTCTCTGATATGAGGAATTTGAGAAATAAGAAAGAGGATCACAACAGAAGGGAGGAAAAATGAAACAAGATGAAACCAGAAAGGGACACAAACCATAAAAGCCTCTTAATCTCAGGAAACAAACTGAGGGTTGCTGGAGGGGAGGAGGGTTGGAGAGATGGGATGGCTGGGTGATGGACATTGGGGAAGATATGTGCTATGCTGAGGCCTGTGAATTGTGTAAGACTGATGAATTACAGACTTGTACTCCTGAAACAAATAATATATGCTATGTTAATAAAAAAACCCAAAAAATCAAAATCAGAACATTGAATCATATCGAAACAAATAAATTTAGCACATTTGAAAAAAAATCCTGTAAGACCCGAACATCAGAGGAAAACAATATATTAAGCTCCTGGTATTGCCTCAGAATCTGTATATTTCTGTGTTTTTTGCTTTTTGGGTTTTTTTAGAGCCTATTTCTTATATACAACTTTTCTCTCTTTTTTTAATTCATTCTCATGATTGTTTTTTTTTTTACCTACTTACCATTTCAATTAGATGTTTAATACAACATATTCCATATTAACTTTTTAACTTAAACTTTATGTGTGTGTATACACACACACACACACACACACACACACGCATAATGTATAAGTTTTAAGATGTTCCTTTTTCTCTATTCAATACTACCTCTCCAGTTTTAACTTCCCTGTATCTCTGGAAAGTTAAGTCCTCTAACAAAGATAACAAGATATACCCAGGCAGAACTGAAATACCCTTCCTAGACCCTTTTGAGGGATTATCACCCACCCCCCTTTTTATTTTGTGGGGTTTTTTTTTTTAATTTTTTTGTCAGTCTTTCTGTGGTTTTTTGTTTTATTTTGTTTCTTGTTTTGTTTTTGTTTTTGGACTTTAGGAATCTTATGCTTGGGGCTCATTTTGACTTTTTTTTTCTCTCCCTTTTTTCTTTCTTTTTAGTGGTGACTTCTGATTTCTCCAAAACTTTCCAGGGTGCACCCTGCCTGGATCATGGTTGATATTTTCAGCTGTACATTCCCTCAACCACCTCTCACCAGAATGACTAGGAGGAGGACCCTCCAGGAGAGGAAAAATTCAGGGACTGTGACCTCTGCCACAGAACTATTGGATATGGACATAAGCAAGATGTCAGAAATAGAATTCAGGGTAACAGTTATCCAGACAATGGCTAGGTTGGAGAAAACCATTAGTGGCAACATAGAATCTCTAAGGGCAGAAGTGAGAGTTGGTCTGGTAGAACTTAAAAATGCTATCCATGAGATCCAATCTAATCTACATACTCTAACACCTAGCGTAAATGAGGCAGGAGATCAAATTAGTGATCTAGAAGACAAACTGATAGAAAAGAAGGATCAGGAGGAGGCCTGGAACAAACATCTTAGAAGCCACGAAAACAGAATTGGAAAAATAAATGACATCATGAAACATTTCAATGTCAGAGTTACTGGGATCTCTGAGAGGATGGAGAGAGGACTAGAAGATATAGTTGAGCAAATCCTAGCTGAGAATTTCTCTAATTGGGGGAACGGAACAAGTATTCATGTCCTAGAGGCAGAGAGGACACCCCCCAGATCAACAAGGGTAGAAAGACCACCAGGCACATGACTGTGAAAGTTGTGAATCATTAATTCAGAGAAAATGTCTTAAGGGCAGCTAGGGGGAAGAGATTCCTTACATACAGAGGGAGGAACATCAGAATAACACCAGACCTGTCCACAGAAACCTGGCAAGCCAGAAAGGGCTGGCAAGACATAGTCAGAGCACTAGATGAGAAGAACATGCAGTCAAGAATACTTTATCTGGCAATACTGACATTCAGAATGGATGGAGAGATACAGAGTTTGCAAGACTGGCAAAGACTAAAAGATCACATGACCTCCAAGCTGGCACTACAAGAAATATTAAGGGGGGGTTCTACAAAAGAATAAAGATCCCAACAGTGATATAGAACAGAAATTTACAGAGACAATCGATAGAAACAAGGTCCTCACAGGCAACATGATGACAATAAAAACATATCTTTCAATAATCACTCTAACATGAATGGCATAAATGTTCCCATAAAACAGCATGAGGTTGCAGATTGAATAAAAAGACAGGACCCATCCATATGTTGTCTACAAGAGACACATTTTGAACCTAAAGATATACCCAGACTGAAAGTGAAGGGCTGCAGAACCATCTTTCATGCCAATGGGCCTCAAAAGAAAGCTGGGGTAATGATTCTCATATCAGACAAATTAAATTTTAAGCTAAAGACTTTAGTCAGAGTTGCAGAAGAATACTACATCATTCTTAAAGTGTCTATCCAACAAGAAGATCTAAGAGTTGCAATATTTATGTTCCCAACATGGGAGCAGCCAAATACATAAGCCAACTGTTAATCAAAATAAAGAGACATATTGATAAAAATACATTAATTGTAGTGGATCTTAACATGCCACTCTCAACAATAAATCGTCTAAGCAGAAAATCAACAAAGAAATAAGAGCTTTGAATGATACACTTGACCAGATGGACCTCATAGATATATGCAGAACATTCCATCCTAAAAAAACAGAATACTCATTCTTGAGCACACATGGGACTTTCTCCAGAACAGACTACATACTGGGTCACAAATCAGGTCTCAACCAGTACCAAAAGATTGAGATTATTCCCTGCATATTCTCAGACCACAATGTTTTGAAACTGAAAATCACAAGAAAAAGTTTAGAAGAAATTCAAATACTTGGAAGCTGAAGACCATCCTTCTCAAGAATGTTTGGATCAACCAGGAAATCAAAGAAGAACTTAAGCAATTCATGGAAACCAATAAGAATGAAGACACATTGGTCCAAAACCTATGGGATACAGCGAAGGCTGCCCTAAGGGGGAAGTACACAGCCATCCAAGCCTCACTCAAAAAAATGGAAAAATCCTGAATACACCAACTCTCTTTACACCTTAAAGAATTGGAAAATCAACAACTAAGCCAACCCCATGTAATAATTAAGATTAGAACAGAGATCAATGAGTTAGAAACCAGAAATACAGTAGAACACATCAATGAAACTAGAAGTTGGTTCTTTGAAAGAATTAATAAGATCAATAAACCACTGGCCGCTAATCCAAAAGAAAAGAGAAAGGACCCAAATTAATAAAATTAAGAGTGAAAGGGGAGAGAGAGAACGACTAACACCAAGGAAATAGAAACAATCATCAGAAATTATTACCAACAGCTATATACCAGTAAATTAAGCAACCTAGAAGACATGGATGCATTCCTGGAAACCTATAAACTCCCAAGACTGAAACAGGAAGAAATTAACAACTTGACTAGACCCATAATCGTAATGAGATTGAAGTACTGATCAAAAACTTCCCCAAAAAACAAGAGTCCAGGACCTGATGGATTTCCTGGGGAATTCTACCAAACATTCAAAGAAGAAATAATACCTATTCTCCCGAAGCTGTTTCAAAAAAATAGAAATAGAAGGAAAACTTCCAGACTCTTTCTATGAAGCCAGCAATACCTTGATTCCCAAACTAGGCAGAGACCCCATCAAAAAGGAGAATTTCAGACCAATATCCCTGATGAATATGGTTGCCAAGATTCTCAACAAGATCCTAACTAATAGGATCCAACAGTACATTAAAAAGATTATCCATCATGACCAGGTGGGATTTATCCCTGGGATGCAAGGGTGGTTCAACATTTGCGAATCAATCAATGTGATAGAACAAATCAATAAGAGAGAAGAACCACAGGGTCCTCTCAACTGATGCCGAGAAAGCATCTGACAAAATTCAGCATCCTTTCCTGATTAAAACTCCTCAGAGTATAGGGATAGAGAGAATATTGTTCAACTTCAAAAAATCCATCTATGAAGAACCCACAGTGATTATCATTCTCAATGGGGAAAAGCTGAGCACCTTCCCATTGAGATCAGAAACAGGACAAGGATGCCCACTCTTGCCACCATGGTTCAACATAGTACTAGATGTCCTAACAACAGTAATCAGACAACAAAAATAAATAAAAGGTATTCAAATTGGCAAAGAAGAAGTCAAACTCTCTCTCTTCACAGATGACATGATACTTTATGTGGAAAACCGAAACCACTCCATCCCCAAATTACTGGAACTCATACAGTAATTCAGTAATGTGGAAGGATACAAAATCAATGCACAGAAATCAGTTGGTTCTTATACACTAACAGTGAAACTGTAGAAAAGGAAATTAGAGATTCCATTTACAATAGCACCCAAAACCGTAAGATATCTTGGAATATACTTAACCAAAGAGGTAAAGGATCTATACTTGAGGAACTACAGAACACTCATGAAAGAAACTGAAAACGACACAAAAAGATGGAAAAAGAGTCCATGCTTATGGATAAGAATAAATATTGTTAAAATGTCTATGTGGCCCAGAGCAATCTATAGTTTCAAAGCCATCCTGATCAAAATACCATCGACATTTTTCAAAGTGCTGGAATAAACAATCCTAAAATTTGTATGGAACCAGAAAAGACCTCAAATAGCCAAGGAAACGTTGAAAAAGAAAAACAAAGCTGGGGGAATCACGTTGCCTGATTTTAAGCTTTATTACAAAGCTGTGATCACCAAGACAGCATGGTACTGGCACAAAAACTAGACATACAGAGACCAATGGAACAGAGTAGAGAGCTCAGATATGGACCCTTAACTCTATGGTCAAATAATGTTCAACCAAGCAGGAAAAAATATCCACTGGAAAAAAGATAGTCTCTTCAATAAATGGTGTGGGGAAAATTGGACAGCTATATACAGAAGCATGAAACTCGACCATTCTGTTACACCATACACAAAGATAAACTCAAAATGGATGAAAGACCTCAATGTGAGACAAGAATCCATTAAAATCCTAGAGGAGGACATAGGCAGTAACCTCTTTAACATCAGCCACAGCAAATTCTTCCAAGACTATCTCCAAAGGCAAGGGAAACAAAAGCGAAAATGAACTTTTGGGACTTCATCAAGATAAAAAGCTTCTGCACAGAAAAGCAAACAGTCAACAAAACTAAGAAGCAATGCACAGAATGGGAGAAGATATCCGCAAATGACACTACAAACAAAGGTCTGATATCTAAGATATATAAAGAACTCCTCAAACTCAACATTCACAAAACAGATAATCACATCAAAAAATGGGCAGAAGACATGAACAGACACTTCTCCAACGAAGACATACCAATAGCTAACAGACACAAGAAAAAGTGTCCATCATCATTAGCCACTAGGGAAATTCAAATAAAAACCACATTGAGATACCACCTTACACCAGTTAGAATGACAAAGATTAACAAGGCAGGAAACAAGAAATGTTGGAGAGGATGTGGAGAAAGGGTTAACCTCTTCCACTGTTGGTGGGAGTGCAAGTGGGTACAGCTACTCTGCAAAACAGTATGGAGATTCCTCAAAAAATTAAAAATAGAGCTGCTCTATGACCCTGCCATTGCACTACTGGGTATTTGGTATTTAGGGTACCTGGGTACACTAAAGGTACAGATGTAGTGAAAAGAAGGTCCACATGTACTCCAATGTTCATAGCAGTGATGTCCACAATAGTCAAACTTTGGAAAGAGCTGAGATGCCCTTCAACAGATGAATGGGCAAAGAAGATGTGGTCCATATATACAATGGAATATTACTCAGCCATCAGAAAGGATAAATACCCAACTTTTGTATCAACACGGACAGGACCGGAGATTATGCTCAGTGAAATAAATCAAGCAGAGAGACTCAATTATCATATGGTTTCACTTACTTGTGGAGCATAAGGAATAGCATGGAGGACATTAGGAGAAGGAAGGGAAAAACGAAGGGGAGGGAAATCAGGGAGGGAGACAAACCATGCGAGATTATGGACTCTGAGAACCAAACAGGGTTTTAGAGGGGGGGGCGGGTGGTGGGTATTAAGGACGGCACATATTGCCTGGAGCGCTGGGTGTTACATGCAAACAGTGAATCATGGAACACTACATCAAAAACTAATGATGTACTGTATGGTGACTAACATAACAACAATAAAAAAATAAATGTTAATTATAATTGCCTTATATATTCATTACGATACTACTACTAACAGTAGTAATAAAAATAGCTAAACCTTAAGTGCTTCTTACTCGCTGGGCATCATGCTGAGCTATTTACATGCATTATCTCAATTAATCTTTACATGACCTTATGCAGTAGGTGCCGTTTCAGAGAAGGACTCCTGAGCTACAAATGTGAAGTTATTTGCCCCAGGGTTATTTACTCTCCTGCAGGTCGAAAGTGGTGGAACTGGAATCTGAATCCGGCTCAATCTGACTCTAGCACTTATCTTAATAGCAGTGTTATTGCTTCAACTTACTCCTAACTTAATAGCAATATCATTTGGTAAAAAATACGGCTAAAGAGATAATAGAGCCATATTTCTTTCTCCATTGGGAAAGACAGGGCCATGTGGTGAGAAGAAAACACTAAACCAGGAGACAGGCAAACTGTGCTCGCTCCCTGTCTCTGACAAAATTTCTGGGTCTCAGTTTCCCACTCTGAGAGCAGAGGAGTCGTAGCAGGAGCTACTCAGGGGACGGCTGGAGTAGATACACTACGAACTTCACGCATATTTTCCTCCAAGTCCGAGGTACGGAGGTTTGACCACTGTCACTAAGAGTGACACGTGGCAGAAACATCTGAAGAGGGAGTATTTTTGAGTCCGCTCGGAGCAGAGACACAGCAAATCAGCTGAGCGAGCAGGGCCGGGGGGCAGGCCCCCACGGGTGGGGCAGCTGGCGCAGAGGAGCCCCTACGAAGGGGACCTGCTCGGGTGCGCGACCCTGGGCTCGGGGCCATTTCCTGATTTTACTGCTGGCAGCATGTTGCTGACCTTCTTTCCTGCCAGAAGGGGCCTGTCACCGGGGAGGCTCCTGCTTCTCTGTCCCCTCTGCTCGTCTGAACTCTTCAACCTGAAGCCCTGGAGCGTGTTCAGGATTATCTGACACTTGTGAACTGCTGCACAGGAAGAAAAGGCCCCTCCCCAAGCCACACACGGAGCTGCCCAGACTCTTCCACCCTGGGGACTCGGCTGGAAAATGGCCTTGGAGCTGCCAGGGAAGGCATTCCAAGGCCAGAGCTCACTTAAAGACACAGGACTGATGGGTGGCTCGTTAGTCCACCCCCCCCACCCCCCCCGCCCCCAGTGCTTAGGCCCAAGGAAGCCTACAAATGGCGGCCTGCGCCCAGAAGCCTGAGAGAGCTCGGTATGACGGCGTGACAAGACCCAGGCCGGCACTAACAGAGCTGGCTACCTGCCTCCTGCCCAGGATGAGGAGATTCTAAGGTAGATGCTCTCTGCCCAGCACCCCCAGCAAGCTGACCGAGTGTTGCGTGCATGAGCAAAACATTCTTGGCACTGCAGGCCTGGTTTCTCTGTTCCATAGGTCAGGACCTGCCATTCTTTCAAACACCTGGGTCTAACCTCTTTGAGGCCTGAACAAACACAAGGGACCTGGGAGGAGCAGGTGAATTGGCTCAGCCTGTCTCCACACCAAATGACCAAAAGCAACATTCAGATTTCCATGGGAGGCCAGTCTGGTCCCCCAACAGAACCCCCCACCCCCACAGATTCTCACAACAGAGTACTCGGTGAGAACATCAGTTGTCACCCAGTGGAAAGCTATTTCTTTGATTTATTTTTTCCTCCCAGGAACTAGAGTTGAAAGAATCATGAAAGCTCTTGGTCTTTTTTTTTTTTTAATTTTATATATTCCATTAAACTCCAGTCCCTTGAGATGTTCTCAGAAAGTTTCTGTGGCTTAATGTATTTGAGTAACTCTAAATGTAACATGAAACATAAGCAATGTATATTGAAGGCTCTGAAAAGTCCTGCATTAAGAAAACTGTTTAACCTAGCATTTTTTAAACTTCTTTGATCCTCTAGAGACATTGCCTTCTGTGTCCCACCCTCCCCACCTATGGCAGGGCACGCTCTGACTGACACAACTCTCCACAGAAAGAATTTTGTACCGGGTGGGCCTGAGTGAATTCAGGACAAGGCCATCTCCCCCTGGGATTACTGCAACTGCCTCTTCTGGCCAGGATCCTACAATAACTAATCTCACCTCCTGCAGGTTTATTCCCCTTCCCCCAATGCATCCTCCTCGTCTTTCTAAACACAAATCTGTGCAGGCCACTTATTTTCTGAAACTCCATACTGGGCTCCCACTGCCTTTAGGATTATGTCCAAACTCCTTTGCTGGTACTCACTTTGACCTGAACCTTAATGCCCAACCCCTGCCCATCCCATGTCTTCCCATACCCCGGACACATCCTCCTGTTTCCCAAATACCGTGGGTCCTTGCACAGCTCCACATTTTCATTCAAGTGCCTAGAAGGCCCCCTTTCACCCAGGCCAACTCCTACTCAAACTGAAAGGCCCAGCTTAAATGTCACCTCTCATTAGGAAGGCTTCCTTGTCCCATTGCATTCTCTACCCTCAGGGTAGTACTAATTCTTTTCTTCTCCGGACTGTCGTGACACTCTGGGCATATCTTTATCACAGCATGTATCACCTTGCATTACAATTATTTGTTGACATTCTGGTTTCAATTATTTTTTCTAGAGAGAGAGCGCGCGCACATGTGTGCAAGTGTGAGTAGGCAGGGAAAGGCACAGGAAGAGGGAGAGAGGGGATCTTAAGTGGGCTCTGTGCCCCTCATGGAGCCCAAGCCCACAATCCTGAGCTGAAATCAAGAGTCAGACGCTTAACCAACGGACCCACCCAGGCGCTGCTCAGTTTAAATCATTAAAGAAATGTATTCAGCAGGGTATCCTCTTTGTGCCAGGGACCATCCCAGGGATGACATAAAAGTTCAGTCCAGCAAAAATGTCTGAGTGTTCCGCTATGAACAGGGGGCCACCTTAGCTGCAAGATTACAAAGGCAAATACAAGAACCTCAGGCTGATGGGAACCCAAGAAAATAAAAAAGCCATCGTTACCTGCTGTGGCCAGGGTAATAATAAAGGTATGTGTTAGGTATGTGGGAGGTCCCCAAGGGAGCAGGCAGCTCTGCGGGGGGAGGGGGGACAGTGAGGGTTTCACAGGTGTGGCCTGAAGGAAGAGCAGAGGTTCATGGGAAGGCTGTGGCGGGGGGGAAGAAGAAAGGCATCTCAGGCAGAAGGAATAGCACATGCACGTAGGATGAGAGCAGGGGGGCCTTCCTGGAGTGGCCGAAAATACACAGAGCAGGGGTTGGGGTGGAGGGTGGGGAAAAGGGGGCCAGTCGGGGGGAGACCAGCCTGGGTACAGGCCTACGTAAAGAGCCTAGACAGTCTGGAGGGCAGTGGGGTCCCACTGAGGGACGGGAGGCAGGAAAGCACACGTGTTTAAGGGAGTTTGTTGTGGCGGTATAGCGGATGACGGGGTGGACGGCTGGGAGGACAAACTAGAGGCAAGGAGGCAGGTCAATTCCAGCAAGAGACCATGAAGTCGTCCTGGGGCCAGACAGCACGGACAGAGTGGGAGAGAAGGAGGACCGGCAGAGTCAGGGAGTAAAGAACTTTGGGATGGACAGTACAACAGTAAATGTATGACCCTAGGCAAGTTACTTAATACAAATTTCAGTCTTCACTGATGATAGAGTGGGCTAACAATAGCTCTTTTGCAGTGCTGTTAGAATTAAATGAGAAAATGTATATAAAGCCTAGCACGCCATAGGCACGGAGTGCATAGAGGGGATGGTTTTTAAGGGCAAGAATGTGTTAATAGGCCAGATGTAGAAGATGAAGGAGAAGGGGGAGCCCAGAGTGGGGGATAGGGATGTCCCCTGCTCACTGAGGTTGGAGATGGGGAAGGACTGGCAAACTTACTTTTCCACATGCGGAGTGAGCCTGAGGTGCTGGGATGTCCAAATGGACGTGTTCCGCAAGCAGTAGGCTCTCCATGAGGCTCCGCAGACAGGAGCACGAAGTTCAGGGCACTGACACTAGTCAGAGTCATGGGACTGGATGAGGGTCTCAGGCATTCAGTACACAGGAAGCAGGGTCAAGGACAGAGTCCTGGGACGCAGGTATGTCGGAGGAGCAGAGGGAAAGACAGCCCAGCAAAAGAAAGCCAGTAGGGCAGCCAGCGAGGTGAAAGGTGGGCCAGCAGAGCAGCTGTCACAGGAGCCACGTGACGGACTGTGGTCAGGAGTATCAGATGCTGTGGGGACGTCAAGTGAAAAGGGGATCTTGGAGTGTCTATGGAGGCTGGCGTTCAAATGATCACTCGTGACCTTCTCCACGCTACATTCAGTAGAGTGGTGGTGGGGGGGAGAACCATACTGCAGGGGGTTAGAGGGTAAATGGGAGGGAGGAAAGGTTAGTGATTATCAGTTTCAAGAAGCCTGGCTACGAAGTAGGGGTGACCGCCACGGGGGGATGAGGGACTGAGGGATGGATTCATTTTTGCAATGGGGGTGTACCTATAAGGTAAAGGAGCTAGTGTGGAGGAGACGTGAGAGAATGGGGGGGGAGCCTAGGGAGATGGGGGAGGTAGGAGCCAGAGTCCAGTTAGAGTGTGAGGAAGACGTGGTCCTTCTACGCCATAGTGGAGGGGTGGATGTGAAGCCCTTACACCACAGCTCCACCACAGACGTGCTCGAGGGAGTGACTCATTCTGCTGGGGCAGGGCTTGGGAAAGGAACCACAAGCATGGCGGGGGAACTCTTCTGTAGGCGAGGAAATTGGAAACCATGGATTGGAGACAGTGGGAATACTGAGCCTGAGAAAGAGAAAGCCAAGTGGAATGAGGAATCACGATTATCTTCAAAGACGTGAAGACCTGTTGTGTGGACAAGGAATTAAGTAGACTTATTTTATGTGGCCTCGGGGGAAAAAGCAGAGCCAACAGGTGAGAGTGGGAAAGACACTCGTTTCAGTGCTCTCTACGGCGGAGAGTTCAAAGACTGGATGGAAAGAGGCTGCCAGTCACCGGAAGAGATGCAGTGGTCACTGCAAGTTGGTGACTTGTGGTCCCTTCCACGTGGCACGGAAGTTGTGGAAGGGATTCCAGCCGGGGGGGAGGGTGGACCCCTGAGGCCCTTCCCTTCCTAGGTCCGGCCCTGGGACATCCCCCTGGTGTGCCGGCCTCCGGCAGCCAGACTGGCGGGCTCCTGTGGCTGGCGTTCCGGCCCGATGGGGAAAGCTCCCACTGAGTAACAAGACAGTCACAGGAAGCAGCTACTTCTAAGCAAAAGTACCAGAATAATGCGGCCGGTCCTCAGTCGCTGCTCTGACGGCCACCCCCGGCCAGACAGAAAACACTTCAGGAACAGTTTGGATTTCCTCCTCAACTTCCCGGTTTGTCTGAGCTCCTGGGTGCGCACGCAAATGGCGCCAGAAATCCCAGTGCTGGGAAGAGGCCGGTGGTCGGTCTGCTGACCTCTTGGCCTCTCAAAGGTCAGAGAGGTCAGCACCGGGTTTCTCCTCTGGGCCACAGCATCTCACTCCTCAACCTTCTGCTCGTAAAGCCTGCGCACTTTTCCCAGCCACCAACCTGCTGGCTGCCTGTGTGTGTGTGTGTGTGTGGGGGGGGAGGGTGGTCAGCATTTACGCCAGCTCTAATCTGCCCAGACGCTGCGCATCTGAGTTGTCATAAAGCCACTGAGGTTGCACGAGCCTTCTCTGACCAGTGTGGCCCGTCGTGATCTCTCTCTTCAGGTGGATAACTGCCACATCCATCACATCTCCAACCTCCCCAGAGTCTCAACTGCCCCTCCCCCAAAGACCTGGTTAAATTTTACCTTCCATTATGCTGGTCGGGGGAGGGGGGGTGGTTGGAAGGACAATAAGGTTGGAAATCCTGGTCCCGTGTGTGTGGGCTTTCAGGACAGCAGAGAGCCACAGCGGGGGAGAGGGAGAAAAGGAAACACTTGGCTAGGCCAGGGGACAGACTAGATCAAAGCAGCATGGGGCAGTGTCCTTGAGGGCGGGGAGGGGTCTCATGTGCCCCTGTAGGACACAAAAGCTGAAGAAGGGGCTCTCGCTGACCCGCTTCTCTGAGCCCGAGTTTCTTTATCTCTAAGGGCGCTGGGAGAATTGAAGCCCCCAGCACAGACTGGGTGCTCCGTAAAAGTGAGTCGCTAGCTCTTTTTCTGGAAAGAAGGCCATGACTTTTAAATCTCATCCAATGTCTCAAGCCCTTTGACCAGTGTGTTCCCCCGGCCGCCCTGACTGATGCTGCAGGCAGGGCCCTTCGCCGGGTGCATGCGAAGTCCGCACAAACTCAGGGATGAGATTTCTTTTTTTTTTCCTTAGTGGGTTATCAATGCCTTGAGAGCAAAGTCTATTTCTGACTTTCGACTGTGCTCAATAAATATCTGTCCTCTGAATGAATACGTATATGGATAAATACATGAATGAAGAAATAAACCAATGCTGCTTCGAATGATTTTCTGATTATTTTTTGTGCTCAGATTACAATGTCAGGGAGAATGACTTCTCCGGGACAGGTCTACTTTTTGTATTGGCCACACTCCGGGGCACAGAGAAAGCATATGATAAATACAGGCTGAAAGTAAGCTTGGAAGCAATTTCAGGAATTATGTGAATCAGAGCAAACAACTGGATAGGTTCCCCTTAATTTCCCCGCTGCTTTTATCATTATCGGACCATGGGGAAATGATTTTCTTCCTGGGTCTGTTTCCCCACCTGTAAAGGGACAGAGTTGGGTCAAGCGAACAGGTTGTTTCTTGCTCTGGTATTCTCAGATTATGAGATACCAGTCCTAGGGAGGGCTGGGTGGGAAAATGAGGTAAGACACAGATCGAACAGCAGAAGGCCTTTCTAAAATTCAGTATATACCTGAAAATACTGAGTCGTGACGGTCTCTGCTAAGTGGGACTCTGAATGGGAACACTCCCTTGAAACATTATAATCAAGGCTGGGCTCGAATGCTCATGCTCTTTACAATCTCTTAAAATTAAAATAAAATCCTGAAACTTTCTTTGTAGTCTGGATGCTCTAAGCTTAGGGGTTTTCTTTTGTTTACCATTTAAAAACCATCAGGAGAAGCTTAGAGCCAAAGAGCCTCAGCGTTTCCCGAGGGGGAATGACTGCATGAGGTAGGCGAAAGGATTTGGAGGGGGCGCCCAGCTCTGGTGAGTGATGGGGCAATAGGACAACCCGCCATTTGGTGATTAAAGAAGGAAGAACCAAGAAGAGCCAGCTAACCAACCCAGATGTTGGAGAATTTTCCCATCACAAAAGAGAAATGATAATTACGCAATGTGATAGAGGTGTTCGCGAACCCTCTATCATATCGCAATATAGTTATCAAATATAAATATAGATATAAATACAAAATATATATGCAATATATTTTATCAAATCAACAGGTCATACACTGTAAATTTACCTGGAGTTCTACATCAATTATATCTCAATAAAAATAAAAGTAAAGAAGAAAGATGAAGCTTCCCTCACTGCTGGTAGCTAGGGAGCTTTGAAAATGGGAGTTGATGGCTGATTCCTCCAGGCCTCGCCTTATGGTGAGGATGGGCAGGGCACTAACCCTGGCCTAGAACAAGCTGGCAAGAGTATGCTAAGTAGGATAGCTTCCAAAAGAAATTCCCCCCATTTATCTTCCTTGCCTACTGTATCAGGAAGCTGTCTGGAGTATGTCGGACTGTCTTTCACGTAAAAGAACGGAAACAGAAAGTATTCAAATTAGAAGGTCGGTTCTCGAGTTAGACTACCTCCATTCACGGCTTGGCTCCACCATTAACCAGAGGCGTGACCTTGGACAAGCTCCCTAACCTTTCTGTGCCTGTTTCCTCATCTGTAAATTGTGCGTTCATTCCACAAGTGTTTACTGAAAATGCCCAGCACACCCAGCATTGTTATCGGTGCTTGAGATGGAGCAGTGAACGGAAGAGGATCTCCCTGCAACTTCTATTTTACAGGGACAGGATAAAAATTATCTACTTAATAGGACTAGCGTAGAAAATGACAAAATGTACGCAAATTGCTTTGTTGTCTACGGGGCCCTAGGTTAGCCCTGCACTGAATCCACCAGAGGGAGAAGGGTGGGATGCTTGCTTGCTTTCTTTCTTTAATGGACTGTTTTTTTGTTTTTTTAAATACAAAGAACTATTTCTGGGAAAGAACTGATGCTTATCTCATTATAAAAAAATTCAGTACTTTTTCTAATCACAGAAGACAATCCGGTGCATAAATGATCAAATGATATAGAAGTGAAGGGCTTGGGAAGCAAAAATCCCTGGCAACTTCATCCTTTAACTACAGGCACTGTTAACAACTTGGTGTAGACGCATCCACGTACTTTTTTCTTTATAGACCTTATCTTGACGAAATCTTCTGTTTTTCAGAGTCTTTTCCAGTTATCCAACTTTATTAAAAAACAATCTGGTTAAGCCTAATAAAATGCATGTGGGAGAATAAGAAGAAACCGCATGTGTGTGTGTGTGTGTGCGTGTGTGTGTGTGTGTGTGTGTTTCTGTGAACAAACAAGATACAGAGAAAAAGAGACAAAGAGAAAGCAAGAAGAATGGACCATGCCATGGGATTGTTTGGAATTGCTATATCCCCTCTGGCACGGAATGAAAAGGCTTGGACTTGGGGCCTCCAGTCTGATCCCCCCTTTCTTTCCCTTGAGAAACGCTCTGTGTCATCAGTAGCATCTCAGAAAAATCCTTCCTGAGAGGTGCCTGGGTGGCTCAGTGGGTTAAGTGTCTGACTCTTGATTTCAGTCTGACTGAAGTCAAATCTGACTCTTGATTTCGACTCAGGTCATGATCTCAGGATCGTGAGATTGAGCCCCTAGTCAGGCTCTCTGCTTGTGCAGAGTTGGATGGAGGATGCTTTCCCTCTTCCCCTCCCCCTACTCTCTCTCTCTCTCAAATAAATAAATCGTTAAAAAAAATTCTTTCCTGATAAAACACCTTGGTGTTCCATTTCCTTTCTGGATAATCAGGCAGAGGAATGGAGAATCTCTGAAATGGTCCCAGGCAGTACTTTGGGAGGACTTGGATCTTCTTTTTTTTAAGATTTTATTTGTTGGGGGCGGGGAGAAAGAGAGAGAGAGAGAGAGAGAGCGAGCAAGCACAAGTAGGCAGAGAGGCAGGCAGAGGGGGAAGCAGGCTCCCCACCGAGCAAGGAGCCCGATGTGTGACTCCATTCCAGGACCCTGGGATCATGACCTGAGCTGAAGGCAGCTACTTAACCAACTGAGCCACTCAGGCACCCCAGGACTTGGATTTTCTGATGGTGTCCTGCCCTAATGATCCGCTGGATTTCTAAGAGTCCCTTTTCCATTTTCAGAAGGCCTTTTTCTTTTTTTTTTTGGCTGTTGTTCTTTTTCAAATTTGCTTGCTGTTTTTTTTTTCCCCCACAGTATTGTGTACTTTCCTTATTACTTCATTCTTGTGAAAAGTGTCTCTTTAATACATTAGGCAGAGCTACTCTGTACTTTTTCTGAGAACATTCCTTTTTCTGGGGTTCTAATTCTACTATTAGTTGTGTATCTGATTTTCCCACAGTGTGGATTGTTTCCATGTGGATTATTGTGAATCATGAATTTATTTTCACTGGGGAACTGTTTTTTCCCCTCGAGGAATTCCACCCAGCACGGCTGGTAGGAGTGTCCTCACAGAGAAGTGTGACTGCCTTCTGCCAGGAAGGTTCTCCAGCCACATCGCTGGGAGGGGACAATATTTTTACACTCATTTCTGAACCATGTGTATGTTATAAATGCAGACTCTAAATCTACACGTGGTGAAGGCTTAGTGTTTTGGTTTCTTCCAAGAGACATTTTTTCCCCTCACAAACCCCTTGTCGTTTGCCTGGCTTGACCGGCAGAGCCGGTCTCTTCTTCTCTGCGGACAGAGTAGCCCCTGAAGGTTCCCAGTTTCCTGCAGGACTCTCGGCACCAACGTCCTGCCTTATGCGACCCTGCTGCCTGGGTGTGGACCCATCTCCAAGCCTGAATGATGAGAAGGAAACAGCTGTGAAAATGGAAGGACATTGGAGACTGGGGAAATAAGCATGAAGGCTCTGCATGCGGTTCTCACAAAATGACATGCGGGAGACAAAGCAAGATGGCCAGTGTGACAGGGACTGAGAGAGCAAGGGAGACTGTGGTGACAGATGCAGCCGTCCCAGGCTTCCTTCCGGCTCCAAGAGCAAAGTATAGGGGGGCTCGATGGGTAGCCTCTTAACAAGTCAGTATCGGTGGATGGAGCTTGGAACAATCTAGTAATTTTTTATCTTTGGACAAGTCTCCTTTCTCATTTTTGTATGAAGAAATGTCACACAAAAAGATATTGGGTTTGCCAGGGGACAGTGCTGCCCCATGGGCCATGCCTCCTGGGATTTTTGTCCTGTGTTCTCCTCCCTCTTGGAATCTGGTGGGATCTATGATTTGCTTTCACTAGTGGAATGTGGTAGAAATTTTATTGTGCCAGTCCCACTCCTGTGTGCACTTCAGGTATCAAGTGTAGGGTGTGTGTGTGTGTGTGACAGAGAAGGACAGAGATTGAGAAAGACTGAGAGACAGAAAGAGAGAGAGAGAACCAGACATATAAAGATGCAGAGACTCAGAAAGAACATTTTCCTGGCACTAAAAAGCAGATCATTTTTTTTTAAAGCCAGGTTTGTCATTTTTTTAAACTGTCATTTGCCTTCTTCTTTACCACTCCTCTCAGCGCCTTAGGAACCTCTATTTTAGGGTTGGGAGCCAGAGGGAAAGGGGGTGGCTTCCCTCCTGAGCCCATGGAGAGGCAGGAGCTGCTGCTGACCTCACACACTGTCCGGGCAGCAGAGCGGGTGAGGCCACAGGTGCAAACAGAAAATAGACCATTCCCATCAGTCCCACTGTCACCCAAACGAAAAAACACACAGAAGTGGAAAGGGCCAGGGAAAGCATGTGACTCAGGCACGGGCTCCAGGGCTGCAGGGCAGAGAGAGCGAGCGAGAGAGAGCGAGCGAGCGAGCGAGCAGGGAGGCTGGAATGACTATGTTTGCCCTGGGAGGGCAACCGCAGGCTTTGTCTCAGCTCTGAACAGCATGCGCCCAGCCGTACGCGGTGATTCCGTCTGCCCGGGTGCGTCCTCCCCTGTGGCCAGACTCCGGGATAGTAAGCGAGCCATGGTGACTCTTCCTCTGGGCCAAAAACCTTAAGCTCTACCCCCGTTAGTGGACAGGGGCAAGGAGGTGGAGCTTCTCAGCAGCAGGATGTTTAGGAAAAGACAAGGAAGTTGAAGGCAGGAGTCAATGTGTCCCGAAGTTCTTTCTTAAAATACACTGTGTTTGGCTTCAAGGTTGCTGACTCACACCCCTGTCCAGGCAGTCCATCCTGGGGCTACGATACTCCCCAGAGGACCTGGGGAGACCAGTGCATTTCCCACCTACAGTATCCACAGCAACATCTGCTTTAGCTTGTCAGGGACTCAAAACAAGCAACTGTCAACCCATCATCATTTCCACTTGAGGACATGTTCCTCTCGGCGGATGCGTGCCCCTCTCCAGTCCCCTCACTGCTGCGTGCCTGTGAGACTGGGAACTGATTCTGATGATAAATGGAAGCCCTTCTCACATCCTCGTTTTTCTAACCTCCTCACACGAATAGTGAGACTTCTCTCTGGGGAATCGTGGAATGACTTCTGACTCATTGGATCCGCAGTGGGCCCCAGACACAGGAAGCAGAAACCAGGCTCTCCAAGCCCATTGAAAACCCCTCTTCTTCCTCCGCAGGGAACTCAGAGGGGTGGAAAGCAGTCTGCCTGGGAGGCCAGCAGACCCACGTTCCCCCTGCAGTCCTGGTTCCTTAGCCTCCCAGGGCCCCAGTGTCCTCTTCCATAAAATGGGTACAGTAATACCTATCCCTGCCAGCCCCACAGGGATCTTGTGTGGTCCGAATAGAATCCTGGGGTAGGAAGGCATCTTAAAGAGTCTCTGAGGATTACCTTTCCCCCGGTAATAGCATCACCACCAACCTACACTTGAACATTTTCTGTGACAGGGAACTCATTCCCAGACAGTCAGGTATGCTGCGAGATAGCTCTGATTTGTTTTCAGCTGAAGACTGCCTCCTTTGCCATTCTACCAACTAGTTCCTCTCCAAGTGAGTACACGGAAACAAGAGGAGCCCCTTTCCGGAAGAATAGCTTTCAGATATCTCGATATGGACGGAGCAGTCCCTAAGTCCTCTCCCCACCAGGCTAAGCCTGTATCTCCCCTCAATGTCATGATGACTGCTCTCCAAAGGCATGCCAAGTCACTTATAACCCTTACACTATCCTGTTTGGAACTGAATTTGGTGTTTAGGAAGGTCCGAAAGGGGGAGAGCGAACTGGGACATTCACTTCTCTTATTCCAGATGCTGTGCCTCTGTTAATGCAGCTGACCCTCAGTTCGCTGCTTTGGTGGTTACCTCTCAGTAGCAGCACCTCCCCTATGATGTCAACACCTCAGCTGTCAACAGCTGTCAACACCTCACTTCCTGATGACCACATCCTCTCCGTCTGGCTCATTTTACCTTTTACCCAACCCAATCATTCCTAAGCCTCATTAGAACTTACCATCCCTTGATCGCACATGCCACAGTTTCCTCTCCTCCCCACAATGTCCTCACGTCTCTTCTTACTCAGCATAGACCTCAGGACACATCATCATAATCAGCCCCTTGAATATACTCACAGTCCTTTTTCTTTTTCTCTCTTGCGTATAAAAATCCCAACCCTGATTAAATCCTACTCTCTGCCACTTCCTGTCTGCATCGAGACACTTGAAACTGGCTAGAGAAAAACACAGAAATCAGTTAAATTCATGATCAGCGATCTGTGGGAGGCCGTGGGGCCATCCAGCAATCATCCCCTAGTGCCCTAGTTCAGACACTGCAGGTAATACTATCTCAGCCTTAAACCTCCCCCACATCCGCCCCTATCCTCACTCTCAGTGGATGACCTTGCCCTCAATCAGTGGGCCTCGCACAACCCCCCCCCACATTTATCCACCTACCTGCACCTGTGCCCAGTGCTCTGCTCCCCATTCCCCACATCCCTGCAGCCAGGCCTCTGTGCTCCTATCTAAGGCTAAGCCCTCCAGGTGGGCACCAGACCCTTGTCCTCTCACTTACACAGGACATTGGTCCCCCTTATCCCACACTCCCTTCCTAATGACTTCTCTAAGATCTTTCCCATCGCATGTAACTACAGTATTATTTTCTTTCATCTTTTTTTTTAAGATTTTATTTTTTTATTTGAGAGACAGAGAAAGTGAGAGAGAACATGAGAGGAGAGAAGGTTAGAGGAAGAAGCAGACTCCCCGCAGAGCCAGGAGCCCGATGTGGGACTTGATCCCGGAACTCAAGGATTATGACCTAAGCCGAAGGCAGTTGCCCAACCAACTGAGCCACCCAGGTGCCCTATTTTCTTTCATCTTAAAAACAACAACAGGGAGAGGAGCAAGATGGTGGAAGAGTAGGAGACTGAGATATCATCAGGTCCCAGTAGTTCAGCTGGATAGAAGGGAAGAGAAAAAGAACAGCAACTCTAGGAACAGAAAATCAACCACTTTCCAGAAGGTAGGACATGCAGAGAAGTGAATCCAAAGCGACGGGAAGATAGACCGCAGAGGGGAGGGGCCAGCTTCTGGCAAGCTGCAGAGCAGCAGAGCATAAAATTGAAACTTTTAGAAGTCTGCTCCTCTGAGGGACATCACTCCAGAAGCTGAGCGGGGGATGGAACCCTTGCTGGGACAGTGTGGTCTCCATGACCTATGGGGATACAAAAAGACTGGGGGTGTCTGAGTGTGGCAGAGCTCGCAGGTATCAGAGTAGGGAGGCCAACCGCAGAGACAGAGTCGAGAAGTGGGCTCTTAGCCGGGATTACCTTAAACCATGCTCCACGGCACAGTCGGGCCACTGCTCTTTGAGCACGGACCCCACAAGGGGCAGATCTGCAGAGATCCCTTCCTTCCTCCTTTGAAAGGAACAGCGGGGAGTGCGCTGCAGGACTCGTCTGGGTTTGAAGACTCCAAATGGGACCGTGCGCCAGAGATAGAAACACTTGGTCACAGGCCAGGTGAGCTCAGAGTGCAGCCAGAGACCAGGGAGATGGGACTGATTGACTGCTCTTCTGGGAGTGGGAGAAGTTCCCCATTGGCACACTGAGTGCGGCCATGAGCTCTCGGCACCCACGGGCCAGAGAATGGGAGGCCGCCATCTTCATTCCCCTCCTCCAAAGCTGAATAGAAAGCGTTCAGGGAACAAAAGCTCCCGAGACTAAAACCGAATAGATTACTTAGCCTGGCCACTGGCAAGGGTGGTGCAATTCCACCTCGGGCAAAGACATTTGAGAATCACTGCAACAGGCCCCTCCCACAGAAGATCAGCAAGAACATCAGGCCAAGACCAACTACACCGATCAATGAGAACTGTGGAACTCCAGAGTTAGGAAAAAGCAACACACAGAATTCATGGTTTTTTTCCCCATGATCCTTTAGTCTTTCAAAGTTAAATTTTTAAAATTTTATTATTTTCTTATTGTATTTTTTTTATTTTTCCTCTTTCTTAGTTTAACATTTTTTAACTGGTATCCAATCAACACCTTTTAAAAAATCTTCTCTAATTTTCACTGTTATATTAATATTTTATCCCCTCATTGTATTTAACTTTATTTTTTGTATACATATAGGTTTTCCTTTTCTTTAAACTTTTGGGAAAAAAGAAAACTTTTGGGATACAATTTCTTCTAATAGATCAAAATATACCCTAAATCTAGCACACGGTTTTGTTCTAGTCTCCAGCCTGATCACATTCTTTCCTCTTCTTTTTTTCTTTTTTCAACCTACTTCTTATCAATTCCTTTTTTAGAATTTTTATTTTCCATCTTTACACTCATATTCCATCGACAGATAAGTGATATGATAAGACGCAACAATATTAGAATAATTGGGATCCCAGAAGAAGAAAAAGAGAGAGGAGCGGAAGGTATATTGGGGCAAATTATTGTAGAGAATTTCCCTAATTTGGCAAAGGGAACAAGCATCAAAATCCAGGAGGCACAGAGAAACCTCCTCAAAATCAACAAAAATAGGTCCACACCCTGTCATCTAATAGTAAAACTTACAAGTCTTAGTGACAAAGAGAAAATCCTGAAAGAAGCTCAGGACAAGAAGTCTGTATCATACAAAGGCAGAGATATTAGATTGGCAGCAGACCTATCCACAGACCTGGCAGGCCAGAAAGGACTGGCATGACATATTCAGAGCACTAAACGAGAAAAATATGCAGCCAAGAATACTATATCCAGCTAGGCTGTCATTGAAAATAGAAGGAGAGATAAAAAGCTTCCAGGACAAACAAAAACTAAAAGAATTTGCAAACACCAAACCAGCCCTACAGGAAATATTGAAAGGGGTCCTCTAAGCAAAGAGAGAGCCTAAGAGTAACACAGACCAGAATGGAACAGAGACAATATACAGTAACAGTCACCATACAGGCAATACAATGGCACTAAATTCATATCTGTCAATAGTTACTATGAATGTAAATGGGCTAAATGCCCCAATGAAAAGACACAGGGCATCACAGAGCAATCTATACTTTCAATGCCATCTCAATCAAAATTCCACCAGTTTTTTTCAAAGAGCTAGAACAAACAATCCTAAAATTTGTATGGAACCAGAAAAGACCCCACATAGCCAAGGAAATGTTGAAAAAGAAAAACAAAGCTGGGGCATTATGTTGCCTGATTTCAAGCTTTACTACAAAGCTGTGGTCGCCAAGACAGCATGGTACTGGCACAAAAACAGACACATAGACCAATGGAACAGAATAGAGAGCCCAGAGATGGACCCGCAACTCTATGGTCAAATAATCTTTGACAAAACAGGCAAAAATATCCAGTGGAAAAAAGACAGTTTCTTCAATAAATGGTGCTGGGAAAACTGGACAGCATATGTAGGCGAATGAAATGTGACCATTCTCTTACACCATACATGAAGATAAACTCAAAATGGATAAAAGACCTCAACGTGAGACAGGAATCTATCAAAACCCTAGAGAAGAACATAGGCAGTAACCTCTTTGACATCAGCCACAGTGAATTCTTTCAGGACATGTCTCCAAAGGCAAAAGAAACAAAAGCAAAAATGAACTTTTGGGACTTCATCCAGATAAAAAGCTTCTGCACAGCAAAGGAAACAGTCAATTAAACAAACAGGCAATCCACAAAATGGGAGAAGATATTCGCAAATGACGCTACAGAGAAAGGTCTGATATCTAAGATCTATAA
>CM052815.1:55884059-56012910 GCA_028533885.1 Nasua narica
ATGAATGGATAAAAAAGATATGGTACATATATACAATAGAGTATTATGCTTCCATCAGAAAGGATGAATATCCAACTTTTGTATCAACATGGACAGGACTGGAAGAGATTATGCGGAGTGAAATAAGTCAAGCAGAGAGAGTCAATTATCTTATGGTCCCACTTATGTGTGGAACATAAGGAAAAACATGGAGGACATCTTGAGAAGGAAGGGAGGGGTGAATGGGGGGAAATCAGAGGGGGTGATGAACCATGAGAGACTGTGGACTCTGAGCAACAAACTGAGGGTTTTGGAGGAGGGGGGGTTGGCTGAGCCTGGTGGTGGGTATTGAGGAGGGCACGTACTTCATGGAGCACTGGGTGTGGTGCATGAACAATTAATCTTGTAACACTGAAAAAATACACATATTTGGGGGGAAAAAAAAAGAAAAGACACAGGGCATCAGAATGGATTAAAAAACAAGACCCAGCAATATGTTGTCTGCAGAAGACTCATTTTAGACCCAAAGACACCTCTACTTTTAAAGTGAGAGGTGGAAAACAATTTACCACATAATGGATATGAAAAGAAAGCCGGGGTGGCAATCCTTATATCAGACAAATTAGATTTTAACCCAAAGACTATAATAAGAGATGAAGAAGGACACTCTATAATACTTAAAGGGACTGCCCAACAAGAAGATCTAATAATTGTAAGTATCCATGCCACTAACATGGAAACAGCCAATTATATAAACCAATTAATAACAAAATCAAAGAAACACATCAACAATAATACAATAATAGTAGGGGACTTTGGAGGGGGAGACAAAACATGAGAGACAGTGGACTCTGAGAAACAAACTGAGCGTTTTGGAGGGGAGGGGAGGGGGTTGGGGGGTTGGATGAGCCTGGTGGTGGGTATTGAGGAGGGCATGTATTGCATGGAGCACTGGGTGTGGTGCATGAGCAATGAATCTTGGAACACTGAAAATATAAAATAAAACTTAAAAAAAAAGGAAAAAAAGTTACTTATATAACAATTAAAAAAATTAAATAAATACAAGTGGCTATCTCAAGATGAAAAAAGAAAAAAAATAATAGTAGGGGACTTTAACATACCCCTTACTGAAATGGACAGGTCATCTAAGCAAAAGATCAACAAGAAAACAAAGGCTTTAAATGACACTGGACCAGATGGTCATCACAGATATATTCAGAACATTCCATCCCAAAGCAACAGAATACACATTCTTCTCTAGTGTACATGGAACATTCTCTAGAAAAGATCACATCCTGGGACACAAAGCAGGTCTCAATCAGTACCAAAAGATTGGAATCAATTCCTGCATATTTTCAGACCACAATGCCTGAAACTAGAACTCAATCACAAGGGGAAAGTTGGAAAGAACTCAAATACATGGAGGCTAAGGAGCATCCTACTAAAAAATGAATGGGTTAACCAGGAAATTAAAGAAGAATTTTAAAAAATTCATGGAAACAAGTGAAAATGAAAACACATCTGCTCAAAATCTTTGGGACATAGCAAAGGCGGTCTTGAGAGGCAAGTATATAGCAATACAAGCCTTTGTCAAGAAACAAGAAAGATCTCAAATACACAACCTAACCCTACACTAAAGCAGCTGGAAAGAAGGAACAGCAAAGAAAGCCTAAACCCACCAGGAGAAGATAAATAATAAAGATCAGAGCAGAAATCAATGAAATAGAAACCAAAAGTACAGTAGAACAAATCAACAAAACTAGGAGCTGGTTCTTTGAAAGAATTAATAAAATTGATGAACCCTTGGCCAGACTTATCAAAAAGAAAAGAGAAAGGACCCAAATTAATAAAATCATGAATGAAAGAGGAGAGATCACAACCAACATCAAAGAAATACAAGCAATTATAAGAACATACGAGCACCTACACGCTAGCAAATTTGATAATCTGGAAGAAATGGATGCATTCCTAGAAACACATAACTACCAGAACTGAACCAGGAAGAAATAGAAAACCTGAATAGACCCATAATCAGTAAGGAGATTGAAGCAGTCATCAAAAATCTCCCAACAAACAAGAGTTCAGGACCAGACGGCTTCCCAGGGTGAATTCTACCAAACATTTAAAGAAGAATTAATACCTATTCTCCTGAACTTGTTCCAAAAATAAAATGGAAGGACTTCCAAACTCGTTTTATGTGGCCAGCATTACCTTGGTCCCAACACTAGACAAAGATCCCATCAAAAAGGAGAATGACAGACCAATACCCCTGATGAAAATGGATGTAAAAATTCTCACCAAAATACTAGACAATAGGATCTAACAGTACATTAAAAGGATTATTCACCATGAACAAGTGGGATTTATTCCTAGGCTGCAATGTTGGTTCAACATCTGCAAATCCACCAACGTGATATAATACATTAATAAAAGAAAGAACGAGAACCATTTGCTACTCTCAATAGATGCTGAGAAAGCATTTGACAAAGTACAACATCCTTTCTTGATCAAAACTCTTCACAGTGTAGGCATAGAGGGTACATTCTTCAACATCATCAAAGCCATCTATGAAAAACCCACAGCGAATATAATTCTCAATGGGGAAAAGCTAAGAGCTTTCCCCCTGAGATCGGGAACACGGCAGGGATGCCCACTATCCCCACTGCTATTCAACATAGTACAAGAAGTCCTAGCCTCGGCAATCAGACAACAAAAAGAAATAAAAAGCATCCAAATTGGCAAAGAAGAAGTCAAACTCTCACTCTTTGCAGATGGTATGATAGTTTATGTGGAAAACCCAAAAGACTCCACTCCAAGACTGCTAGAACTCATACAGGAATTCAGTCAAGTGTCAGGATATAAAATCATTTCACAGAAATCAGCTGCATTTCTATACACCAACAGCAAGACAGAAGAGAAATTAAGGAGTCAGTCCCATGTATAACTGCACCCCAAACCTAACCAAAGAGGCAAAGAATCTGTACTCAGAAAAGTATAAAGTGCTCATAAAAGAAATTGAGAAGACACAAAGAAATGGAAAAATGTTCTGCACTCATGGACTAGAAGAACAAATATTGTGAAAATGTCTATGCTACCTCAAGCAATCTACACATTTAATGCAATCCCTATCAAAATACCATCAATTTATTTCAAAGAAATGGAACAAATAATCCTAAATTTATATGGAAACAGAAATGACCCCAAATAGCCAGAGGAATGCTAAAAAAGAAAACCAAAGTTGGTGGCATACAATCCCAGACTTCAAGCTCTATTACAAAGCTGTAAGCATCAAGACAGTACTGGCACAAAAACAGACACATAGATCAGTGGAACAGAAGACAGAGCCCAGAAATGGACCCTCAACTCTATGGTCAAATCATCTTCAACAAAGCAGGAAAGAATATTCAATGGAAAAAAAACCAGTCTCTTCAACAAATGTTGGAAAAATTGGACAGCCACATGTAGAAGAATGAAACTGGACCAATTCCTTACACCACACACAAAAATAGACTCAAAATGGATGAAAGACCTCAATGTGAGACAGGACTCCATCAAAATCTTTGAGGAGAACACAGGCAGCAACCTCTCCGACCTCAACCGCAGCAACTTCTTCCTAGAAATATCGCCAAAGGCAAGGGAAGCAAGGACAAAAATGAAGTACTGGGACTTCATCAAGATCAAAAGCTTTTGCACAGCAAAGGAAACCATCAACAAAACCAAAAGACAACCAACAGAATGAGAGAAGATATTTGCAAATGACATATCAGATAAAGGGCTAGTATCCAAAATCTATAAAGAACTTCTCAAACTCAATACCCAAAGAACAAATAATCCAATCAAGAAATGGGCAGAAGACATGAACAGACATTTCTCCAAAGAAGACATCCACATGGCCAACAGACACATGAAAAAGTGCTTAACATCACTCGGCATCAGGAAAATACAAATCAAAACCACAGTGAGATACCACCTCACACCAGTCAGAAGGGCTAAAATTAACAAGTCAGGAAACAATAGATGCTGGCGAGGATGCGAAGAAAGGGGAACCTTCCTCCACTGTTGATGGGAATGCAAGCTGGTGCAGCCACTCTGGATAACAGTATAGAGGTTCCTCAAAAAGTTGAAAATAGAGCTACCCTACGATCCAGCAATCGCACTACTGGATATTTACCCTAAAAATACAAATATAGTGATCTGAAGGGGCACGTGCACCCGAATGTTTATAGCAGCAATGTCTACAATAGCCAAACTATGAAAAGAACATAGATGTCCATTAACAGATGAATGGATAAAGAAGGTGTGGTATATATATACAATGGAATACCACACAGCCCTTAAGAGAAACGAAATCTTGCTATTTGCAACGACGTGGATAGAATTAGAGGGTATTATGCTAAGCAAGATAAGTCAATTAGAGAAAGACAATTATCATATGATCTCTCCGATATGAAGAATTTGACAGGCAGGGTGGGGAGTTGTGGGGGTTGGGGGGGGAAATGAAACAAGATGGGATCAGGAGAGAGACAAACCATAAGAGACTCTTAAATTCACGAAACAAACTGAGGGTGCCTGGGGGGTAGGGGGGTAAGGATAGGGTGGCTGAATTATGGACATTGGGGAGGGTATGTGCTATGGTGAGTGCTGTGAAATGTGTAAGACTAATGATTCACAGACATTTACCCCTGGGGCAAATAATACATTGTATGTTAATTAAACAACAACAACAAAAACCACTATAATGATAAAATGCTTATTTCTCATCCTCAGATAGGAAAACCAGATGAGGAGACCTAAACTCCGTAATCTGCTCCATGACATCACAGACCTAGAGGCGGTGATGGGGTCAAGAGTCGAATCCAATATTCCTGCCCCCAGAGCTGCAGAGGTTGGAGTAGCGCTCTCCCCAGCCCACTGCTTTGGTTTGAGCGGCAGAGCGCAGGCAAGGGGGGCCTTTGCCAATGAAGTCCAGGCCTGCCCTGGCATGACCTGGGCGCTGTTGGGACAGCGAGAAAGGTGGGAGGTTTTCAAGTGACATGGGGACCTGCTGGATCTGCAGCGGCCTGCTGATTTCAGAGACACTGTCCTGACTTGCCCGTCAGACTAAATGTGGGTGGGGGGAGGGGCCGTTTCCAGAACTCCATCCCAGTGCCATGCCAGCCACAGCAGGGTGTGTGGGTGGCCGTGATGGCAGACAGATGGGGCAAGCGAAGGGGCAGAACCTGCCAATTATCATACACCCCAGTGCACAGATGACACCTCATAAATCTTGCAGGCCCACAGCCCGTGTGGCCTGCCTTGATGGCTCATTAACACCGTCCGGTCCTCACATACGGGTGGAAAATGACAACCCACGTGGTGAGCTGCTTTCCAAAGCCAGTTTGTCAGAAGGGTATACTCCTTTTCTCCACCACTCATCACATCCCTGTTCATGCCAAGAGACTAGAACTGCTCAGCCAAGGGGGGTTTTCTTCCTGGGACATCAGACACATAACCACCAGTCATGAGCCTTCAATCATCGACCCTCTTCTCTCCCTTCCCAGCTTGCAAAGATTCTCCACAGAACAAACCCAATGACTTTGCGTCTGCCAGAGACATGGGGTCAAGTCGCAATTTTCAGACCACCCAGAGAAGCACGCATCTCCTACGTCCTGTTTGTGTATCTGCTGAAACCAGTGTTGACTTGAGTCATACCATCTCTGAAGAGTCCCCTTTCAAAAGGAACAGGGTGATCCACTTACTTGTCTGTCACAGCTTGCATGAACTCGTCCAGCAGGTCATCGTACTCCTTTCCACGCACGCGCTGGTGTTTCAGCCCAATGTACAGAGGGTCTCGGAGCAGCTCCTGGAACAGACAGCATCCCCTTTAGTGGGAAGGGCCAGGGAGAGGAAGGGAGGAGGCAGTTGGAAGTGGGCTGTCCACCCTGCCTCGTCAGGTGTCATCTCTGGAAGGGTCTGGAGGCTAAACCATTGACCAAGGTGGGACCTGTAGGTGGTTCCAACTTCAGGAACCAAGGATGCTTTGATACAGAAAATCCTCTCAGACATAGTCTTCTAAACCCCAGCTGCAAGTGCCCTAGGTTTATTTTAAGGTTTTCCAACAGTGGGGCTCTTGACATTTGGGCTTGGAATTCTTGGATGGGAGGGCTGAGCTGCACACTGCAGAATATTTAGCAGCATCTCTGGTCTCTCGCCACTAGAAGTCAGTAGCACCCTCAGTCGTGACAATAAAAAAAATGTCTCTAACCACTGCCAAATGTCTATTTGGGGTCAAAAGCGCCCCTGGTTGAGATCCGCTCCAGGCAGCATCTAGACTGAGGTATTGGGTCTCGTCCAAGGCCACCGATCTGGACTTGAATTAGAAAACACTTTATTCTCTCAAAGAAAACTTACTGAATACCTTCCACGGGCCTGGCACTGCGCTAGTCCTTGAGGGCACACGGATAGAATGTACACCAGAGATCCCAGGTCAAGAAAGAGGCCCATCTCAACACCGGCCCATGGAGGTAACCCCCGGTCCACCTCCTGCAGCTCTTTCTGTCACAGTGCTCACACACTCTTCTGTGTCTGCCCCTGGCCCCCTCCCCACCTCTCCTCCACCTCCTCACACATACATCCTGCACAGAATCAGTGGACGCAGTTGCACACGTGTATGGATCGTCCATTACTGCTGACGACCATTCTCTCACACCATACACAAAGATAAACTCAAAATAGGTGAAAGACCTCAGTGTGAGACAGGAATCCATCAAAATCCTAGGGGAGAACATAGGCAGTAACCTCTTTGATATCAGCCACGGCAACTTCTTTCAAGACATGTCTCCAAAGGCAAGGGAAACAAAAGCGAAAATGAACTTTTGGGACTTCATCCAGATAAAAAGCTTCTGCACAGCAAAGCAAACAGTCAACAAATCTAAGAAGCAACCCACAGAATGGGAGAAGATATTCGCAAATGACACTACAGACAGAAGTCTGATATCTAAGATCCATAAAGAACTCCTCAAACTCAACACCCAAAAAACAAATAATCAAGTCAAAAAATGGGCAGAAGACACGAACAGACACTTCTCCAAAGAATACATACAAATGGCTAACAGATACATGAAAAAATGTTCACTATCATTAGCCACTAGGGAAATTCAAATCAAAACCACACTGAGATACCACTTTATACCAGTTAGAATGGCCAAAATTGACAGGGCAAGAAACAACAAATGTTGGAGAGGATGTGGAGAAAGGGGAACCCTCTTCCACTGTTGGTGGGAATGCAAGTTGGTACGGCCGCTTGGGAAAACGGTGTGGAGGTTCCTCAAAAATTTAAAAAATAGAGCTACCCTATGACCTGGTAATTACACTACTGGGCATTTACTCCAAAGATTCAGATGTAGTGAAAAGAAGAGCTATATGCACCTCAATGTTCATAGCAGTGATGTCCATGATAGTCAAACTGTGGAAAGAACCGAGATGCCCTTCAACAGACGAACGGATAAAGAAGATGTGGTCCATATATACAATGGAATATTACACAGTCATCAGAAAGGATGAATACCCAACTTTTGCATCAACATGGATGGGACTAGAGGAGATTATGCTGAGTGAAATAAGTCAAGCAGAGAGAGAGTCAATCATCATATTGTTTCACTTACTTATGGAACATAAGGAATAGCATGGAGGACATTAGGAGAAGGAAGGGAAAAATGAAGGGGGACATCAGAGGGGGAGATGAATCATGAGAGACTGTGGACTCTGGGAAACAAACTGAGGTTTTTAGGTGGTGGGGGGGGATGGTGAGCCTAGTGGGGGTATTAAGGACAGCACGTATTGCATGGAGCACTGGGTGTTATATGCAAATAATGAATCATGGAACACTACATAAAAAACTAATGATGTACTATGGTACTAATGGTGACTAAACATAAAATAAAAAATAAAAAAAAGAAGGTGAGTCCTGTCCTTCATTTCTCACTCTCTTCACCCTCGGATTCTCCCTCCTTGAGACAGGTTAGGATTCCACCCTGGCAGGTGTGCGTGTTTGCGAGACTGAAGGATGATGGAGGCACATCTGTGCCCACCCTTCTCATGCCACCTTCAAGGTGACCCTCTGAAAATCACTTAGGGGCAGCAAACATCCAGCTGAGGGCAAACCATAAATGTTGTAATGACTTGATGGAAAACCAGGCAGTCATCAAAATTGGTGGTCCTTAATACAATGCAGCCACCTGGACTCGTGTGTATGAGATTATCGAAAGTGAGAAAAGCAGGATACAAAACTACGCAGGGGTAACCTCAACTCTGAAACGCACACATACAGCCCGGAAGGCACACAGAGAAACGATAAAGACGGTATCACTCCTGACACCTGCAGAGAAGATTCACATTTTTAGTTCTTACAGAGACTTCTAGGGGCCACAGTGAGTGGTAACTTTTAATGTTGCCAAGTGTCAGATCTGGATCACTGCCACATCAGGCAGCAAAAAGCCAATTTCTTGGTGCTGCTTGTGTGGTTTGTGGGGCAAATAAAAATCTCCAGCAATACTGAAGACTTTTAGGATTTTCCAAAAACTTCTCAGTACATCTTAAAATCAAAGGTCAACCATAGTAGGGTGCCATTGAGAGAGAAGGGTGGCTCTTGTAGCTTTAAAATACTCCTTATATTTTGCTTTTATTTTAAAACACTTTATGCCTGACACACTTCATACCTAAGTGTGTATGCACGCGCGTGTGCGTGCGCTCCCACGGACATTGGAAAGAAAGTTTCTATATAGAGATAATACTAAAAAAGAGTTTCTTCTGTTTATACCGAACTTCAAAGTAATTCACTCCTGAAGCAAAAGCAATCTGATCCTTCTGCCTTACCTATTCTCATCCCCACGTTATAGATGAGGAAGGGGGAGTTGGCCAGAAAATGGCTGAGCCGAGATTGGGCCTTGCTTTGACTGGATCTCATGACAGGCCCCCTTTCCCCCAATATTCCACGCTGTGGGGACCAGGAGACGTGGGGGTGGCTCTGCACCCTCTGCCTGATCCTCTGGAGGACCTCAGTTGTGGTGGGGAAGGTGCAGTGATCCTGCAGAGGACACTGGAGAGCAGGGGCCCCCAGAACGGAAGCCGGAGTCCCCGCCACCTGCCAGCTGGGCCCACAGCACACGGAGGAGCACTCACGGCTGTCTGGGCAAGACACGAAACCCGAAGTCCCCGTCTTGCCCTCTGTCCCACCGAGTGATGCGGCCATCAGAACACCGCCCACAAGGTGTGGGCCTGTTAGCCGGCCTGGACTCTCTCCTTGCGGCCCTCCTCAAGCCTTGACCTCCTTACATGAATGCTTAGAAGTGTTTAGGAGGAAGTACCGCCGGATGAGATACAGAACGCCTGGGTAAATTTAAATTTCAGATAGGCAAGAATTTTTTTTAGCCTCACTATGTCTCCAGTTCTGTGTGGAGCGTACATGGGACATTTGCAAAAATACAATTTGCTATTTATCTGAAATTTAAATTGAACTGGCATCCTCTAGTCTTCTTTGCTAAATCTGGTGGCCCTAGCGGGAGGAAAGCAGGCAGGCGGCGTCTGCAGAGGAAAGAGCGCTGCCCGGCTCGGTGGCCCTGCTCAGGGTGCTTCCTCTGAGCGCCCTCAGGCTGGCCTGGCTTTGGTGTCAGAAGGGGTCTGGGCTTCGGAGATGGACAGACCTAGGTTGGAATTTAGGCTCTGTCGCTTCAGTCTGTGATTTTGGGTTTTCTTGGAGACAAAGTGTCATGGAAAACAAAAATGGTTTCCTCTGCTTCACTTGCCCTATCACTCGCTGAGCACAGGCTTTAAGCGGGAAGAGAGATGAAGCTTCTGGCTGGGAAAAATACTGATCTCCTGTAGCGACAGGCCCATGAAGAGGTTGCTCAGGGAGCATCTGGGCGCCTGGGGAGGTCCTGGGATTGGGTTCACGCTGCGGACACACACAGGTTTCCCCCTCAGGGTGCAGATAAGCCTACCGCTCCTGTCTCCGGGGGCCCCATTAAGCCTGGGGGTTGGCTACGAAGATCCTAGGAGGGCGCCCTCGAAGGTCACGTGCACGCAGAGCGACCGCCTCTGATGACACTGCAGGCTGAGCGCGCACTGTTTATCAGCTGCAGTAATGACGCTCTCGTGAGGTGGACGCGGTCCTTCGACCCCAGCTCTGCCACAGACCCACACTTCCCCCCAGGACTCCGGCAGCACTTCCAGGGCCCCAGCGGCTGGGCTCTGCAGACAGTCTGTTCCCACGTCTCCCCAAGAAGACATCTCCCCATTAGAACCCATCGAGGCTCAAGACTTCTGCCAGAAGAAGCCTGCTAAGGCTCAGAGCCCATCTTCAAGCCAAGCCCCGGGTCGCCCTGCAGGACCAGTCATGTGGAGTGCATGAGCACTGGGCTTGGAGTCAAACCCGGGGGAAGCCATTTCTGCCCTGTGCCCCTTCTCCTGGGTGAAATGCGGGGTTTTCATGAGAAGTACATCTGACCCTTGAACAACAGCTTTGCATGGCACCGGTCCACTTATCTTTGAATTTCCCCCAATCAATACAGTACGGTGTTGTAAATGTATTTTCTCTTGCGATTTTCTTAAAAACACTTGCTTTTCTCCAGCTTACTTCACTGTAAGGGTGCCGTATGTAATACATACAACACACATGGTGTGGGCTAACCGGCTATTTATGGCATCGGTAAGGCTTCCAGTCCATAATGGGCTATTAGTAGTTAAGTTCTGGGGGCGGGAAAGTCATACATGGATTTTTCAACTGCGTAGGGGTCAGCAGCCCTCACTCCTGTGTTGTTGAAGGGTCGCTGTCGCTCAGGTCCCTTCAAATGTGGACAGCCTGCGACGCTGCCCAGCTGCACGTGGATGAAAGAAAAGACAGATCAATGCACGCACAGCCACCAAGGCCGCCCCTGGTGAGCCTATCTGGGCGGGGGCTCCCTGGCTTTGTCCCTTTAGAACTTAATCATGGGATATCCCCTCTTCATGGGATCACTGCCCCACATATTTATTTTTCCAAATCTCCTTGCGGTCAGCAGGTAACCGTGACTCAGGGTTTCAGGGCTCTCAAGAGCAGATGTTTTCCTTCAACAGGAAACGTCAAGGGGTGTTTTCGCTGACACTGATTAGAGCTCCTGTAGCCTCAGGAGTTTTCACAGACACACACACACACACACACACACGCATGCGTGCGCGCGGTCTCGTTATCCCGACACTACACCCTCCCTGCACGGACACGCAGATGACAAGTTAAGCTTCCCTCTCCTATTGCTCTGGCCTGCTCTAGCGCAGGCATGCCCCAAGACTTCCAGGGGGAAGGGAATCTTGCAAATGGACTCATTAAAACAACAACAACAACAACAACAACAACAACAACAACAACAACAACTGTAGTGTGGGAGATTACACAGTGAATGCATTTTGGAAGAGCGCATTGACCATCTTCCCAACGTTGGCCACTTTGTAACTCTGGATGTTTGTGTCTGGGATTTTGTGAAGAGGGTCTGGTGGGAGTTCCCCTTTCTCTGGGGTGGGAGGACCGTGCTTATGGCATCGGTAAGCCCTGGGCCTGCACGTTCATGGGGCCCCCGCCTACCTGAAGCACCTCCCTTCCCAGTCCTCATCACTCAGTCTGTAACACGAACACACAACCCCTTGAAGCTATGTGCCATGGTGGACAAGGGAGTTCTGGAGCTAGAGAGACTGGGCCCAAACCCTGGCTCTGACACAGCGCTGTGGGGCCTAAGGTGAGTAGTTCCTGTGTGGGTCTCAGGTTCCTCATCTCACACAGCTGGGGGAGAGTGAAATGAGGTTCAAATCCACAAGGGCCCCGAGCTACGCCTGGCACACGGCCGTGCTGGGAGCTGCTTTCTCTCCCCTGCCCCGTGGCGTAGCAGGGATGGCACCTGCTCTCAGCCAGCTGGGGATCCTCCAGTCCTTCCTGACAGGAGGGGGCAGCCCCAGGGGAAGCGCTCTCCCGTTCACACCCAGGAGGGAGAAGTGACTCAGAGGCCTAAAGCCCCAGGCGGAGAAGCAGGCACTCAGAGGAGAAGGAACACATCAGCCGTTAAAAAAATAAAATAAACATATTTGGGGGAAAATAAAATAAAATAAAATGTCAAAAAAAAAAAATGATCAATTAGGTGCCAGCGTTGAAACACTGACGACTAGAATATTCTACCCACTCCCTGGTTCTCGTGTATCTCCCTCACGCCTAGCAGAGTGCCCGACACCTACTAAACATTCAATAAACTTTGGCTCAATAAGTAGAACGTGTTCATAAAATAACATTCATCAAAAAAAATGAGGTCGAAGACACAGGCACATTACTCCATCTATGTTGATGCATAGATGAACATTGGAAAGGAACATGGATGCAGCACGGCAGGAGAGATGCCATTTCCCTTTTCTTTTCAGATTCTGAATAATGTGTTCAGTTTGCTTTAGTAATAAAAATTCCAAAAATTGAGAAATGACCTCTACTTCGAAAGCAGCAGGCACCCAGGCAGGCATGTGTGTGTGGGGGGGGCGGGGTGGGCAGAGGAGGGCAGACAGAGACGAGGATCCTTGCCCTGCCACTTCTCGCAGATCTTTTTGGGCAAATTCATTTCTCAGAGTTGTCAAGCTTAAACAGGGTGGTCTGTGAAAAGTGCCCGGCCATGACTTCCTCTGTGCTTCCTGCCATCTCTTCGGGGGGCTTTATCACAAGTTGCGGCTAGCTCTCAAGTTCAGGACATCATCGCAGTGTTAGACCTTCAACAATGTGGGATCTTAGGCATCTGCTAGAGGCAACCCACACCCTTTCAGGGGACACAGTGGCCTTAGAATCGGACTCAGTCTTGCTTGGAGCCAGCTTTTAGGAGTGAGTAAAGGCCTCAATGAAATCCAGTTGGAACACAGCAAGGGGAACTGGATGGGAAGAACGACTAAAACAAAGCTCACTACCCTCATCCTCGCCTGCATGATTTCATGCACGTTGGGACCAAGGGACCGTTTCTGCAAGCCCCAGGCGTCTGGTCTACGGAAGAGAACCACAGCATGCCGCAGACCTTGAAGACTGCTCGTGCCATCCTGCTTCCTGTCTTCTAGGCTGGAGGGGAGGCATATGGAGAAGAGCTTTAGAGGCAGAACCTTCAAGAACCTTCTGGTCTAGTTCCTTGTTGTACCGGAAGGGGATCAAGTCTGAATAGGTGCGGGTACGCAGCCAGCTGTCCGTGGTATCAGGACCAGGGTCCCCACTTCCCAGGCCAGTCCTTCTTCCAGTCCCTTTGTCCTCTCCCACCCCACTCCTACCCCCTACGATTTCCCAGCTCCTCAGTGACACCTGCCTGGCTGTCTTCTCCCTTGATGGCATCTGTGGCTGAAGCCTGAATAAGCATCATTCCTCCCAAGGAGCCACAGTGCTCACTCTCCACGGTGCTCACTATTTAGAAATAAGGGGACGGCCATGCCAAGAGTCTCAGCAAGTATCCTGAGAAAGATCACTGCAGAATGCGATTAAGATAACCTTTTCAATGATGTGAATCAAGAATCTAAAAAATGACCACTCCCTTTGCTTCAACACTTCTGCTTCTAGGAAATCATCCTAAGTGCATGATCACACGTGGAAACAAAGACCGATCTGCAAACACGGGCTCAGAGTAAAGCTTATATTTGCCAAAAGACAAGAAGCAACCTGAGTATCCAGCTGTGGGAGGTTTCCTCTGTGAACTATGACACACCAGGGAGCTGACATGGGCAGTAATGGCTAATGACCTGGGAGAAAACTCACCATACATAGTAAGTCTTAGAAAAGCAGGAAACAAAGCTATATATTCAATATAAGCCCTATTTTGGTTTCATAAATGTTCTGTGGGGGGGGGGGGCGGAGGTGGGAAAGGCTGCAGGGAAATACATCAAAATGGAAAGCATGATTGGTACTGGTGTATAACTGATATTTTTAACACTTCTCTGATTTTCTCAATTTTCCCCCATTTTAAAAAAGATGAATTTGCACCAATTTTAAACTCAGAGACGCATGCCATTAAGAAGGACCTCTTAGGGTAGTTCTTTTGTCTTCTCTGACACGGGGACCCAGAGCAGAGCCTGCGGACACGCACAAACCCCATGGCCCGGGGTGGCACCCAGAGCAGCCGAACTCTTGCCTGTGGTTTGAGCTCCTTAAATCCCGAACCATCTGGAATCTGCAGGTGGATCTCACCCACAGCTCGGGGCACCTTCTCATCCTGGGCTTGCAGGACCTTCATCTGACTGACTGAGCTATTTCAGCCCCTGGCCCCAGCACTTTGGGCCTTGATTCTTTCACTGAGGCAGCCTACCTCTACGATGCTGCAAAAACACCACCCAGCAGGTTCTGTCGCCTGGATCGAGGGACCCTCTTCACTACTGAGTCAGAGAGAGGCCGCACAGGGCAGTCATGGAGCAGGGGAGGAAACAACACCCAAGCTAGGGCTAGGGAGGGCACAGAGGGCCTTGAGGAGGAAGGGGAGCCAGGAGACCCAGTGGCCGGGCGAAAGGGAATGGGCTGGCCCAAGGCAGGGAGGAGAAAGGTCCTCACCTCTCAGCCATGCAAGGGAAGGGCCCTGGCGAGGGGGATCCAGGGAAGAAATGTCCCAACGCTGTGCCGCTCTAAGTGTCCCTCAAAGGTGTCCCCCACCCCACTCCAGCCGCGAGCTTCTGGCCCCAGGGCTCCGGGCCCAGGCGGTGCGTTACCTCGTTGTTGGTGCCGACGTCCAGCAGGACAGGGAGGCACTGCTGCGGGCTGACCCCTCCGCACGCTGTGTACAGGGCCAGCTTGCCCACGGGGATGCCCATGCCGTAGCAGCCCAGATCTCCCAGGCCCAGGATGCGCTCCCCGTCGGTCACCACCACAGCCTGGAAATAATCAGGAAAGCGCCTCTCATGACAAAGTGCTCATTTTATCACCCCTCCCGCATCGGGCTTGACAAGTGGACGCCCACCTCCTCTACTGGGGGACAGAACGCTGGTCGGGGGAAAGCCAAGGGATTCATTCCACTGCAGGTGGCAGTCCTTCTCCCTGTCCCCCATCCTGGCGGGCTGGGGAGAAGCCCCAGTGAGCTGGGCGGACACCTTATCCTGCATTCTGAGGTTTGGGGCAGGGGCTGCAGGAACAGCTGGAGGGAAACCCCATCTGGTCACTCTCCCTCCAAGAACCTAAACAAATATTCCCAGCTCAAGATCTGGGCGCAGGGACATAATGAAAGGAGACCAGGAGGGATGAGTGTTCATGCTGCCGCCACACGCCCAGGGTTTCAAGGCTGATGGAAGTGTTCTCTGCTCCTGGGGTATGTAAGTCCAGCCTGCAAAGGGCAGGGCTCTAGTGACAGCTGCTGGAGTCACTGCTTCCCATGAACTCCGGAGGGCTCTCAGGCTGTACTGCGGTTACCACCGTGCTCAGACATACTGTGTGCTAGTTCGGGCTTACTTGCTAACAGATGCTAACGGTGAGGCTGACGGTGCTAGAAATTACTATGATTTTGACAGATATTCATTTACTCATTCCTTTACCACATATTTATGAAGCAGCTACTTGGCAGATGCTATGCCAGATCTTTTGCTCATCTGTAATCACAAGTCTGTACGGATTCAGGCCTTAAAGGACTAAGGGGTCAAAAAAAAAAAAAAAAAGAGAGATGAAACGTGTCTACTTCGAATTAATGACTGGAGGAGAGTGAGGGCAAGGAGCAGTGTGAGGGCAGCAGAGACTGAGAAGGGAGAGTTACGTCCTGGAGGGTAACGCTCCCTACGGGAGAGAGGACATGCGCGCGGCCCCTTGGACAGGAGAAGACTGTCCGTAGTGGGTACAGTGGGGAGGAAGGCGCTTGATACGAAAGGAAATTTGGAGGCAGGATAGAGGCAGGGAGGGTGTGGGTTTTGTGTGGGGAACAAGGAGACGCAGGTTGCATGAAAGGACAGAACAGGAAGTTAGGCAGGAGTCAAACGGTGCAGGGTCTTGAAAGTGAGGCCACTGAGATGCCCCCAGGGTGATAGTGAAGTTGTTCATAAGTCACCCCGACCCGCTGACCATCACTGCCTTCCTCCAGCTTGAAATGAGTTACGTGTATGGGGCCGCCCCTCCCTCCACTGGAGCCTGGCTTTGGAGCAGCTCAGGGAGGGACGTCCCGGGGCCCCACGAGTGGTACTGCCGGGCACCATGGGGCTCAGCTCCATCCATGCAGGTGCCACACCGAGCCCTGGGGTTAAACACATGAAGACCCATTCTTGCCCTGGGAGCGTTTATGCTCCAGGACCCAAAGGGCCCAGGGCATCTTAGCATTTCTATTCCCCAGCCCTCTAAGGATAAGAGTACGCAGAGGCTGGTGCCGCCTTTTGGTAGAAGTTAAATACAGAGATTCTTACAAACACTCCTCTGCTTCTGGAAAGGGGACTTGGGGTGGGAGGCAAGAGACCCATGACGATCATGATTTTCCCCCTCAGACTGATCCACCGCCTCTATGGAGAGTGTTCTCAACCCGCAGGCGCCCGATTCTCCCCACGGCCCTGGCAGGCGGGTGAGTCTGAGAGTCTTATCCGCGTCTCACAGGTGAGCAAACAGCAGCTCTAAGACCTTCATGCTTTATATACACGTGTTAAGTATCAGCCAGATGCCAGGCACGGGACTGGCTGTTTCCACATCAGGCAGCTTAGAAAGATTAGATGGCCTACCCACGTCACCTTGCTTGTGCACGAGGCAGGTCAGGATTCTAATCAGGCTGGGGGTTCCCGGCTCCGGGCTCCTTCTACCACCACCGCAACAGGGTTAAAGCACCTGTGTTCTTGGAAATTCTGTCCTGCCTCTGTGTGACCCTCCTAACAGTCCGCCTCTGACCCCCTACCCTCGGGGGAGCCTGTGTCTTCACACTGCTCAGACTTGGGGTGTTTCTCTACCATCTCTCCCTATCGAAGCTTCCTTATACCGATTCCCATCCTCTCAGAACTTCTCTCTATTGAGGGGCAGTGAGTTAACCAGAGGAGGGCAGCTACCACTCCAGGGTTTATCCCTGTAACTCTGGGGCCTTTGCAGATGGTGACGGGGCTCTGCAGGGCTGCCCTCCCAGCCTGAACCGTGCAAGGGCCCTCTCCTGCACGGCGGCCGCCTCACTTCCGTCTGCCGCCCTCTCTGCATCGCACGGAGCTGCTGGCTGGGTTCTCACAACAGCTTCACACCCAGACTCATCTTTCCTCCTTCCAGTCTCTCCTGCCAACCAAAGGTCCCGTGCATTGTGTGAGAAGCCCATTTTCATTATGCTGTTCCTGGGCTCAAAGACCTTGAAAAAGGTTCCACTTTGAACCGTCCATGGCACAGAGTCCAAAACACTTAACGCCTCAGTGATCGGAGCCCAGCATATGGTCTGACTTATCTCTTGCTACTCGTCTGCACAAAAGTGCCTGCTCCAGCCCAACTGGCCTCTTCAGTCCTCCCAGACGAATGCTAAACTCAAGTATGATCTCCTCCCTCTTGGCCCCAAAGTCCTCTCTGCTAGAAGGTCCCTCTCTTTCTCCCGCATGTAAACCCCGCCCGTTACAATCTAATGCGATTTCTCCTCACCCTTACGGCTGCCACACAGCTGGCCTGCTCGCCCCTTCCTGAGCGCCTGCCTGCCACAAATATCGACTAAGCACCTACTGCATGCCAAGCCCTGCATGAGGTGCTGCTTAAACATTTGGATTTTAAAAAATGCACATTTTATCTCACCAAACAACCCAAAGGTTAATGGCAGGGGTCCTGGAGTCCGATAACCAGTATTTGAATTTAGGCTCTGTGATAATGCACCGTATGTAATCTTGGGTAAACAGATAATTTTTCTGAGTTTTAATTTTCCATAAAATGAGGGGAAAATCATACCTAACTTATCAAATTGTTGTAATGATTAAGTAATACCAGTCTCATTTTATCCAGGTGCCTTGAATAAGGAATCAATAAACGGTTGTTGCTTTTATGATTATAACGATGGTTATAATTCGGGGCAAAAAACCCATATTGGATTTTTTTATTATATTCAATTAGCCAGCATATAGTACATCATTAGTTGTTGATGTAGTGTTCAACGATTCATTCGTTACGTATAATACCCAGTACTCATCACATCATGTGCCCTCATTAATGTTCATCACCCTGTTACCCACAACCCCACGCTCCTTCCTTCTGTAACCTTCAATTTGCTTCCCAGAATCCTGAGTCTCTTCATGGTTTGTCTCCCTGATTTCTTCCCAGTTTTTCATTTCCCTCTATGCTATTCCTTATAAACCACATATGAGTGAAGCCATATGATAAATGTTTTTCTCTGCTTGACTTATTTCACTCAGTATAATCCCCTCCAGTTCTATCCATGTCAATGCCAATGGTGGGTATTCATCCTATCTGGTGGCTGAGTAGTATTCCATTGTATATATGAGCCACATCTTCTTTATCCATTCATCTGTCGCAGGACATCTCAGCTCTTTCCACAGTTTGGCTATTGTGGACATTGCTGCTATGAGCATTGGGAAGCATGTACCCCTTCTTTTCACTATATCTCCATCTTTGGGGTAAATACCTAGTAGTGCAATTGCTGGGTCATAGGGTAGCTCTATTTTTAATGTCTTGAGGAAGCTCCATTCTGTTTTCTAGAGTGGCTTACCAGTTTACATTCCCACTGAAAGTGTAAGAGTGTTCCCTGTATTGGATTTGTTTTATCTTCTCTCTAGTTCAGCATTACCACAGGAAGACCATGCCATAAGCATCTGTTAAAGGACTGAATGAAATGGAACCAAGCCGAGACTGTGGTGGCCAATGGCTGAGAAAGTTGGCCATGCAAAACTTGTAGCTCCTCTTCTCCTCTCTAAGCAGACATTGCCACTTGAATGTCCAATAGTCCTCCCAAATTCCTGACTCCCTATCCAAATGAATCTACTTTTCCTTTTATTCTAAACCTTTCATTTCTGCTGTCCTCCCTCCCTCTGTTACCTCATATCTCCCACGCTCAACACTGTCCTGTTACAACTCCTCTCTGTCATTCTTCAATCACAGCCAACTGGTCACCAAGTTCTGCGGATTCAATCTGCTCCTTACTTTTCCATTTGTTCCATGCATTGTCACTACCTTGGATGAGCCCATCCATCTCATCTGACCACCACAATGGTCTCCTGATGGGTCTCTGCACTCTTGGCTTTTCCCTTGGTCCATTTCATTTTTCCAAAGCACATCCTGCTTTGTCACTTCCTTACCCCAAACCTCCAATGGCTCTCGATACCTGCGAAATAAAGCTCAAACATCTTTGACTGGCGTTTAAGGCCTTCCATGGCCTAGGTCATCTGTTCTTTGAATTTCTTCTTTATCCAAATAAAATAATTCCAACCTTGTATAAGGTTTGTACTTTCCTGACTACATGCCATTTGGCCCTCAATTCCTATGATCTTCCTGATCCAAATCCTACCATCCTGTGTGCTTCAAGGAACGGAACCAAAGTCACCTTCCTCCATGACGCTCCCCTTCCAGAAGTTGTCACTCCTTCCCCTAGTCCCCATGGCATTTTTCTCTCCAGAGCACCTATCACTTTCTTCCCTGCATTATAGTTAGATGAGAACTTCATCTTTCATAGGAGTTCTAAGCTCTTAAGGGCAGGTGAGGGTCTTGTCATCTTTGATTCTTCAGGTACTTAGCTTGGTGCCTGCGATGTGCTAAAAACTGGATAAATGGTGGCCAGTTTGATAGACCCAACACGGAGAGCAGAGGCTCTCTACAGGACTGCTTCAGACCTGCTGTGAATGAACAAGTTCAGAGAGAAGACGCTGGATCCTATTTTTCATGACATCAATGGAGCTGGATGCCAAGGGCCACTAGTGCAGGAGAGATCAAAATCTGAGGACAAGCCTGAGCAGGACGGTGGGGTTTTAGAGTCCAGCAGTAACTATCAGTGAACTACAGCATCACTGTTTACTTGTTTGGATGACATCTGTGACTCATACCTCCTCTGTATTTCAGATGACTAAGGGGGAGAGTGGGCCACATTCTTCCTTTGTCCACCTAACCTGAAGCTACCACTTTTTCTGACTTATTGGCCACGTCCCTTAGCCTAGGTGGACCCGAAGGGGATGACCCAAGACTGATCTTGCTTGCTCTAGCCCTAGTTTCCTTAGACTCGTAGCTATGTCATGGGCTGGCCACAGCCCTCGCCTTCTCCCTCCCTCTCATCTTTCTTTTTTCCTTCCTCTTCCTCCTCTTCTCTCCCTCTCCACAACATAAATAACACACAGTCTGCAATTTCAAATCTTGGTTCTACCCTTCACAAGCAAATAACCGACTTCCTTGTCTATAAAACAAGGGTAATAATAATCCCCTCCACTTATAGGTCATTAGAAATCGATGGAGTCACTTATGTAAAGCGCTTGGCAGATGCTGCATGTGGAGGACATGGGGATGTGCCCCTGCATCTCCCTTTCAGGATTCAAGGAGTGATTCCCTCAGCTGAGCCCTCAGGGGTCAGCCCACTTTGCGAATTTCCTTGACTGGAGCGCGCCACCTTGCCCAAGTCACATCCTGTTCTGAAGGGCAGCAGCCCACAACCAATGACCGATGGATGCAGGGCCATAAAGGCCTGGCTCCCCCGCCCCGACTCGGTTGGACTAAGGGCCACCCCAGCTCCAGAGGCTCCTCATGGGCTCAGCTGAGTCTTCCTTGAGGCCTCACTCTGCCTAACCTCTCCCTTGGCTTTCTCCTGCTTCCTTCCCCTCTAGAGGGGCTGATCCCAAGAGCACTCCCTGATAGGCTAACGTCCACCTCAGAGAATGTTTCCCAGGACACTCCCCTTCTGACCCCAAGGACAGAGTGGGTTCAACATGTGCACAGTGGGCAGGCACCTGGTCCACGTTGGGACGCCCAAGTGGCTGGTGCTCAACCACAGAGGCTGCTCCCACACCCCCTACCCAGCTGCCTCTCAGCACCTCCCCCCTGAAGCTGCGGGGCCTGGGGTGAGGGAGAGATTTAGGAGACTGGGAAAGCTATGGGGAGGAGGGCTCTTAGCTGAGTCTTCCTCAGAATCAAGGCAGTGGCCGCTGTGGGAAAGAGTCAGAAAAGCAGTTCTCACTCCTCTCTGTGATTTATGCCCACCACCTCCTCCCTGAATAAGGGAGGCCCGCAAAACTTCGTGGTCCCCCCAGCCCTGGGCTTTGGCCTCACCTCCTTCCCAGCCTGCTTCTCCCACATCGTGGTTCATAGTTCTGCTCTCTGGGTGGGAAACCATGGGAAGTTATCCTCTATCCTCTCAGTTGATTCAGAAGCTCCTCTGAATCACCTCTTCCTTCCAGCCAAAAGGCTGCTAACGTCAGGGTCTAAAGAGACCCGCGCCTTGGAAAACCGCCTCCTCAATGCAGCAGCTGGGGAGGGGGTGGCTCAGCTGAAGGCCGCTGGGGGTGTCAACTCCTACCCATAGGTGACTGTGGGCAAGTCACAGACCTCAGCTTGCTCGCCTGAGAAATGACACACCCCTCCCCACACTTCAGGACCCACTCTGGGGGTGTCAGCTGTACCCCTTCCTTCCCCACTCTGATCACAGGGGCTGTGAGAACCAAAGGAAATAATGAGAGGAAATCCATGCCAGCTCCAAAGTACCATGAAGGGGATTCCTGCCTAGGGTGCCTAGGGAGGGAGACCTTCACCTCCTCTTTCTAGGGCAACTGGAGAAAACACACAACAAACCAGGAAGACTAGGGCTTAGAACATTCCGAACCTTTGAAAGGGCAGCCTTAGGGGTGATGAGGAAGGACCCTCCAGAAAAGGCCAGTGGACAAGGCAGGGGGAGCCTGAGCAGCCCTAACTGCTTTATTTACGTGCCCAACTATGGGCCCACTGTTTAGTAAACTATGGGCTCCTGGTTTTTCTAGAGAAAGCCAGAAATCCAAGTTTGTTTGTAGGTTTCCTTTTCTAAATGAAGTCTCCAGATTTTAAAATAAAATTGCCTACAAATTTAAGCTTTTCACTGAGGGCCCAGGTCAAACGTGTCTAGGGCCCTCACCAGCTGGCTGCCCCTGGTGGCCCGTGATTCCCGGGAAGAGGGGCTCCTCCTGGGCCTGTGCTCTCACTGCCCTGCACAGCTGCATGTCCCAGAGCTGTCTCTTCCACCTCCAGCAGAGACAACGCCCATTCGGGTGCCTTCCGGTATCGGACAGACTTCATAGTTCCTCCGCACAGTAAGAGAACAAACCCAGAGAGGTTATCTGCACATCCAGCAAGTGAATAGAAGATTTCCGATGTCCGACTTCAAAGCCAGAGCTGAGTTGTCTATGTAGTTACTGGGGACTGATCTCAAGGTCTCTCCAAATGGAGACAGATTAATAAAGGGTGGAGGGGAGGCAGTGGCCCCAGGCATTCCCTTGCCCCCTCTCAGCGACTGCAGGGGGAGAGGCCAGCCAGTGGGGACGGATGGGAGCTCCTCGCCTCCGGGCTCCTCTCTTGGGCACCACAGACACAGTCTATGCGAGCGTTTCTGGATCAGTCTCTCCAACCAAACTTTGGGCCTGGACGCCTTCCTGATCCCGGGGACTAGAGGGAAATCCTACAGATGTTTACTCAGTGAGTGTGGAATGCAACGGAATTAGATGCACTGGTCCAGATGTGCCCATGGAACCCCTGTTTTCCCGAGAGGCTTTGGACGCCTTGCTCCTCCCGAGGCCTGCTTCGGTCCTGCCTGCTCTGGGGTGACCTGAAGCTCCCTCGCTCTTCCTCTAAAATCACAAAAGTGGCTGTCTCCAGCTCTCTGGTATTCAGCACTCAGTATGGAGAAGGTTCTTGAACTACGTGTGTTGAAGTCAGTCAATGAGTATTTTGTAAGTTGTGCCCTGACCAAAGGAGCCACTAGAGCCTGAAATCTGGCCCTCGAGCCCCTCACCGAGCCTCTGTGCCAGCCCGGAGAAAGGAGCACCTTCTTACTGGCTAAGAGGCGACAGCTTTCTGTCGTTCTCTTTAACCCCTCGTAGCTTGCCCAAAGGCGTGCGTGTGTTGGCGGGGGTGGCACTTCTCTGCTCCGGGCTCAGTGCCTGGTCCCTGGGCGATGCTCCTCTCGGCCGCTGCCTGAGTTCACACACCTCAGGCGTCTACCGCATGCCCACGCTGCACAAGCCCAGGAGGGGGCCCGGATCAGCCCGTAGGGCCTCGGCAGCCTGTCTGCACAGGGCAGGCTGGAGTTCGCTGCCCGTCCAGTGAGCCGGCTTCCCTGAAGGTGCTCAAGATTTTATTAGAGCTTCATCTTCGACACGCCCTAGAAACTTGCTTCTTCTGGGACTGAGATCAACCCCTGCAGGGCCCAGGCCCGAGCGGATAAGCAGGGCAGAAAAGCCCAGGGCAAAATCACACCCAGACCAAGATGAGAAATGAGCTCTTCACTGCGCGGCCATAAAGGCCACGGGCCCTGGCGGTGGCTTGGGCCAGCTCCTGACTTTCCTGGTCTGGCTCTGAAGGCTAGGCTCCCCAGACGGCCGGAGGTGGCGGGACGCCGAGAGAGGGGTGAAGGGAGAAGCTATGCCCAGCGCCTTGCAGAGGGAGACCCGGGTAACTGAGGGAACTGGCGGGAACAGGGAGGGAGGGCCTTCGCCTCCCAGTCAGCGCCAACCCTTCCCCAGCTCATGTGCCAGAAATGCCCTCGTGAGGCAGCGAGCAGGTGTTTTGCATTTCTGTGTCCCCCATCTGCAGAAGCGACAAAGATCTTAGACGGGAAAGCCCCTCACACTCTTCCACAGACATTCCCTGTGGCAGGAGGCGATCTGGGCATCTAGCCAGAGGCTAACAAGTTTCTACAGAGCTGCAGGTTTTAGATTTCATGAATGTCAACTTTGCATATTATAGTATATCCTGCTTAGTATATAAAAATGTTTTCTCCTTAAAAAAAAAGTTTTCTCCTTAGATTATTCGAGTAAAGCTTGTATCCCAGGCAGAAGTGGCAGGTTTCTTTCGTCACTGTGCATACAACTACCACCTGTCCCCTTCCCCCAGCCCCCACCCCAACTGGTTACACACAGGTATGCAAGTACTGTTCACCATAAGCTTTGCCTCTTCTTGCACAGTGTCCCTACTTTATGTCCTACTCTCTCCAAAGCCTGTCTCGCCAAACTCTACCCCTCAACTCAAGGCCCCTGCTCCAATGTCACCTCCCCCATGAAGTCCTCCTAGATTTCCCACAGGCTGAAGGTAATCTCTGGTTCTGGGCACACCCTCAGCTCTCTCTGTGTAGTTCATTTACCTTGACCAAGTTCCTTGTTAGTCTTTCATGTCTGTCTTATTTTCCTCCTGAAAAGTGAGCTCTGTGAGAAGAAGTTCTGTCGGATTTTTCCCTGTATCTGCCATGGAAACTGGCGTTGTATATAGTAGGTACTCAATACATGCTGAACAGATCTTCAGACCACTGCTCTTAATAGTAACAATGACAAGGGCAGTTTCCCTGGGTGTGCGTCGCTGGAAACTTCTGCTCTGTGGTGCATTTCTGCCTGGCTCTAACGGTCTGGGCTCTGGGCCTGGGAAAGCAGGGGAGCATCTCGCCCTCTGTGTCATAGTGGCTCATTTTCTAGCTGGCGGTGACTCTGGTCCAGGTTGAAAGGATTCCCCCAACAACAGAGCAGTAACAAAGAAAACAGGATCATACCTTAATATCGTCTTCTGGCCAAGAGTTCAGCATTGTTGCAAGGTGGCCCTTGTCGTGAATGGTGATAAACAGCCCACTAGGAGAAAAAACAGGTACACACACAGAGACCGGGCAGTCAGACTAGGAACAAAGACCGCAAGACTGTGTATCATTGCATTGTTTAATTTTTCCCACAGACCTGGGCAAGGGAGAAGGCCCTGGCTCCTAGAGTTTAGAGGGCCCAGCCCTGGCCTTCCTCCAATTTCTCCTCTTTGCAAGGCAAGGAGTCCATGTGCCATGTGGGGCTTGTGCTCACCAGAGCCTGTACCCTCTCTTCTTTCTAGGCCAGGCACACAGGACCCCAGAATTCTCTGAGGCTGCTTCAAGAAACCCATGCTGGCCTCTTCTCCCAGTCCCCCCTTCTGAGTACAGACCACACTATGGTGGGCAGACCCCTAGGCCTGGGGCTGTGACTGGAGCTTGGACAAGGTACAGGACACCCCCAGGAGTGGTGGACGGAGCTGGGGCGAGGGGTGGGCTCCCAGCCATAAGCCACTTCTCTCCGCAGCGCCGGAGTATGTGACTTCTAAAATCAGACGTGGCCTTCCAGCCGAGTGGGAAGGTACATCTGTAAAGGCAGGAAGGTGGAATGTATTTTACTTAACAGTGTATTCGCTTGGTTACAGAACCAAGCGGTTCTGTATGTGGACCTGAGTCTTCTGGGATCAGGGGTGCGAGAATGTGTGTCCCTGGGCTGGTCTGTCTGCGCTCTTCCTTTCCTTCGTTCCTCCAACACATCTGGAAGGGCTCCTCTTGCTAATGAGGCACTCACTCTGGGTCGCCGGCGGGAGTAGGCTGGGGAGGTGTGGGAGAGCGGCCTCCCCCACTCTCACTGCCCTGGCTAACTCAGAGAAGACTTCCCAACAGTATTTTTCATGGCTTTGTGACATGCTCGGATTTCGGATCCATTATTTAAATCAGGCCCTAGTCAACACTGGAAGGCCCGTGGCCCTGCTCTTCGGTCTCAGCGGTCTTGTAAAACTCCCAACCCGGGATACTGTCTTATTCCCTTGTACTCCCCCCGGGCAGCCAAGGGCAGGCTGACCGGCACCACCGTAAATGCTTCGCCGGCAGCCCATGTGCACTGTCAACCACCGCCCGGTCTTTGTTCTTTGTGTTTCTCTGCTCCAGATTCACTCCTTCCTCTCTTTGTAAACACCATTTTAAACTTTTCCGTTCTCAAACCTCCAACGGCCTCATCTTCCCCCAACTCCACGAGTGACCTTGCCTGTGATGTCACACGAAGCCAGGGGACGTATCTCTGCCTGCTTCCCACCACCAAGCCCACAAACTTCTGCATCCACAGACATTCCAATGACTATTATGAAGTCTTGCACTTAAGGATGCTTCTCTCTCTCCCCTAGATTTTCCATTAACTTCCCATCAGCCATAAAACATCCCAAGTCTTTATCATCTTAAAGACTTCTGGCTTGGGATGCCTGGGTAGCTCAGTCAGTTAAGCGTCTGCCTTCAGCTCAGGTCATGATCTTGGGGTCCTGGGATTGAGCCCCACATCGGGCTCCTTGCTCAGTAGGGAGCCTGGTTCTCCCACTGCTGCTCCCCCAGCTTGTGCTCTATCTCTGACAAATAAGTAAATAAAATATTAAAAAAAAAAGACTTCTGGCTTTTGTTAGTGGCAGACTCTTAAACAGAGTCAACTCTCTGCAGACAGCAATAATAACTATTATTTTTAAAAAATAAAAAAAAAAAACTTATTTGAGAGAGAGCCCGAGCGAGCACGAGCCAGGGGAGAGGCAGAGGGAGAAGAGAGGGACAAGAAGACTCCCTGCTGATGTGGGGCTTGATCCCAAGACTCTGTGATCACGACCTGAGCTGAGGTGAGATGCTTAACTCATTGAGCCACCCAGGCACCCAAAATTGTTATTTTTTAAAATTTTATTTTATTTAAATTCAACTAATTACCATATAGTGTATTATTAGTTTCAGGGGTAGAGTTCAGGGATTCATCTGATGCACACAACACCCGGTGCTCATTACACTATGGGCCCTTCTTAGTGCCTATGACCCAGTTACCTCCCCCCCCCCCACACACACCCTACCCTCCCACACACCCCCACTCTGTTTTTTCCTATAGTTAAGAGTTTCTTATGGTTTGCCTCCCTGTTTTTATCTTATTTTCCCTTCCTTTCCCTATAATTCTGCTTTGTTTCTTAAACTCCATGTATGAATGAAATCATATAATTGTCTTTCTCTGACTGACTTATTTCGTTTAGCATAATACCCTCTAGTTCCATCCACATTGGTGCAAATGGCAAGATTTCATTTTTTGAATGGCTGAGTAATATTCCATTCCCCATCTTCTTTATCCATTCATCTGTTGATGGACATCTAGGTTCCTTCTATAGTTTGGGTATTGTGGACAATGCTGTTATAAACACTGGGGTGCAGGTGTCCCTTCAGAGCACTACATTTGTATCCTTTCGGTAAATGAATAGTAATGCAATTGCTGGGTCATAGTGAAGTTCTATTTTTAACTTCTTGAACCTCCATACTCTTTTCCAGAGTGGCTGCACCAGTTTCCATTCCCAACCATAAGAGGGTTCCCATTTCTCTGCATCCTCTCTGCATCCTGAGTTATTAATTTTGGCCATTCTGACCAGTGTGAAGGGTATCTCATTGTAGTTTTGATTTGTAATTCCCCGATGCCGAGTCATGTTGAGATTTTTTTCATGTGTCTGTTGGGCATCTGGATGTCTTCTTTGCAGAAATGTCTGTTCATGTCTTCTGTCCATTTCTTGACTGGATTTTTTTTGGTTTTGGGGTGTTGAGTTTCATAAATTCTTTATAGATCTTGGATACTAGCCCTTTATCTGATATGTCATTTGCAAATATCTCCCATTCCATAAGTTGTCTTTAGTTTTGTCGGCTATGTCCTTTGCTGTGCAAAAGTTTTTATATTTATCAAGTCCCAATACTGATGAAGTTCCCAAATGAAGTCCCCCTTCATTTTTGCTTTTCTTTCTCTTGCCTTTCCCTTCTTTAGAGGAGTTTTGTCGAGCAAGAAGTTGCTTTGGCCAAGGTCAAAGAGGTTGCTGCCTGTGTTCTCTTCTAGGATTTGGGCGGATTTCTGTCTCACGTTTAGGTCTTTCATTCACTTTGAATTTTTGTGTATGGTGTAAGAAAATAGTCCAGTTTAATTCTATTGCATGTGGCTATCCAATTTTCCCAACACCATTTGTTGAAGAGACTGTCTTTTATCCTTTGAATTTTCTTTACTGTTTTGTCAAAGATTAGTTGACCGTAGAGTTGAGGGTCCATTTCCGGGTTCTCTATTCTGTTCCATTGATCTACGTATCTGTTTTTGTGTCAGTACCATACTGTCTTCATGATTACAGCATTGTACAGCTTGAAGTCCAGAATTGTGATACCATCAGCTTTGATTTTCTTTTTCAACATTCTCCTGGCTATTCAGGGTCTTTTCTGGTTCAAAACAAATTTTAGGATTATTTGTTCTAGCTCTGTGACAAATGCCAATGGTATTTTGATTGAGATGGCATTGAAAGTATAGATTACTCTGGGTAGTATAGACATTTTAACAATATTTGTTCTTCTAATCCATGAGCATAGAATGTTTTTCCATTTCTTTGTGTATTCCTCAAATTCTTTCATAAGTGTTCTACAGTTTTCAGAGTACCTCTTTGGTTAGGCTTATTCCTAGGCTTATTCCTAGGAATTCCTAGGCATTGTTAGTGTACAGAAATGCAACCGACTTTTGTACATTGATTTTATATCTTGCCACTTTGCTGAGTTCCTGTATGAGATCCAGCAACTTTGGGGTGGAGTCTTTTGAGTTTTCCACACAGAGTACCATGTCATCTGTGAAGAGTGAGAGTTTGACTTCTTCTTTGCCCATTAGGATGCCTTTTATTTCTTTTTGTTTTCTGATTGCTGAGGCTAGGACTTCTAGTACTATGTTGAACAGCAGTGGTGATAGTGGACATCTCTGCCATGTTTCTGACCCTAGGGGAAAAGCTTTCAGTTGTTCCCCACTAAGAATGATATTTGCTGTGGGCTTTTTGTAGGTACCATTTATGATATGGAGGTATGTTCCCTCTATACCTACACTGGGAAGAGTTTTGATCAAGAAAGGATGCTGTATTTTGTCAGATGGTTTTTCTGCATCTATTGAGAAGATCATACGATTCTTGTTATTTCTTTTATTAATGTGGTGTATTACACTGATTGATTTGCAGATGTTGAACCACCCTTGCAGCCCAGGAATAAATCCCACTTGGTTGTGGCGAATGATCCTTTTAATGTACTGTTAGATCCTATTGGCTAGTATCTTGGTGAGAATTTTGGTATCCATGTTCATCAGGGATATTGGTCTGTAATTCTCCTTTTCAGTGGAGTAATTTGGTCTGTAATTCTCTGGTTTGTCTGGTTTTGGGATCAAGGTAATGTTGGTGTCACAGAGTAAGTTTGGGAGTTTTCCTTCCATTTCTATGTTTTGAAACAGCTTCAGAAGAATAGGTATTAATTCTCCTTAAATGACTGGTAGAAATCCCCCACGGAGCCATCTGGTCCTGGACTTTTCTTTGTTGGCATATTCTTGATTACTGCTTCAATTTCCTTACTGGTTATGGGTCTGTTCAGGTTTTCTATTTCTTCTTGTTTCAGTTTTGGTAGTTTACATGTTTCTAGGAATGCATCCATTTCTTCCAGATTGCCTAATTTGTTGGCATATAATTGCTCTTAATATTCTCTTATAATTGTATTTCTTTGGTGTTGGTTGTGATCTCTCCCTTTCATTCATGATTTTATTTATTTGGGTCCTTTCTCTTTTCTTTTGGTAAGTCTGGTTAGGAGTTCATTGATCTTATTGATTCTTTCAAAGAACCAGCTGCTAGTGTCACTGATCTATTTTACTGTTTATTTCTATTTCATTGATTTATGATCTAATCTTATATTATTTTTCTTCTTCTGCTGTGTTTAGGCTTTATTTGCTGTTCTTTTTCCAGCTCCTTTAGGTGTAAGTTTAGGTTATGTATTTGAGACTTATTTCTTGAGAAAGGCTTGTATGGCTATATACTTCCTTATTAGGACCGCCTTTGTTGCATCCCAAAGGTACTGAACTGTTGCGTTTTCTTTTTTCATTTGATTCCATGAACTTTTTAAAAAATTTTATTTGAGAGAAAGCGAGCATGAGGGGGGGGGCTCGCTCAAGCAAGCATGAGGGAGAGGCAGAAGGAGGAGAAGCAAACTCCCTGCTGAGTAGGGAGCATGATGCTGGGCTCCATCCCAGGACTCTGGGATCATGACCTAAGCTGAAGGCAGATGCTTAACATAGTGAGCCACCCAGGTGTCCCACTTCCATGACTTTTTAAAATTCTTTAATTTCCTGCTTGACCCACTCATTCTTTAGTAGGACGCTCTTTAACCTCTATGTATTTGTGTTCCTTCCAAATATTCTCTTGTGTTTGAGTTCCAGTTTCAAAGGATTGTAGTATGAAAATAAGCAGGGAATAATCCCAATCTTTTGATACCAGTTGAAACTGATTTGTGACCCAGTATGTGATCTATTCTGGAGAATGTTCTATGTGTACTTGAGAAAAACATGTATTCTGTTGCTTTAGGATGAAATGCTCTGAATATATCTGTGAAGTCTATCTGATCAAGTGTGTCACTCAAAGTCCTTGTTTCTTTGTTGATCTGCTTAAATGATCTGTCCATTGCCCTGAAGGGGGTGTTAAAGTCACCTACAATTATTATTTTTTTTAATTAAGTTATTTATTTGTCAAAGAGAGAGAGCACAAGCAGGCAGAGTGGCAGGCAGAGGCAGAGAGAGAAGCAGGCTCCCCACTGAGCAAGGAGCCCTATATGAGACTTGATCCCAGGACCCTGGCATCATAACCTGAGGCAAAGGCAGCCGCTTAACTGACTGAGCCACCCAGGTGTCCCCACCTACAATTATTATATTGTTATTTGTGTGTTTCTTTAATTTTGTTATTAATTGGTTTATTTAATTAGCTGCTTCCAAGTTAGGGGCATAAATATTTACCATTCTTACATCTTCTTATGGGATAGAACTTTTAAGTATGATATAGTGTCCCTCTTCATCTCTTATTAGTCTTTGGTTTAAAATCTAGTTTGTGTGATCTAAGGATTGCTACCTCAGTTTTCTTTTGATGCCCATTAGTATGATAAATGGTTCTCCATCCCTTCACTTTCAATGTTGTGCTGACTTTGGGTCTAAAATGATACTTGGGGAACATTCCTCAATTTTATAAAATCCATCTATGAAAAACCCACAGCAAGTATCATTCTCATTTGAGAAAACCTGAGAGCCCTCCCACTGAGATCAGAAACATGACAAGGATGCCCACTCTTGTCACTGTTGTTCACCATAGTACTAGAAGTCCTAGCAAGAGCAATCAGACAACAAAAAGAAATAAAAGGTATTTAAATTGGCAAAGTCGTCGTCCAACTCTCTCTTCACAGATGAAAAAAACCAAAAGACTCCACCGCCAAATTCCTAGAATTCATATAGTAATTCAGTAATGTGGCAGGATACAAAATCAATGCACAGAAATCCGTTGCTTTCTTATACACTAACAATGAAACTGTAGAAAGAGAAATTAGAGAATCAGTTCCATTTACAATAGTACCAAAAACTGTAAGATACCTTGGGATAAACCTAACCAAAGATATAAAGGATCTATACTTGAGGAACTATAGAATACTCATGAAAGAAATTGAAGAAGACACAAAAAGATGGAAAAACATTCTATGCTCGTGGATCAGAAGAATAAACATTGTTACAATGTCTATACTACCTGGAATAATCTATACTTTCAATGCCATCTCAATCAAAATACCATTGGCATTTTTCAAAGTGCTGGAACAAACAATCCTAAAATTTGTATGGAACCAGAAAAGACCCCAAATAGCCAAGGAAATGTTGAAAAAGAAAAAAAAAGCTGAGGCATCATGTTGCCTGATTTCAAGCTTTATTACAGAGCTGTGATCACCAAGACAGCATGGTACTGGCACAAAAACAGACACATAGACCAATGGAACAAAGTAAAGAGCCCAGATATGGACCCTAACTCTATAGTCAACTAATCTTCGAAAAAGCAGGGAAAAATATCCACTAGAAAAAAAGACAGTCTCTTCAATACATGGTGCTGAGAAAATTGGACAGCTATGTATAGAAGCATGAAACTCAACCATTCTCTTACACCATACACAAAGATAAACTCAAAATGGATGAGAGACCTCAACGTGAAACAGGAATCCAACAAAATCCTGGAGAAGAACATTGGCAGTAACCTCTTTGACATCAGCCACAGGAATTTCTTTCAAGACACGTCTCCAAAGGCAAGGGAAACAAAAGCAAAAATGAACTTTTGGGACTTCATCAAGATAAAAAGCTTCTGCACAGCAAAGCAAACAGTCAACAAAACTAAGAAGCAACCCATGGAATGGGAGAAGACATTCACAAATGACACTATAGACAAGGGGCTGACATCTAAGATCTATAAAGAACTTCTCAAACTCAGCATCCAAAAAATAGATAATCATGTCAAAAAATGGGCAGAAAACATTAACAGACACTTCTCCAAAGATGACATACAAGTGGCTAGCAGACATATGAAAAAATGTCCATCATCATCAGCCATCGAGGAAATTCAAATGAAAACCTATGTTGAGATACCACCCTACACCAGTTAAAATGGCCAAAATTAACAAGGCAAGAAACAACAAATGTTAGAGAGGGTGTGGAGAAAGGGGAACCCTCTCTCACTGTTGGTGGGAATGCAAGTTGGTGCAGCTACTCTGGAAAACAGTGTGGAGATTCCTCAAAAAATTAAAAATAGAGTTCCCCTATGACCCGGCAATTGTACTACTGGGTATTTACCCCATAGTGAAAAGAAGGGCCACAGGCACCCCAATGTTCATAGCAGCAATGTCCACGATAGCCAAACTGTGGAAAGAGCCAAGATGCCCTTGAATAGACGAATGGATAAAGATGTGGTCCATATATACAATGGAATATTACTCAGGCATCAGAAAGGATGAATACTCAACTTTCCCATCAACATGGATGGGAATGGAGGAGATATGCTAAGTGCAATAAGTCAAGCAGAGAAAGTCAATTGTCATATGGTTTCCCTTACTTGTGGAACGTAAGGAATAACATGGAGGACATTAGGAGAAGGGAGGGAAAAGGAAATTGGGGGAAATCAGAGCAGGAGATGAACCATGAGAGACTGTGGACTCTGAGAAACAAACTGAGGGCTTTGGAGGGGAGGGGGAATGGGTGAGCCTGGTGGCTCACTCATTAAGGAGGGCATGTATCGCATGGAGCACTGGGTGTGGTGCATAAACAATGAATCTTGGAACACTGCATCAAAACTGATGATGTATTTTATAGTGACTAACATAATAAAAAAAACAAAAATATAAAATGAGTCTCTTGTAGACAGCATATCAATGGGTCTTTTTTTTTTTTAATCCAATCTGATTCCCTGTGTCTTTTGATGGAAGCATTTAGCCCATTTACATTAAAAGTAATTATTGAAAGATACAATTTTAGTGCTAGTGGATTGCCAGTAAAGTCACTGTTTCTGTATGGTATCTCTGTTGCTTTCTGGTCTTTGTTACTTTGGGCTCTCTCTTTCCTTAAAGGATCCCCTTTAATATTTTTTTCATGGCTGGTTTAGCGATCACAAATTCTCTTAGCTTCTGTTTGCCCTGGAAGCTTTTTATCTCTCCTATACTGAATGACAGCTTTGCTGGATGAATTATTCTTGACTGCGTGTTTTTCTCATTTAGCACCTTCAATATATTTCTGGACCCTCCAGGCCTGCTAGATCTCTGTGGATAGGTCTTCTGTCAGCCTTATGTTTCTATCTTCTAGGACCTCTTGACCCAAGTTGCTTTCAGGATTTTCTCTTTACCTCTGAAATTTGTAAGCTTCACTATTAAATGTTGAGGTGTTGACCTATCTTTATTGATTTTGCGGGGGGTTCTCTGTGTCTCCTGTACCTGAATACCCGTTTCCTTTTTTAGACTAGGGAAGTTCTCAGCTATAATTTGTTCAAATAATTTTTCTTCACCCCTCTATCTTTCCTCTTCCTCTAGGATCCCAATTTCTGTAATATTGTTTCACTTAACGGCATCACTCATCTCTCATCTCCTCCCCTCATGATCCAGTGATTGTTTATCTCCCTTTTTCTCAACTTTGTTATCTTCCATCATTTTGCCTTCTGCATCACTTACTCTCTTCTGCCTTGTTTATCCCAGTAGTTAGAGCCTCCATTTTTGACAGCATCTCAGAATTAGTCCATTTTGACCTGAATAGATTTTACTTTTTATTTCTTCAGTAAGGGATTCTCTAGTGTTGTCTATGCTTTTTTCAAGGCCACCTAGTATCTTTATAATTACTGAATTCTAGTTTTGAATTCTAGTTTTGACATCTTACTTATATCCATATTTATTAGATCCCTGGCTGTGAATACTGCCTCTTGTTCTCTTTTTTGGGGCGAGTTCTTCCATCTTGTAATTATGTCCAGAAAAGAACAGATGTAAGAGAGGGAAAATACTAATAGGGCACCATCAACACCAGAAAAATATACACTACACTGATCAGAAGATAACAAAAGCCAAAAGAAAAGAAGAGGAAAAAAAATGAGAATAAGATCAACAAGAAATAGAACAGAGTAATAAACCGGAGTCTGAGTGTATTTTGTTTTGCTAGGTGAAACTAGATTTCAAAATTGGCAAGAAAGAAATGCAAGGAAAAGATCCCCAAAATGAAAAAAATATATAAACCGTAAGTGAAAAAAATGAAAAGACTTAAAAAACTGGTAAGAAAATAGCTGAAAGGGTAATAAAATATAAAACTGAAGGACTAAAGATAAATACCTAAACCAGAAAAAGATATACTACGCTATTCAGAAGAGAACAGAAACCAAACAAAAAAGAAAAGGAAAGAAAAATGGGAATAAAATCAGACAAGAATTTGAGCAATAAACTCGATCTTGGATGTATTTTGGTCTGTTTGTTAGAGGAATCTACATCCCAACATAGGTAAGAAAGAAAAGCTCCCACACACCCACGCGCATACACACGCACGCACACACACACACACACACACACACACACGAAGCTGAATAGAATGAAAAGGAAATAAAAAATGAAATATATAAACTGTAAGTGAAAAAAATGAAAATTTAAAAAAACTTAAAAATTGATACAATAAGAAAATAGCTGAAAAGGATAATAGAATATAAAACTGAAGGACTAAAGAATAATAAGGAAAACCACGAATGCTATATACTTCTTTCCCCCAGAGCTGGAGGTTTACAGTGCTGTGTGATCGGTAACCCTGGTATTAGCAGGAAGGTACGGAGGCTCACCTGGGGGAGGGGCCTGTGGCACGGATTCTCAGGTGTTTGCCCTGGGCGGAATCACACCATCCTTCCCAGGGGCCCAGGCGCGGTGTGACTGGGGCAGGAGCCAGTAGGGGGATGAAAATGGCGGCGCCCAGCTCTCTAGCCCTGAAACTGAAATTTCGCGCCCCCCACTCCTCAGAGAGCCCTCAGGGAAAAGCAGTCCATCATCACTCTTATCTCCCTGGTCTCCACCCACTCATTCTCCGTGCTCACCCAGCCCACAACTGAGCCCTTTTTTTCCCCTTTAATCTCAGACATACAACCTAGTTTTGAGTTTTCAAACTGTACAGACTCCGACGGCGCGCAACCTGCGGGAGGGAGGGCAGTCTCGCCCCCGTTCGGCCTCTTGCTGGGCCCCTGCTCAGAGAGTGGTCGCCCGACTGTGCGGAGGTTCGGGGTTTCTGGAAACACCTAGCGGAAAGCTGGCGCCTGGTCTCCCTGTTTGCACCAGCTTCCCCACTCCATTGCCTGGGAGCCCTGGGACCCTCAGGCCCCCTGTTCTTTCAGTGACCCCGGGGATCCTGAGACGACACTGTCCCCCCTGGGAAACAACTGGCTCCAGAGCAGACTTACAGAGGTTCCCATTTTGCGCTCCTCTGCTCTATCAGGTTCCCGCACCAGCTAGTGGAGGCTCCCTCCCCCACCCCGCAGTTTACCTTCCCATTTACCCCCTCAGATTCACTTCTCCCCACCTCCTACCTTGCAGAAAGCGGTTGCTTTTCTGTTTGTAGAACGGTAGCAATTCTTTTCTCAGATCTCCCGTTGATTTTGCAGGGGTTCTGAATGATTTGGTAACTATCTAGCTGATTTCCAGGGACCAGAGGAAACTAGGATGCCCTACTCCTCCACCATCTTACCTCCACTCAAAAAATGATTATTTATTGTTACAACATTTAGAGTGTATAACATACACATATATTTTAAGGTGATGGAGGTTGGCCCAAAGCAGGCAGAAACTTTCAGTTTCTAACTTTGAAAGCAAGAAGAAGGATACCTCTCAAGATTTACAAATTTGCAGCTCTTTGTCTGAGGGGAGTCTGATCTGCAAACAACTTAGAGTAGCAGGGAACCAAAGCCTTACTAGCTTGAGGGGCTGGAAGAACAGCCTGGAAGCGAAAAGGGGCATTCTGGGAGGGAAGGAGCCGCGGAAAGAACCAACTCCCCAGTCTGTGTATAAAAGCTGCCCACATTATTGACCTGCCGACCATCACCTGTGCGAACACGAGGGCCTGGCAAAGCAGCAGCAGCTGCAAAAACTCAACAGGGATTTCAGCTGCTGATCGGGAGAGGGGGAGGTTTTACACAGAGTTCCTTTATAATACTCCGCTTACTTTATGCATGTTAGACATTTTCCATAATAAAAAATTTTAAGCAAAATAAACCAACGAAAAGCCACCACAGAACCCCAAGCTATTCTTGGTTTCCACATTCCTTGCCAATACTGTTCCTTCTCTCTCCTCCCTTCCACAGCCAAACTTCTCAACAGTGCTGTCTACACTAGCCGCCTCCAGTTCTCGACTCCCACTGCAGGACGTCTTCTCTCACAGTCATGCTGCCAAAGAGGTACTTGTGAAGGCTACTGATGACTGCCACGTCCTAAATACAAGCGGGATTTTTAGTCTTCACTGCCTTTGGCTTAGCAGTCGCATCTGACACTTTTACCTCCTCCCCATCCCCCACCCCACCAGACTTTGGCCTCTGTGACTCCGCTCTGAGTTTTCCTCTTCCCTCGGGCGGCTTGAACGTCTTAATCTTTCACGCAAGGTCATCCAGCTATTAGGTGTTACAGTTCGTCAAAAACATGTTCTTCCACTTTCCTTCTTTCTCTCTGCGATCTCATCAGTGGCCCAGGCTTTGGGCCAGTAACTCCCAGAGGTCTGCAGACCAGAGTTTCTCACCTTTGGTGCTCCTGACATCGGGGTTGGATAATTTTTTGCTGTGAGAAGTGAAGTCCTGTGCATTGCAGGATGTTTGGCAGTATTGCTGGTCTCTGTCTACTATGCCAATAGCACCTCCTTTCTGTGACAGCCAAAAATATCTCCTGACGGTTGGTAAATGTCTCCTGGGAGGCAATGGCACCCCTGGTTTTAGAGCCATCATTCTCGACCTACCTGACATCTCCCTTTGCATGTCTAAAAGGCAAGTCAAACATAGCGGGTCCAAAACCAAGTCTATAATCCCAATCTTCCACCACTATGACTCAAAGACAAGACAAAACATAGACCCAAGACAAACCTGATTCTCTTCCCTTCCTCTTTTTCTCAGTGACTGTTACCCCCACTCCATAGTAGGACATCTAGGACTAGATGTGCATCTAGTTTAGCAATCTCAAAGCTCTGGAATCAGTCCTCTCTCCTTTAGTACAAACCCAAGTCCTTCAATTCTACCTTCTTTTTCTTTTTTAAAGATTATATGTATTTGTTGGACAGAAAGAGAGCATGAGAGAGCATAAGCAGGGGGAGCTGCAGAGGGAGAGGAGAGGTAGGGGCTCGATCCCAGGACCCTGGGATTATGACCTGAGCCGAAGGCAGACACTTAAGCAACTGAGCCACCCAGGTGCCCCTCAATACCTACTTTTTGAATAAGTGCAGAAGTAAGCACGTGAACTTGATGATGGCTGATGATTGAGGGATGAGCATGAACGTGCGGAATAAAGTTTGAGCGACGGAAACTGTCATGTGTGTGAATACTTGAGGGATCATCTAGGCAGGGTGCAGCTGGGCTGGGTTAGGCTGGGCCCTGTGGCTTAAACCAGGGACATGCGTGTACGAAGGTGGGTGGACAGGCCAGGGAAGAAGAAAACTCCAGAGCCTAAGACTTGGGGCATGCAGGGCTTTTTCCATCATGCTAATGGAGAGCAATGTGGGTGTTTGAATTAACTTATTCATAAAGTTTGAGAGCAAGTTCCAGGCATTAACTGTGCCATTTTGAAACAACCAAGGAGCGCTCAGTTGTATTGATCAAGATGAAAACAACGCACTGGATTGGCTTCTTGGAACTTGTTCCTAAGAATCATCTCTAGGAAATTTGAGTTTGGAAGATCATACTAGGTTGGTGATAATGAACTTCAAGAACTGCCCTGGATGAGAAAAGCAGCCGCACATGGCTTCCTGAAGTTTAGATAGCAGTACTTGCCTTGGTGGTAATAGAAGGATGAAAGGGTCAAGGTGAGCCTATGAGCCTGAACTTTTAAAGAACCACCTTCTCCACCTCTCAAACGAGCCATTGCTCTGAGGCCTGGCCTGTGGAGGTCTTGTTAGGGGTGTATTTCTGCCAGTTTTTCCTTTCCCACAGCTGCAATTCTAATATCCATAAGTGATTTCCCCCTGAGGTCGCTCAGAGCTAGTCGCATGGAACAATAACACCAACAGGATGCCAGTTCTTTCTAGCTGGAAGAACCGAGTCCCAGCCCTAGGCTCACTGATGACTCACCGGGTGACCTTGGTGAAGTCATTTACCCCAGTGACGCACTAATTAATTAATCCCAGTGACGAATTCCTTGGCCTCTTGAAGCTTTTAATGTGGCCTTGTTCTGGAAATGTCCTTCATCCAAACAACTCTGGTTCTCAACATTCCTCTGACTCCCCTGAGGCTTAGTAGTGATACCTAACAAAAAGCTCACATCCCTATTCTAGATCTTAGCAAAGCTCTTATGTGATTAATTCTAAATACAGGAAAAGTACGATGACAGAAATTCTTTGATACATTAAAACAGTCCCTCTTCGTTGAAGACAAGGACAGGGAGGTAGGACACTTGAAATGAAGGTTTTAACATTTAAATTCAATCTACTAAAATTTCAACAGATCCTTTTACTCTCATTTTTGGCATATATAGTTTTATGCTTGGCAGAGATCATGCTGCAAAAATAACACCTTTTGAAATGTATTAAGAGCTTTTAATCACTTCTCAAAGTGCTTTTCCATCTATTATATTTGTAGCTACAAACGATCCCAAATAGATTGACTAGATGGGGATTTTGAAATATCTAGTCCAAAGACCTCACTTCATAAAAGAGGACCTGATACGCAGAAAGGCGAAGTGACTTGTTCAAGGTCACACGGCCCACAAGCATCAGAACCTGGTTGAACCCAGGTCCCGAGTCCAGGTCTCTTTCCATCGACTCAGGCTTCTTGTTCCCACGAACAGCTAGAGGTATAGAATGAAGTGAACCAGAGATGCTCACTGGGGCCACTAATGGAAACTTTCTCTTTGATGCACGTTGGTGAGGAAGTAAAACCCCCCAGCAGAGTCAGGGATTCTGATGATAAACGGATTGCAGATTCCAGCAGGACCTTATGGGGGTCTCCTGCCCATCCACCCATCTGCAGACAGAACTGCCTCTAGACTGGTTCAGAAAGAAGACACCACCGGGGAAGAAAACCCTTCAATGACCTCAGCAACCTGTTTGCAGCGTCAGCCACTTTCCACTTGGGCGGAACTATCTTGCCCAGCAGTACCTGGTGATGCGGTTTGCTGTTATCTCTGTTTCTATGAAGTTCTGATCACGTGAGAAATGCAGACAATCACTCCCCTGCATTCCTCCTTAGTGACTTCTGGAAGAATACCTAAGGGCCATGGGAGGTGCTCCTACCTACACCTGTTTAATCTCATGCTGAGACCTCAGACCCTCAGGAGTCCCTGAGGCTGGAATGGGGATTTTCACCCAACTTCCAATAATCCGAAGCACTGAAAATGATGGGGCTACAAGTGACTCAAATGAGGTTTTGGCGAAATGGCAGATGGAAGGTGGCACAGTCTGGGGGTTAAATATAATAATAAATACAGCTTTCGAACTGTAGCACCTGGGTTCAGAGCCTGCCTCTGCTACCCACCAGCGATGTGGCTTACGGACAAGTTACTTCCCTTCCTCAAGCTTCAGGTCCTCACTTGTAACACGAGAACGGGTCACCGGCTGCTTCATAACTTTGCTCTAAGGACTAATGAAGACAACGTGCATTTAAAAGAGTTTATTATAGTATCTGCTGGCATATAGGAAGGCCTGAACGAGGGACAGCTCTTCATGTTCCTGAGCTAGTGCAGTGGTTGAGTCCAGACTCGGGAGTCAGGCCGCCTGGGTTCAAAAGCTGGCAAAATGCCAGTGAAGCACCTGGCTCATTGTACATGCTCAGTGCATGTTAGTAGCTGATGATGAATTTGCATTTTAACTAGAATGATTCCAAGTCAGTGTGCATGTTTGTCAGGAGCCTCGACTGGCAGTTATATGTGCCTTTGGGGAAACAGGAAGACAGTCATGAAGTTTGGTGGAAAATCTTTCATTATGTGGGTCACTGACGGAGGGCAAAACACGGTCGGCAGATTAAAAGTTTTCCGTGTTCCCTGTAAGAGCTAGTATTCGATGAGATTGGTATCAAGAGCAAACTGAAAGGAAAACCAAGGCACCGATGGGCAATATTCATTCATTCACTCACTCATTCAGCACTCGTTCACTCATTCACTTGTCCGTCTGTCCGTCCGTCCGTCCATCCGTCCATCCATCCACCCATCCAATAGGCATTTTGAGCATCTCTGTTCCAGGAACCCTATTAGGCCCTTTACGTACATCTCTTAATTCTCACGCGAGACTACTAGGTGGGCATCACCATTCCGAAGAGGAGATTAAGAACTACAGATGTGAAAGCAGAGATGAGATCAAAGCCCAGGTCTCTTGGATCCCAGAAATGTGGCTCCTTTCGCGTGTGATTGGGGCAAGTCACTTCAACTCCCTGTGCCTCTGTTTCCTCTTCACTGAAATGGAAACAATGGCATCTCCATAACGGAGTGGTTGAGGATGAAACGAAGCAAGTACACAAAAGCTCCGCACAGCAGAAAGCCCTACAGACACGTGAATCTTGGTGCTCGTCTGACCCTGTCCAACAGCGCGAGTCCAAGGCGGGGCTCATGTGAAGCTTTCCAAGAGCAGGCCAGTCTTTCTGGTTTCCTGGTGGCCCTTGATGGATGGATGGGCTGTCACTTAGGTGGCAAGGAGCTGTCTAAGTCCACGGCTGGGTCTGCTTCAATCTTCTTTCCATGAGAAGGAGCCGGAACCCGCCCCCAAATGAGTGATGCCCCGTGAAGCACTGCCTTTGACAGCTAGTGAGATGTTATCATCCTGCTCCGAGGCAGGAAAGGAGGCAGGAAGGTGGGAAGCCCCAGGAAGCCCTGGGCTGAGGCGCAGAGGCATTTCCAGCTTTTGAGTGAGTTATAGGGTGCCCTGGGGGATCCCGAGGCGCTGAACATCCTGCGGTGAGCTAATGTAACCCGAACATTCATCAAGGCTAATGACTCCTCTGAGTAATTGGAACGGAGTGTCCGTCACGGCTCCTGGGGCTGCAAAGACGGCCATCTGGGACAGAGGCACTCCTGGGACTCTCTTGCCGTTAACAGTCATTTCATGGAACAGGAAAAAAACAAAAATAACTTTGGCTATTGATGTCTTCCCCAAGTTTTTCCTGTTTACTTCAGGGAAACAATTTGGGAACAGGAGGGAAGAAAAAATACCTGTAGTGACTATGGCCAGCTGCCAACCTCTGGAATCCAGGGCTTATCTGAATACATGCCCTGCTTCACATAACATACAGCCTATTCTGGAAAAGTTGGGAGTCAGTAAAATAGCTATACTTAAAATTGTATTGTACGTGGACTTGGGAGGTTGCTGTTTAAGGGGGACCCCTGCTGAGAACTGTTGGTGAACACTGACCGCTGTCCCCCTGATTTATGGCTTTCGCCAATTTGGACTTTGTGACTTCAGTTTCTAGAAACGGAATGAAGATTCTCGCTTAGCTGATCCCAGGACAGCAGGACCCGCCGACCAAGCTGAGAAGTAGAGGCCAGAGAAGCGGGGCGACTGGCAGCCTCCCACATGGAGCTTTGGGAGAAATGTGCAGATGGGAAAGGGAAACCGTACTGAACACCGGCTTTCTTCTTTCCCATGCTTACGGCATGTGGCCTGACAGGCGTATTTGTGACGGGCTGTTCACCCTGCAACAGAGTCTACATGACCCCCTGGGGTGCGAATGTCTCAGGGCTGGCGTGTGATTCACCATCCCCTCTCTCCCCTGCTACAGCAGCCTGGATGGTTTCAGATGACGCCACTTCAGGAGCCGGGTCCCGGAGGGAGGAAGACACAAGCATGAGGCCCAGCTGGCCCACAAGGGACACAGTGCAGCAGCACAAAATACATTTTGCTTTAAGAGTGGAGATTTTTAGGGCTGTTTTGTTCCGCAGTGTAACCCAGTCACGGTGCACTCCGTTCAACGAAATCTCTCCGTGATGCCCATTAGGTAAGACAAGATGTCAGAGCTCTGGCTGGGCAGAGCTCTGTGGGACCTCTCACCGCTCTTCGTCTCAGCAGTCCCACCCCCACAGTGGATCTGGGGCAGCGACAGCAGAGAAAAAGAACTCCTGCCTGGAAAGGGCACTATGGCAGTGCGAGTTAGGACCTGTCATTTAGGACATCACGTCTTTCATTAGTCCCCTTCCACTAGATCGAATGTTCTCTGTGGACAGGACAACACCCGTCTCAATCACTGCTGTCCCCACCACCACCACCCTGGGCCGAGCACAGCACCAAGCACCCATAGGTACCCTAAAAGCAAGATATGTCTTGGGTATGCTGAGTGGCTCAGCATGGGGACGCCAAAATGAGACAGCTCTGGGCCTTTATTTTCTCAGTAATAAAGGGGTGGATAGTAATATCGGCCTCCAAGTCCTTCTGTGAAGATGAAATGAAATTACCTGTAACAGGGGCACTGCAGAGTGTTTGGCCTGTGAGAAGGGCTCCGTCAGTGGCCGCTGGTACTGATGACTTAGGCTAAAAGCTGAGAACATAACCAAGTATTCTCCAGGTGAGAAAAACTCCCAGCCAATTGTTACAGGTTGACTTGTGTTCTCCCCAGAAGATATATAGAAATCCTAAGCCACCGTGCTTGTGACCTTATTTGGAAATAGGGTGTTGGCAGACATCGTTAAGTCGAGGTCACAGGGGGAACCTGATCCAATGTGACTGATGTCCTCATAGTAAGAGGTGGGGACACCTAGGGAGAAAATGACCACGTGGTGCCTGAGGGGAGACGGCCCTGATGCATCTGTAAGGCAAAGGACCCCAAGGATCGCTGGCAAACAAGGGGAGGTGGGAGAGCCAAGGAAGGATGCTCCCCTACTGATTTCAGAGCGAGTGCAACTCTGTCGACACCTGGATTTCACACTTCTGGCCTTCAGAACTGTGAGACAAGGAGTTCCTGTTGTTTTAAGGCCCTGGTTGGTGCTATTTGATTGCAGCCGCTTTAGGAAGTGAATGCACCAACACACTGCCTTCCACGCAGTGGCCACGAGCAGCGGCGATCAGGATTCCTTCCCTGTACAGCCCTGAAAACTCTAGTCTGCTGGAATGCTGCAAGGGCGAGTGCAGGTGAAGTTTCCTCCATCCAACAAAGGCCTGTCAATTACATCGCTATCTCCAGTTTCCATCAGGAGCCAGAAAAATCCTCTTGAATGTTAGACTTCAGTGACACGAAAGAGAAAGAAAAGCCAAGATAACGTTCACTTAGGAGAATGTTATTTCTTGAGAAAAAGATTCTTAACCCTTATCTCTGCCTGCAGCAGAGTGACCCTCAGAAGTTTCCTAAAATAGAACTGGGAGGGGGGGGAAACTAGCAAAATCCATTTTAATAGACAACATTCATTTAGGCTTCTTGGCAGCGAGTCCAACACGAAAAGGAGGACTTAATTAAAAAGGGCCGGTGACATTAGGCAAACCGCCGAGGCTGGGCTCAAGAGGAGGGGCGGACACGTTCAACTCTGGAACAAAGGCTCCCTGTTGCCATGAAACCATCATCGTACCCGTTTTTTGCCAGGAAAGACACGTTTTGGGCAGGAAGGGAAGCTATCCTCTGAAATACAGCAAGAGGCTACGGATAGGGTCCGGCAGTGCAGCAGGAGAGGCGTGTCTGAGAAGTCCCGAGGGTCTGTAGCCCCGCAGCTGGTGAGGCCCAGCCCAAGGTCAAGGTGAGGAAGCCGGCCCTGCCCTGGAGGAACTTACAAATCATATTCTTCCCTGCTTTGGCCAAGTGTCCTCAGGGAGTGTGGCTGAAGTAAGGGATCAGCTCGTGGTAGGCCACGCAGGCTCCTTCTTTGGTTTTATTTTCTATCTTGAGGAACATTTTGATTATTTTTAACCCACTGACCAACCCTAGCTAATTTCCTGTACCTTGAACAGCCCATCCTGTTTGCATTCTGTCTCCCTCTAGGTGGGATGTTACAAAGCCCCATGAAGGCCCCCTTTCCTCCTCCTGATCCTCCCAGATAACAAGTGATATGGAGCATTCCCATCCTTGGAGTGAGGCCTAAAGGTGAGGACCGAGACGAGACGTCTGTCCATGGGACTTCTTCAGGGGGACCTCGAATGGGCCAGGCTTCCTGGCTCTCTTGCGCTCGAGGTTAGCAACTGCCTTGCCCCCCGCACGGGCTTCACTCTGCTTTGCCCCATGCATTTTGCTGGGCACATGGGAAACAAGGATAAATGAGACTTTACCTCTGATTTAGTGGGCTTTTCTGATGGAGGCAGACCAGGAAAAAAAAAAAAAAAGTACACTGGGGTATGACAGAGACATTGCTGGAAGATGGGAAGGACCACAGAACAAGCAGGCCCAGGATGGCTGAGAGAGAGAGCTAAGAGAGAGAGCTGCAGGGCTGGGCCTGGAGCCCCCAGTCTAGGGCCCTTTGGTTCCACTGCCCCATTTTCTCCCTCTTGCTGCTGTGGGATGATTTTCCCCAAGCAGACTTGAAGCCTCAGAAAGGCGGGGACCAAATCCACCATTTCCATTGATTTCCACGGGTCCCCTCTACAGCCCTATGGACACTGTATCCCCTTCAGAAAGGGATTTCCAGAAAGATGGAAATCCCTTCCTTTCTCTCCTTCCCTGAACGTGAGAATGGAGCAGTCAGGACGAGGGTGCTAGTATTTAACTGCTATGTCTAGCTTTGTGAATTTGAGGAAGTTTGAGGTCAACTAGACCTCTTGGAATCTATTTTCCCCCTCTGAAAAATGTAGAAAGTAGATGAGATAATCTCTAAAAATCAAGGATTCTACAATATCCTCTAGCAAGATCTGCATTTTCTAGGTTGTTCTCTGCAAGGACGCAAGGGCATGAGGAAAGACCATGAACCGATGATGCCAATTCTGTAGTTCATAAAAAGTAGGTACAAAAGGAGAAACTGAGTAATAAAAACACATGATAAAACCAAGATGGAGCTTTCATAAATTTTTGTAGCATAAGAAAAAAAAAAGAAGAAGAAAGAAATCCATGGAATAGCAGCAAGACACACCCCAGTTCAGACCCCAGCTCTAACCAGCCCTTACTTGCTGGGCAACTCTGGCAAATCACTTAACCTCAGTATTAGCTGCTTATTATTTAAACAGAACTCTAATTAATCACTAATTTATTAAATCATCTCACTGAGTTTGTGCACGTTAAATAAAATAATACAATGTTACTTGCAGTCTCTCAATTAAATCTTAAGTTGGAACCTAATAAATGTTTACCAAAGGAATGAATATCAGATCCCCTCCAAGAGACGTCGGATTTTGTACGCTGGTTCACAGACAGGGTGATTACAGATTCTGGTTTGCCTGTGTCTCGGCACAATTATGGTTTGTTTTCCTTTTCACTTTCAAAAACGTACTGATCTGCCAGTCCAGTCCATTAAATGCAATCCTGAAGACATTTATGGGGTGACTCCTATGCAAAGTCAAGCTTATCTTTCTGGTGCCTTCATTTGGAAATCCTTTCTCTGTGTTGTCATTAATCTGAACGCGGCAAAGGACGCAGAGCGCCTGTGAAGTGGCTACGATCCCCAACAGTCTTTTGTTCTCTCAACTTCCAGGAAAGGTCTACAGCATGCACTGTAGTACATTGCAGAGGGGGTGTTGAACCCAGACAAGGGATGAAAGCTTAACAGTGGTAGACCCACCAACCTCAGGCTGGTCTTGTCTCCTGGCGAGTCGTATCCCGGGCCTTAGGTACCTCATCATTTTAACCGTGTGTAGAAAGTAGGAAATAAAAAATAAAAAAAGAAGCCAAGATTTATTTAGCTTCTGCTATGCTCTGAATGTGAAGAGGGGAAGGGTCCCCCTTCATATGTTGAAAACCTGGTGCCCATTGTGATAGTATTAGGAGGTGGGGCCTCTGGAAGGCGATGAGGTCACGAGGATGGAGCCCTCAGGAAAGGGATTAGAGTCTTACAAGAGGCCCTGGAGAAGCCTCCTGAGCCCCTTCTGCCATGTGAGGGTGAGGAGATACCTGCCATCCGGGAGAGCGCTCTGATCACCCAACTAGGCCAGCGCTCTGATCTCAGGCCTCCGGCGTCTAGCTGTGTGAGAAAGAAGTTTCTGTGGTTCACAGCCACCCAGTCTGTGGTATTTTGTGACAGCAGACTGGACGGACTCAGACACTCCCACTGGGCACATTTTACAGATGCCACGGCATTGACTCACCGCTGCAGATCTGGGAGGCATGTGTGGTCCCCATTCACACCTGAGAATACTGAGGCTGAACCGGACGAGGTAGGATCCCGGAGCCAAGTAGCCTAAGTAGTACAGGTGAGCAGGCGAGAAGGCTAGAGGTCACTATGCCCTCAGGTCTCTCATTGGTTTTAGGAGATATTTATAAAACACGAAGCCCCTTAGGATACAGGCTTCTATTAGCCAGAAAACAAAACAAAACAAAACAAAAAACGGAGTAACTTTCTCATTATTTTTCTATATTTTCTTCCCAGAATTTGCAAATCTCAGATACGGCTCTGGTGTCAATGATCACGAATGCTTTTTGGCAGGAGAAAATTGTTCAAGTCACATTCCAAGGGTTGGGAGAACTTCTCCATCTGTTCTCTTTGAATCAAAAGGATCCTGATAAGGTGTACAAATAGCTGAAGAAGAAAGTGTGGTTTTCGTTTGAAAAGCACGCATACATGGAAAAGCTGATGAAGAGTGCCTTGTACCTCCATCATATCACTGGCTGACTGGACAATTTATAATCAGGAGGGGGGAAAAAAAACGGTCCCATAGATGGAAATTTCAGCTGAAACCGACACCCCTGTCCAAATAGCAAATCAGTGCAGAATCGAAAAATTCTAATTTTACAATTCCCAGATGCTTCCAATTAGAGCAGGGAAGGTTAATGTGGTTTCAGCTGTTACTTGAAAATATTAAAATGTGCCAAGAAAACTCAGACAGAGTTGGTACAAAGGAGTTTCTTTTTCTACTGAAATATTTACTTCTCCAAAAATAATAATCATAGAGGCTTCAGGCCCCCTTTTTCCTGAGAAGTCACACTTAACACTCTTCACTTTCTTTTATGGTTGTGAACATGGCACAGACCCACACATGCCTCCACTTTACAAAATAAACACACACCTTCCTGCTGTCTAGAAGAATGCTAGTTCATCTGGGTGTCTGGGCCGTCAGCGTTTTGGAACATGGCGCTGTTCTGGTTTTTCCAAGCAAATAATCATCAAACCCGAGAGTCTGAAATTGTCATTCCTCTGACTCAGAGGCCCTGCCAGTGGGCTGCTTGCTTACAGGTAGGTGCAAGATAGAGACGCAAAAAACATCCTCTGTGTTGGTTTTTCCAAAGCGGATTTGAGAAGTAGTCACACAAAGTTTTTCCCACTGAGTCACACATTTCTGTGGCCTTTGAGAAACAGATTAGGAGCTCAGAATCCTAGCAAGACCCTCTGAAACCCAAGAGGCCTCCCAGGCCAAGGACGAGCTGAACTTGTAAAAGCTCGCATCCATTTTATGCTAGCATTTATGAGACAATGCTGCGGGCAGGCATCTGCATTCTATCTTGAAGCAATTTGTAAGCGGAAGACTCTGCCCGCTTTCATTTATTATATAAACATTTCTGGAGCTATCAGCGCATATTAGTCATGAAAGCTGGAATTTAATAAAGGAGAACAGAATGCAGTTTTCAAAGAGGACAAAAGTTCACTGGGAAAACATATGTACAAACCTCAGGGACCCTGATCTCTGGAACCACATGTAAGAGACAGTTTAAGCGCCTGGAACCAAATGTCTAAAAGGGCCACTCATCAGGAGTGATGGGGGAGGGGGGGCGGGGAGACATCCAACCGGTCATTCGGACCAAGTGTAGCCTCCCAACTATAAATGTCTTTAAAGGAAGAAGTCTCAGAAAACTCAAGATCAGGAATGTTCAAGGACAAGAAAGCATTTACTTTCAAATGACCAGGGAAAGAAGCCTGCTTCCCTGGTGAGAAGTCCCAACTGGATCCACTGAACTCAAAACACCGGTATTATTGTGAAGTTCAAGAGCAGAGGCTCAGACACGCATGGACTCCAAATCTCAAGTCTTCTGGTTAGTCGCTCAGTGACCTAGACAAATGACTACCTTTGAGCCTCAGTTCTCTCGTCTGTGAAATAGGGACGATGAAACATTGCTAATGAAGTCGTATATGACAATTAAAAGAAATAATATATGGAAAACAGTATGATGCCTGGCATGTTTGTGCAGTGCTCTATAGATGGAAACTATTTTTCCTATTATTCCACGTAAGCTAGCCTAGGAAATCCTTTGTGTCCTGGACTTACTAGTAGTCGAAGAATGTAATGAGTAAGGTTAAGAAAAGCAGACCCGATTTGATTTATGTAGGTACGAGCTATATGCTTGCAATATTATTGCTAACTCTCAGAATACCCTGGCTCTGTACAGCCAGACCCCAAGCTATCAGATGACAGAAATATCAAATGGGGATCTTATTCTGTTCCAGAGACTGGTAACACTGGTGTCACTATGAATAATTTTTACTGTTACGCTGAAAAACATAGCAGGTACAGTCTTTCTTTTCTTTCTCTCTTTCTCTCTCTTTTTTAAAAAGATTTTATTTATTTGTCAGAGAGGGAGAGAGAGAGAGAGAGGCAGGCAGAGGGAGAAGGGGGCTCCCCCCTGAGCAGGGAGCCCGAGGTAAGACTCGATCCCATGACCCTGGGATCACGACCTGAGCCGGAGGCAGATGCTTAACCAACTGAGCCACCAAGGCATCCCTCAGTCTTTCTTTTCTATTGACTTGTATGAGGTAAAGCACTCATTCATGAATTATTGCAATAATTACTTATTAGGACCCCCCCCAATGTAACAAACACTGTTCTAGGCAATCAGGATATTTATTTCAGTTAACAAAACAGACGAAAATTCCTGCCTTTATGGGGCTCATATTCATTCATTCATTCCAGTACATGGGAACTGCCAGGCCAGGGGTGACAGAAAGGGGAAGGACAAATTCATAAAGATGAATAGACACGTGGTCTGATAAGCTCCCTGCCTGATAAAGCAGATCTGTAAATAACCGCTGGATAATAATGTAGTAAGTTCATTAACAGAGTATTAGCAGAAGCCACTGTGCACAGATAGAGGGAGCAGCAAAAAATTCTGCCGTGAAGGAGGGAGGAGAGAGACAAAAGAGGTGACAGGAGATGAAGACATCGGGGTTGGATTTTAAAGAGTAGGTGGGAGTCTGTCCCGGGGTGAGGGCACCAGGCAAAGGGAAAACTCCTGGTTTCTGTCACTTAATGAAGCATTTGGCAAAATGCAAGCTTAAAAGAAAGTGCACTGTACTAACTAAAGTAGCTTATTCTAAGCTGCTGGCGGTTTCAAAATGGAGATCCTTGTGCCCCACTCCTGACACAGTGAATCAGAATCATGGGAAAGAAAGCTGGCAGCTGTTCTGTAATAAGTGGACTTTTCCAGAAGTCTCAAATCAGCGGCCTCCATACAGGTTTTACCTCCCAGTCTGATAATGAGAATAGTTTAATTGCATATTTATCTTAATTATTCTAGCCAGCACCCTGCCTAAGTGTCTTCTACTGTTACTCGAATTCAAATTTCCTGTACCATCTTTGTCTAGAAAGAGAGAAGTTTCTCTGTTTCTCACCCCTGGTGACCCTCACGCCCACCCCCATTTGCTCAAAGGAGGTTCCCTCTGGCTGCATCTGTTCTTCCGGTAGAAACGTTACCATGACAACCTGAGGTCTACGGGAGAAGCACTGACCGGGCTCCTGCAGGGTCCAGCCCGCACTGGCCAGCAAGTGCTACCTACTGCCTCGCTTCTGTGATGAGGACTGCACGTGGTTATTAGTCCTCTGGAACCCAAGATTCTGGAAATGTGGGTCATAATCGCATTCCATTCTATTTTTAAAAAAGATTTTATATATTTATTTGAGAGAGAGCATGCTAGAGTGCGCAAGCAGGAGGGGGGCGGTGGAGGGTGGGCAGAAGGAGAAGCAGGCCTCCTGCTGAGCAGGAAGCCCAATGTTGGGCTCAGTGCCAGGACCCTGGGATCATGACCTGAGCCAAAGACAGACGCTTAACCGGCTGACCCACACAGGCACCCTGCATTACACTCTAGCTATTGATTTCTTCCCAACTGATAGGCCTGGGTTTTGGGATAAAGGTATTTTGCAAAGAAGGGGATAAATTCTATTCTTTAATTGTTCCCGTAGCATAGAAACTCTACAATTACTTTTATCTCCCCAGCTTAGCTTTTACATTCTGTTAAATTCCAGAAACACATAGCCTAGCATTTATTGAGCGCCACTCTGTCCCAGGTCCTGGAAGGTCTACCTGCTGATGATTCTTAAAGGAATCAAATAATCTTTTAGATTAATGATAAAAAATTTTTAAGATGCTAAGCATTTTAAACAAAATTAATAGAGTTAAAGATCTTTGTTTTTAAGGAGTCATTAATAGAATCTCATCTAGGATTCTTCTTGTTTTTAAAAGGTTTATTTTATTTTATTTTTTTAAAGTCTTTACTTATTTATTTGACAGAAAGAGAAAGAGAGAATGAGATCACAAGTAGGCAGAGAGACAAGCAGAGAGAGAGGGGGAAGCAGGCTCCCACTGAGCAGAGAGCCCGATGCGGGGCTCAATCCCAGGACCCTGGGACCATGACCTGAGCCTAAGGCAGAGGCCTTAACCCGCTGAGCCACCCAGGCGCCCCTAAAGGGTTTATTTATTTTAGAGAGAGCATAGGGGGAGGGGCAGAGGGAGATGGACAAGCAGATTCCCTGCTGAGTGGGGAGACCCACGATTTAGGGCTCGATCCCACAACCCTGAGCCAAAACCAAGAGTTGGATGCTTAACTGACTGAGCCACCCAGGTGCCCCTCATCTAGGGAGGGGTCTATTAGAAGTCATCAGGAAAATGAGACTCCAAGTTTCTTTTATCATTGCTCCTATTCTAACTGTGGATCCTTCCATACACCTTCCTTCCATCCAACAAGGCCATATGCCAGGCTCCGTGCTGGGTGCTGGGTATCCAATGGTGAGGTAAACACACATGGCTCCTGCCCATCACCAGCTTACCGTCCAGTAGTGGGAAGGGTCCTGGATGGCAAATAGAAACAGTTTGGTTCTCCCTCTCACTTTTTGTACAGCCTGGGGAAGTCAACCTCAGGAATCCTCCATTTCCTCAAGTGAAAGGGGCTGCCCCTGTCTGTTTCACAGAGCAGCTGGTGGGACTGTATTTGAATTCATTCTAAAACTTCAAACTACTTTATACATATGAGTCACCATTACGAATTAAGCTTGACTCAAATGATGGGGCAGGGGATATCTATCTCTAGACCTGAGTTCTAGCCCTACCATGCCCACCGACTGGTACCCCTGAGCAGGCTGGCATGTCCCCTCTTGGCCTTTGTTTGAGCTGGTTGATGGACACCGGCAGGATCCTCTCACTGTATGCTGCAAGGGGAGGCGAACCTACAGAATTGCAGACAGAGCCCAAGGGTGTCTTCACAACTAATCGATTCCACCTGCTCACAGACAGGGCTCCACCTGATGCTTCCAGAAGAGACGGGACTCTTCTCAAAGTTCTCTTAGGAGGCCAATGCCTCCACCTGTCTCAGAACCCAGAGTGGAGTGCCTTCTGGGAGTTTCGGGGCACACAGGTAACATCTGTGCTGGCTGTGCAGGGTGCTTCTAAAATTGGAAGCCATCAAATGTCCTAATACCAACTCAAGCATCATGGTAGCAGGAGCCACGGAGCTCGCGGTGTGTCCTTGCTACCTGCCTAAAAGGCTCTCTCTGTGCAGGTATGCAGGACCTGCCAAGGCTCGAGGTCTGGCTCCCTCCCGGGTGTGCACTAACAGGGCACCCTGACACGGCACCACCCATTACAGCCCCCCTTCACCTCGTCTTCCCCCAGGGGACTCCAACGGAGCTGACGCACGTGGGGCTCCTGCAGACACCAGCTGCTAATGCCATTCAGTCTAAGAAACATGCCTGCTTTGCCCCTGTTGTTGGGCAGGGGGAATATTTGTAGACCCTTGATTCAGAAATGCCAACTTTCAGTAATGTAGGATGAGAGGGAGTTCCAATGAGGAAGGAGGGGGAGGCGTTGGAAGAGCATGGACTTGGGTTTGAACCTTGCCACTCACTTGCCAGATGGCTCTAGGAAAGGCCCCCATCACCTCCAAACCTCTCGTCTGTGACCTGGGGACAATCATGGCTTCTGACCTCTCAGGACTGTTGTGAGAGTCAGAGATAACAGAGTACTGGCCACTCAGTGAAAGGCAGCAGTCATGGTGGTGGTCGCCATCCAGCTCGAGGGTCCATTTTTGGAGCCCATGTCAACTTTCCACGACCGCCATTATGCCCCATCGCCTTCGGATCTGACGGTTCTCCCTTCACTGCCACATCACACCAGCGTCTGCAGGGTCCTATTCCTCACCTTCATCTCCACATCTAGGACTCTCTCTGGCTCTGCTCTCCTGGTGCTTCCGTAAACACAATAATGCCCTGTGGCCTCTCCTCTTGAGTCCTCAAGAATTATCCATCTCAAAAAATGCTTTTGTTACAGTTCCCCACTCAAAAGTGTACCGCAGTCTCGGACTAATACAATCCCAACCCCGTGCTCTGCCTCACGTCAGCCCTACCTCCACCAGCCTGTCCGCAGCGTAAGTCCTCACACTCCCTCCACGGGCCGTGGACCGGTTGCTGGTGAGTCCTCCCACCGGACGTGCTCAGTCACCAGATGGAAGAGGCTCAGGAAGGATGCTCAGGCTTATGCTCTGGAGACTGGGGCGGGGGGGGGGGCGCTCACCCGCATTCTAGACTTGTCACCTTTTGTAGTTACTTCAACTCGCAGTGCCTCAGTTTCCCTTTTCATGAAAATGGGCCTAACAGTATTACCACAGAGAGATGCCGTGAGGCCTAAATGGGTAAAACACCTAGAAGAGTGCCTGGTGCATCAGAAGCTCTAAGAATCGACGTGAGCTGCTGCTATGTGACAGAGGTGACTCAGGCATCCCCTCAGGAAGGGACACTGCTTTTGGCTGCAGGCAACACAGCACTGACTCAACTGACTGGAAAGAGGAAATTCATTTCACATAACAAGAAGTCCAGGGGAAGGCATCTCCAGGATTTGTTTATTTAGTGGCTCAACAATGTCACCAAGGACACAGGCTGCCCGCATTACCATTTGGGGCATTAGTGGTCTGGTCCTTGGGCTGTTTTCTTCATAATTGTAGGATGATTAACAGAGGTCCATGCGTCCCATGCGAACATGAAAACGTCCCAGGAAGAAGGAGCTCTCTTGGGACAAGAAATACCTTCCCAGGAGTCCTCGGGCAGACTACCCGCCCCTCTCTTTGGCCAGAATTGTCATGCGTCAAAGGACTTTACTATGATTGGCTGCGATTAATTAGGAGCCACTGTTTGGTGCTGGGAAAGACCAAGACTTTTTCAAAGCACATGGCCACTGAGGGAAAGAAAGATCACTGACGACACAAAACAAAAACACAACCAGGGTTTTGTGCCGAAGGAGGAAGGGGAAACCAGTGGTGTCTTCTGCATTCTCAGTCGTGAGCGTCTGTGATTCCTGGCTTGTTCCAGCTGTGTGTCTTACTGACGAAGTTTCTTCCTGCTTGGAGATCCTCCATTAAATCTTTGCATGCCAGGGATTGTGCTGGGTCACCGTCCCAATGGGAATCAAAATCTGTTTTTCAAGGTTTAGCTCAAGAACCAACAATTCAGGGGCTCAGTGGGTTAAAGCCTCTGCCTCTGGCTCAGGTCATGATCTCAGGGTCCTGGGATTGAGTCCCGCATTGGGTTCTTTGTTCAGCAGGGAGCCTGCTTCCCCCTCTCTCTCTGCCTGCCTCTCTGCCTACTTGTGATCTCTCTGTGTCTGTCAAATGAATAAGTAAAATATTTAAAAAAACTTCTTAAAAAAAAAAAAGAACCAACAATTCAGTGGAAAGATTTCTTACCACAATGAATTACCTGCATACTTTCAGAGTAAACTAGATAATCCCCACCACACTTTACTAAGTGGCTTATATTGCTTTAGAGATGCTCTTCTTCTCAGCTGGCCTGTGAATTCCTCAAGGTCAGAGACCTTGAATAAAGTCTTATTCCATTTGGATCTTCCCTGTACTTGATAGTGGCCAACCATAAAGATGGTGCTTAATCAATGCTTGTTGAACCTAATCAGAAGACAGTCTTTAAGTGTTCTCTCTGGTATGCCTGCAGGTACTATGCTCTGCACCATGGGAGACATAGAGAAGAACAAAACCTAGTTCATTTCCCTCTTGAAGCTTGGGGTCCAGGAGAGGAGCTCATATGATAAGTGCTGTCAAGCAAGAGAAGTCTGTTTTCCACCATGCAGATTATTTTTTGTTCTTTTGACTTTGTCACTTGTTCCCCTCCAGTAACCTCTGGACAGTGTTGAGGCCATACTGGGGCACCCTGTCACAGCCTTATTTCCAGCTGCAGCTTTCCAAATAGAATCTTCCTGATCTATTCCTTCCCATCCCTCTCCCCTTCCCACAAAACCTATCCTTCCTAACACCCAATCTCTGTGGGTTTTTTTCCCTAAGATTTACTTATTTATTTGAGAGAAAGAGAGAGAGAGAGGAGGAGGATGGGCAGAGGAGGGAAAGGGAGAGAAATCTTCAAGCAGACTCCCCATTGAGTGCAGAGCCCGACGCAGGGCTCGATTCCAAGACCCTGAGATCATGACCTGAGCTGAAACCAAGAGTCAGGTGCTTAACCCACTGAGCCACCCAGGGGCCCGCCATCTCTACGGTTTTAGGAAATTCTGGTTTAAGACTAGTCTTTAAGAAACCAGTTCATTGATAAAGTTTTCAATGTTAATCCTCCAGGGCACATGGAAGATTTGAGGGGACTCCTATCCAAGGGGAGCCACGGGGAGCCAATCCAAGGACCTGACTGACTATAAGAGTTGATTTTAGGGCTCTGAAGCTGGTGGTGGTGTTCTTTTCTGACAAGGCAGAAATTCACTCTTCTTCAAAAAATTCTACAACAATGATCCTTTATTCTTTGTCTAGTCCAGAGCCTTTCAAAATATTTGCACTGTTTGGGGCATCTCGTGGGAAGCCACTCCCTTTGGACTAAACTTAAGCATGAGCAAACCCAAGCTGTCGTGCATTTTACAGGTTAATGAGAGATCAAGGTTGTTTGAGGAAAGGTCTACTCAACTCCTGCCTGTACGTACGTATTTCCTTCTGAGTAAGGAAATTCTCCCACCCCTATTCTTTTGATCACCACGGCTGGGATTGCCAGGGACAAAGGAGGAAAAGGACAGAGTCCGATAAAAAAGAAACAAAAATCAGTTTGTTTAAATTGCCAGGGCAATCTGCCTTTGGCTAAAGGAAGTCAAACCCAGAACATCCTGTTCCAGTTAATAAAGCTCATTTGCTCCCAGCTTGAGCAGAAAAATAGAATCTCTGTGTCTGTGTGGGGCAGCTCAACCTTTCCCACCTTCACTCTTAGCTCCTACGTTCACACTCGTGGATGGCTGAGGGGTTCCTAGGACCTCCCCTAAAAAGCAAGACGCTCCTTCTGGACGGTAACTTCCCAGGCAGGTCCTAGGCAGTTCAGTACAAACTCACTTCTTTTGTATGTAAATCTTCAAACTTCCTCTACGGTCCTCCTCTCCTCTGCGTCTCTCTGTTCCAGAGAGTTTCAGTGATGCGGGGTCCAGACACAGTTGAACTTGCTTCACGTGACATTCATGTCAGATGAGAGCTGGACCACCTCATGCTTTGGAAGGATTCCTTGTGGCACCTTCTTAGCTCTCCTTCAGCGTCAATTAATCCCCAAGCATAGAACAACCCACGCCACACCCTGGACGGCCCAGCTGGTCTGCCTGGGAAGGGGCCCATATGTGAGTCAGAGTTTTTCAGCAAAATGACACTTCTGCGGATAAGCCTGCAAGCTTTTTCTTGTCTGAAAATGACAAGTGTGTGTTTCCGTCTCCTTTTACGTCTTCCTCCTTTCAATGCCAGACCCCTCGGAGGCAAACGGATCAGCCATAGTGTTCTAGTCCGTTCAACATTACGGACCACAAGGGTGGAAACTGGAAGGGGCCCCCAAGACCTCCTAATACAATTCTCTTCTTTTAGAGGTGAGCACACGGAGGCCCAGAGAGGAGGAGGGATGCACTGATAGTCACACCGCTAAAACTTGAAAACTGGGACCAAAGCCTACGTCTCATGACTCCCAGCGTTTGCTACCAATGCACAGCGGGGCCTGGGAGTATCCGATCCGTCTGCTTCCTTCAGATGGTCTCCATTCAGTTTTCATGGGGCAACTTTTTGCCAGCTTTTCATCCAGTGGCTTTCAAAGCGTGGTACCTGCCCCAGCAGCATCCAGGCCGCCTCGAATCTGCGCTTTACCAAGAGTCCAGGGGCTTGCTCATCTGTGATGCCCTACAGTTAACCCATTCGCCCCAGCCACCCAATTCACAAGGGGATCAGGACACTAATCAGATCCATCTAATTTCACAGACCGTTTTCGGCTTGGCTCTTTGAGGGACCTAAAGTGGGTGTTCACTTAAGTTACCTCTGGATCAAGAGTTTAGACTCTGAAGTCTAAACTGCAGCATCCTTTTTGCCTTCCTCACTGTAAAATTCTCCCTACATAACTTCTCCCATTTTTCAATTGCATTCCTGACAAGGACTCCGATGGGCCCAGCCCATCTTCTGAGCCAGGCCACGCTGGTCACGTGCTCACTCCAGTGCTCGGTGGTTTTTGGGTCTGACGGGTTTTCCTGTCTAATCAGCTGCTGACATGGGAAGAGTGTGCATTTTGGGAGACGGAAGACTTGGGTGCACTGACTGAGGCTTCAGGAGGAAATCGGAGGAGGAGGAAGGAAGCACCGGTTGGGGGTGGGGGGACTCCTTCGCCCTCCACTAATCCTGCGGATGAGACACGAGGGAACCTGGCGGCGGCTCCAACAGTTAGGCTTGCTGAGGGGTGAGTGGAGACGGAGGTTGTGTTCTATTATCATGACCTTAATCTTCGGTACACTGCCAGGCTGGAGTGGCCTAGCAAATAGGCATGGCAGGTTATCAACTCCTTGAAAGTCATAGAAGACCAAGCTGGGGAACCGTCGAGATCACCTAGCTCAGTGGTTTGTGGCGCGGGCTGCCCATGAGAATCCCTGGCAAACTTTCGAAAAGGAAAGCTGCCTGGAATCCACGTTGGGGATTCTGACTTAAAAGCTCCCACATGCTTTTAATGTACAGCTGTCGCTGAGAGCTACGGCTCTAACTTGACCCTCTTCGTTTTACAGGTGGGGAAACAGGCTCAGCTACATAATGTGACCGGGGGTTACTCAAAGATCTCCTTCCTAACTCGTCTCTAGAGTTTGGGTTATTAGATCATAAGTGGCTAGAGCTGGAAGAGATCGCAGAAGCCGTGCAGTCCAACCCTACAGAGCTCAGAGCTCAGAGACTTGCCTACAGGGTCAGCTGGGGAGCAGAGGGCCGGGGCTCCACACCACGCGTCCTGACTCCCCACTCAGTGCCCTGCGCCCAGCGCTGGGGCTGCCGGGCGAGAAACTCAGCGGACCCGGCTGCAGACCGGCTGTGCTTACTCTGCTCCAGGGAGCCTCCCCAGAGGCACAACTGAAACAGCTTGGCAGAGAAACCTGGTGTGACTGGACGGGGCGCGGGCTTGGCCGAAGGACTCAGTGCTTTGGTGCCCCGAGGACGGGGAGGAGGCAACCGGTCTGAGGATGCTAACCCTTGCATTCTGCCTGCCTTCCAGCTATGGCGGGAGCCTGTGTGTCTCTTCCTGATCAACTGAGAGCAGGGCTGGGGTCCACGCGATGATGGGCTCGGAGTCCATCCCTGGGCGTCAGGGTTCTTCTGACGTTGGTGAGGTAAGGTTGTCTTTGTTTTCCAAAGCGGCTTGAAGTCAAGATGTTGGCGCCCACTGGTCCTGTGAAGGGCTGGAAATGGCTTCAGCTGGCATTTGGGACGCAGAGGCACGTGGCCCGGGGCCCTTGGGTACATGTGTGCGTGGGGAGAGGTGGTGGAGGCAGTAGAGATGGTCAAAGTTAAAAAGGTTCCGATGTCAAAACAAAACCAGATCAAAGAGTAAATAAAAAGCGTGCCGGGATTCAAACACAAAAGCAAAACCAAAATGGGGCAACGGCTAAACAGACATAGCGAGGAAGGAGGAAGCCCAAAGAGGCGAGTGCGAGCCTCAACCACTCCCCTTCCGGCCACTGGGGTGAAGGAGAAGAAGTAATGACAAAGTCGTGTCCTTGGAAGCTTGCGGGGAACGGGGCGACGGAGAAAGCACGTTCACACACACTGAGCTCCTGTGACCTTTACGACGTCCCCACGAGGTGGACAGTCCCTGTGATGTGGGCTTGGGGAGGGGGAGTAGCCGAGCTCCAAGGCCACGTGGTTAATGGGGGAGCTGCCCCAGTCCCTCTGGGCTCCAGCCCCGGTGCTCTGTCCACCATGGGATAGTGTGCTGTGTGTGTGTGTACGTGCACATGCGCGCCTGTGTCCATCGCGTGTGCAGGCCAGTCACGCAAAGGAACTTACATGAAGGCAAGCGTGCAGACGTTTGTCTCTGAGCTGTCACGCGGCCCAGGGCCACGAGCAGCTCGACTGGGAATGCAGGAGAGACACAGGGAACTGGCGCTGGGTCAGCAGGGACGTCTGAGACAGTCTTAGTTTTGATCCGGGTGAAGTAAGAAGCCCCTTTTGGGGTCATGTGGGGCTCAGGGATGAAGGACCTGAAGCACCTCGCTGAGGGCCTGCCATGGGCATCATCAGCATTCCATAAACAGTAGCTATTACTGCCCCGAAAACATGTCACTGGATTTGCAGAGAAGGAAGACAACAGCCTGGCTCGGGGCCCAGGGAGGCTGGCTTTGTCCAAATCCAAACCTGACTTCGGGTGTGTTCCACAGGGCCTCCGCCCAGTGAGGCCAAGTCCCACTTGCTCCCCTCGCCTCTCCCACTCATCACAGCCTCTAGGTCTGCACCTGTCCCTGCCAACAGGTGCACCCAGGGGGGAGGCCCATGTCCAACACGGACAGAGAGCGTGGTGGCAGTTCAGAGGACGGAGCTGCCCTCAGCCGGGTCGCAGTTTAGACTCTTGGGGAGGGTGACTCAGAGTCAGATGACAGAGCCTAGGGGTGGTGGCTTGAGCAGGTCACAGCTGCTGAGACCTTAGGAGGGCAGCCCTTGACACATGGAATCTCACTGAATCCTCACAAGCAGCCACACGAAGGAGCATCACTCCCATTTCACACATGAGGAGACTGAGGTGGGGGCTCAACCCTCAACAGTCATCGGAAATGGGGATCCAAGGCCAAGTCTGCCTGGCTTTAAAGTCCATGCTCCTTCCACTACCCACAACGTAGCTCTCCTTACCCATCCAGCTGGGACCCCACACTGAGGCTGGGGGGTGTTAGGGTTCCAGGGACGCGCACATCCCTCAGAGCCCAAGAGGAGGATGGTGAAGACAAGGGTTAAGCTTGTGAGGAACTGAACGACGGAGAAAGCACATTCACACACATTGAGCTCCTCTGACCTTTAGGACGTCCCCACGAGGTGGACAGTCCCTGTGATCCAGGATTAACCAGGTTGGTCAAGATGGAGGTGCCCTGGGGAGGGAGGGGATTCCCTCTCACCGGACAGCTGTCTTACACCCATATTGCCCGCCTCCGCCCCTCCTTAGCTGAGTTGCGTTTTGGACTCCTGCCTGGCCGCACCCTGGGCTTGCTCCTTTTCTGAGTGACATGTTAATGACACTCAAGTCCCTTGCTTCAAGTCAGGCTCTGCAGGATCTACGGCCCAAGGAGGCACATGCAGACGGTGTGCTAAGGGAGAGGAAGGAAGGGGCAGAGGAGGCTCCACAGAGCCCAGAACCTTCTGCTGTGTTTATCTGCCCAGGGATATCCAGGTGCCCTTGAGATAGCCTAGCATCTCCCTCAAGGTGGTGAGGCAATGCAGAGCCCCCCGCACGTTGGAAGTTCAATTTTAGCATCAGCTGGACCTAATTAGTTTGGAGGGGGGCAGGGCCTTTCACAGAGGACTCCATTGTTCCTGGGAACCTGGCAGGAATGTTTATCATTTCAGAAACCGAGAAGGAGCTGGCTCTCTCCCTCTTGGCCTTGGGGCTGTCCTCCTTTCAGATGCTAATCCATAAAGCGTTTCCAAGCCAGGCCTCAGAGGCAGCTCAGGGCTGAGGTGGAGCCCAAACTCTCAGTTCCTTCAGGAGGAAGGCAGGTGTGGAATCGACACCTGGAGAGCCGCCAGATGGAAACCTGGAGCAACGGCGCAGAATGTCACATGTCAAATAGTTTAATTGGGTAATCATCTGGGGGGGGGGGTTGTGCAAAACATATGTGGGAAGTCTGTACCAGGAGCGTGAGGGAAGCATCCAAGAACACAGTTCACTTTGCTCGCGCCTGCCTCAGCCCCGCACAGCCTCGGGCCCTTCCCTCCCAAGAGAGGCTCAGCAAACAGGATCTAGCGATCCCCACCTTAGATTGCCCTGGGCAATCAAGTATTCCTGGAGCCCCAAGTGCCCACCAAATGGGACCAGTCCCAGACCGCAGTAGGCAGTGGAGTGCAGTGGTACCTGTCTACGCTGCGTGGGTTTGAGTGCGCGCCTTGCTGGGTATGAGCTGACCCATCGGAGAATTGCCATTGGGGCCTGAACCCAAGTGACACGGCTCCCTGTGACTCCAACCCCTTGGGCTGGTGGGAAGGATGCCAAGCACTTTCCTCTTTTTGGGCAGAGCCACTGGCCAATTCTTCTATATCTCTATTCTCCCGTTTCACGCACCATGAGGTCCCAGAGGCCTTACATTCTAGCTAGCGGAAAGGTGGTTGGGCCTGGGTCAACAAATACTTTTGGCTCCATTCTTTGCTTTTTGCCTTTTATGGCCCAGCTCCAATGGCATGTCTTTGATGTGGCTTTCCCTGATTCTCGTGGTCAGAATTCTACACTTGATCTTAGCCAAAAGGCCGAGAAGCGATGTGGTCAGAATTCTAACTTCATCAGTTGCTCAACTATGATCTTGGGTAAGTTCCTTTCCTCTGGCCACCTCAGTTTGCCCGTCTGGGAAATGGACATACTGCTGCCAAACTAACCTGACTGGACACTGGGAGGATCCCTTATAAGTCCATGGACGTAAAAAGCTACCTCCCCTGACCCCACTGCCTTGGGCTGCCTGCCGGGCACAGGAGATGAGGAGATACCCAAGCGCTGACCACACAGGTGGCTACAAAGCCTACAAAACCAAGCCCTTTCCTGGAATGGCCATTCCTCCTTCTTCACCCATGGAATTCTTAGTCTATCTTCCAGAACCAGCTCAAATATCATCTCTTCTATGAAGCAATCCTACTGTCCCCAGGGAAAATAAATTTCTTCCTCCCATGTACTCCTGTAATTCGTTGTCTCTATTAAATCTCTTATTTTTTTTTAAACTTTTATTACAGTTAACTTATAACTGCCTGGCCCTTCACTGTGCTAGGGACTTGCTGGAGGTCAAGAACCATATTTCATTCTCTGGGGGTAATTTCATCAGGCCCAGTGCCTAGCAACTGCTCCATAAATGTTCATGAACTCAAGTTCTGCTTTGTGTGTTCCTTGGATTCTAGAGTGGGTTCTGCAGGCAAATCCCGCTGTATCTGCAGGAACCTGACCCTGTCACTGGTTCATCTGGAACCCACAGCTGAATGTACAACCTAGTCCATGGAGTCTGTGGAGAAGGGCTCCCACACGGCCTGGAAGTGGGAAGGCCTTGCATTTCCACAGGATCTCAGCCATAAACCAGTAGAGGCAGCGAGCTATGGCTAAAGTACTTCAGGAAACAGCGAGTTCTGAAAGAGCCAAATCCTGTCTGTAGTTAAACGTCTTGAGTTCCTTAAGCGCTCAATGACTCAATTTTCTTTTAAAAAATTTAATGGCATCTATGTATACTATAACTCTACATTTTGCAAATCTTCCTTCCTCCTGTCACAGTCACTGAAGGCAAAACGACACATTTATGCCAGGTCCCCTATCCATGCCTCACATTTTACCCTCACGATGATATTTGAACTAGGTAGTATTATTACCTGCATTTCATAAATGCGGAAATTAAGGCTGAGAGAGGGTAAGGAGCATGCCCAAGGTCAAGGAGACTAAAACTCAGGGCCGACAGCAAAGACCTAGCTCTTGCCAGTCAGTATGCAATGCTACTTTCCCACCAGAGTGTCACGTGCTCGCCGAGTACCGGTCTATTCCACACAAATGGATCTGATGTGTTTGCGGCCCCCTCAAGAAATTTGCGTTCTGGTAAAGGAGGCTGTTACACACATAACTAAAAACATGAAGCACAAAAAAATATTACTATGGACTAGAATTATGTGCGATGAATTGAGGGGGAGCCAGAGGAAGGCATGACCATTTCAGCCCGGGGGGGGGAGGCGTTCAGAGAAGGGATCCCCCCCAGGGAGGGCAGAGAAGCCTAGTCTTGGGGGACTTGAAAGGCTAGTCTCCATTCTGACCGACAGAGAATGAGGAGAGGAGAGGATGTGGGAGGAGGAGAGGACCACGTGTGTGAAGGGGCGGAGGGCGGGAGTGTCAGTGTCCTTGGGCATGGGGAACAGATCCGAGTAGCTAGAGCATGGGATTCCTGAGTAGGAGCTGGGCTGTGACAGGCTTGCTTTTGTCAAAGTGCTGGACTTGTTTCTTTCAGCCTTTTAGGCCACTGATGGCCTCAGAGGAGGAACATGAGCTGACCTGCCCTGGGCAGGAGGGAGGGCCTGGGGGGGTCATTTCTGAGTAGGGACTGGGAGGTAGATAGGGTCTTGCATCCTTCAGAAAGTTACCTTCAGCTCCCAAGGTCTCTGCCAAGACTGGTTTCAGAATGAGAATAAGAGAAAGGGAGTCTCTTTCCTGTTGAAAGAGAGGCTGAAGACCAGAACTGCTCTGGGCCCCAGCGCAGCGCCCTCCACAGGATGGCAGGAGCATGGCTATTCTGAGGGATGAGGACAGGTCGGAGTCCACAGCTGCACAACCCCCCAGAAGATGAGATCTGACACACTGCCCTTTGCCGAGGGTGACGTGGGGCCAGAAAAGGAAGGAGGGGAACTGGCATCAGTCCCTGGGCTCAGCCTGCAAGGCTCAGCCCGAATGCTGGCTTCAGCACTGGAAGACTGTTTTTTCCAAATTACCAAGAGATGTTCGAGATCCATGATTCCATGTTCATCATACAGCAAATGATTTATCCACACAGATTCATAAATTCGATGGAAACATAAATGACACATCTCTGCACGATACACTGTATCTTTACATGTGGACTAAAACAATGTCCCATTACATATAATAAATGCTGGCCCCTTTTTATCGTCAGTGCTAGAAATACATATTGATAATTACCAGGCACCTTGTGCTGAGGATTTTTGGAAAATACTCCCATTTTTCCTTTTTTATATATATTTAAAAATATATCTTCTGAACTCATCATGGAAAACAAAACAAAACAAACCCAAGCAATCTTTTTAGAAAACTGCCCCCAAATTCTTTGGTTCTGAAAGAAAACCTAGTGCCAAATTTTTGCCCAATAAAATGACATTTTAAGTGGAATCTGAGTCAAGCCCCAATGAAGGAATGAATATTGCTTCTTTGAGTCAGCAAAAGAATTCAGTCTTTGGTATCCAACACTCCATTATTCATTGGCCCGAATTGGCAAGAATGCTGTCGGCGCTGTGGAGACGACCACAAAAGCGGGGGGTGGGGGTGTGCGGGTAGGTGGATAATGAGAGAAAAACAATCTGAAATACCTCTCAGGCCAACTTTGAACAACATGTTGGGCTTTTATCATCTGGAGGTGGAGGAGCTCCGCCCTCCCCTTGCTCGATACTCTCCCAGCTCACTTCTCCGTTCCTGAGGTAATTTCCTGAACAAGTGCTTAAAATCGAATGCCTTGTCGAGCCTTTGGCTCAGTCAGGCATAGCCCCCAGAGTCCCATTAAGCAAGGCCAGAGGAAAGAACTGATTCCCATTTATGAGACAGCCCCTCCCCGAGCCCGTGCCCCAGGACGGCTCACCGGGGCCTGCGGAAGGTCAGGCCATAATGCTGACAGGCCAGCCCCACCGTGGGGGTGTACACGATGGGCATGAATTTCTCCACGTCTGACGTCAGCACGCGGTAGAAGAGCTTCTCGTTCCGGTCCTGGAGTGTCATGAGAATGATGTACCTTGGAAAGGGAGACAAGAACCAAGCCATGAGCCCCACAGGTGGCAGCACGAAGGGCCCTTGATGCAAAGACCCAAGGGCTCCTGCTCAGCTACTTACAATGGCATGTTCGTGGGCAAATTACCATCTCTCCTCGGCATGGGTCTCATTTTCTATGAAATGAGGAGCGTTTCATCTGCCTTATAGTGCTCACTCTTATTCGTGGCGTAGGCACAACTCTAAATATTTTACATTAACTCATTTAAAACTCCCAAGGACTTGCGAGGCACGTACTGAAATGCTGGCGACTTTAGAGATAAGGAGACAGGCACAGAGAGACAAAATCGCTCCCCCAAGGTCTCATGGCAGAGTAAAGGATTTGAATCTAAGCAGTCTGATTCTCGAATCTCAACCATGGCGCCAGATGGTTAGTTACCTTATGACTCTGTGGACACTGATGAACGATAACAGACTCATAACATGTTGGGGTGAAGTAGGGTCCAGGAACATACCAAACATACCAGTGATGTCTGAACTGGGCTTTCCCCCCCACGCGGCTGGTTCCTGTCACAACCAGAGCTCACAAGTGGTTGAGTACTACTTGACCTCAGGAGGCATGCTCTGGAAAATTCTCTTTCTCACCTATTCCCTGAAGCCTAAAATCATGAAGCCAGGAAAAGAGCCTTTCATTCACAGTCCCGAAATTGCAAAAACGCTGGGAGAAAAAAGACCCAGGGTCTGAAATTCATGATGGGGTGTGGGTGAGTACTGATACCACACCCTTTCTGGACAACAGTTTAGGAGAAGCGGGGGGCCCTTGAGCCCTGGCATGGAATGGGGTGTGGTACCAGGGCCCTGGGTTTGATTCCCAGCTCCGCTGTTTCCTAATTTTGCGACTCTGGGGAAGTCACGTGACTTCTTGGGGCCTCAGTCTCTTCTTCCTCCCCAGAGGCACTGGTCAGAACTAAAAATAGTGTTAAGAAGGAAGGGAGGATTTCTGCTTAGAAGAGCCGGCGTCTCGGCTCATTACTAGCGTGAGTATTCTCTTCCTCAGTAGCCATTTACACACATCTCTTCCCAGCTCTGCTTTCTGTGATGTCAGAGTTGGTAACTTCAAATCGGTCATGGTTGGGAGTATTCAGATCCTGGCAACAGGCAAATGCTACAAATCAGGGCTCCCTCGGTGCCCCAGAACCAGTTAGTAAACATTTACCAGCGTACAACTACCCTTACCCAAAAGAAGCTGGGGAGCCTCCTTAGCGATTCCCTGCGCACCTGCTGGAATGAGGAATTCTGGGAATGAGTGGGTCAGAGAAGTCAGCAGAGCACCAGGAACAAGCTCTCTGGAGCTCCCAGGATCAGGCACGTCCCCTGCTCCCTGGGCCTGCCATGTCTCCCCCGGCATAGAGGGAAGGTCTATCTAGCTGAAAAAAACCGGAGAGGTAAGGGTTTGGGACTTCCAATTTTGAGGAAAGACTATTTCGCATTAGACTTTAATTCTTTGTAAATTTAACAAAAGAGGGAAATTCAGGTTCAAAGTGAGAGCGCGTGTAACGCTGTCGGTTGAATTCCTTGTGTACTTTCTGGTTTGCTCTTCAGGGTGGCATAGCTAGACCAAGAGGGGAGGATTAGTTGACCTGGGCTGCGGTATGACCTTGGAGTTCATGGCAGTGATATCCACAGCGTTCAGCCCTTAGAGGGAGGGGGGAATAGGCAGAGAGCTCCTCATCCACTACCATTTGGAAGCAGTGGCTACTATGGGGGAAGCACAGGAAGGTGGGAACAGGATCACCCTAACATGCTTTTGAGCCCTACCCCTAGGAGGACAGCGACACCATCAACGACTCCAAAGCTTGGCCATTAAGCTCTATAGATATGTAGGGGGAACCCATATCCTCCCCCCTAAGTTTCTGCTGGAGCCCATAGCAAGGTGCCATATTTATTTTACAAGCTTTTGCATAGGGCCTCCTGTCATAAGTTACAGTTACTATGCAAGTGTTCTAAGCATGTTTAAATACTAATGCATTTAAGCCTCATCATAACCGTATGAGTTAGATACCACTGATATATCCATGGTACAAATGAGGAATGACCCAGAGAGGGGTAATTTTTGCTATTAAGTGGTAGAATGAGGATTGGAACTTAGTCTGACACTGGAGTCTAGTCTTGTAGCCATTAAGCATCAAGGCCTCCAGCTGCGGCACAGGAGAGCAGTTAAAAGCCGACTCCGGGGTGAACTGTGTTCAAATCCTGGCTGTACCAATTCATAGCCACGTGACCCGGCAGGTCACTACCTTCTGTAGCGAAACTGACAAAGCTGACCCTCTGATCCCTCAGTTGCCTATTCATGGACTATCCTCCCGAGGAGAATCCAGAGGGGCCGCAGGGTTGGTAACGGTTCCTATAAACCTCTAACATATGACATCCTAGGTCCTTTCCGAGGTGTTGCTGTGCATTTCCGCTCTGCTCCCCCCAACATTCCCCTTATTCTGGGGACCTGGACCATGGACCACTTCCTCGACACGCTTGTCCCACTTGCTCCCCTTCTTCCGGCTGAGCGAAATGCCTTCCATGAACCCCACCGCTGTCTGCTGAAACCCCTTCTGTGGTTCTCGGGCTGACTCGAGTGCCACCACTTCCCAGAGGCCCAACCAGATTGCACCTGTTGGAAGTCAGTCTCCCCTCCCAATTCTGACTGTGCCCCGGTCCTGACAAGCCCCGTCTGTCAGGGAGACGACCACCCCGTGGAAGGCGGGACTGGGGCTGGGATCTCTCAGGGCTCTCAGTCTCTCCTACTGGAGAGTACCAGAAAACCCATGTGCCACAGGAGACAGCTGAGCCTGGGGCTTGGGTAAAGGGAGCGGGCTCTAGGCACTAACTTGTCCAGGTCGCTCTGCTGCCGCTCATAGTATCTCATGATCCGAAGAAGCTGGACGTCCTGACTCAGGAAGCAGGGGGGGATCAGACCGTGGATTCCAAGCTGCAGCCTTTCTTCCAGTGTAAAGGCCATCCCCTGAGAGAACAAAGAAGAAACACATGCCCATGAAGGGATATGTGTGAAACTGAGGAACCGAGAAGTCCCATCAGCGGATAGGCAAAAGTCACTGATTCAACAGTGGGCTCGGCATTCAAAGCCCTCCTCTGCCAATTAAAAAGCTGGGCAATCTTGTGCCAGCTACACAAGATTCTCCTGAGCTTCAGTTTCTTCCTGGAAAAAAAAATGGGGAAAATATCTACACTGTCAGGTTCTGGGAGTTTTTAAGACACGTTTTATTCTTTCGAATTATTTATTATTTTTTTAAAATATTTAATTTGTGTATTTGCGAGAGAGAAAGAGAGAGAGAAATAGAGCTTGAGTGGCAGGGGGGATGAGGAACAGAGGGAGAGGGAGAAGCAGACGCCCCACTGAGCAGGGAGCCTGACGCGGGACTCGATCCCAGGACCCCGAGACCACGATCCGAGCCAAAGGCAGCCGCTTAACTGGCTGAGCCACCCAGGAGCCCCTCGAATTATTTTTAATTGATAGAAAAAACAGGAAGATAGTACAGAGAGTTCCCCTATATCCCTTCATCTAATTTCCTCTATTAGTAATATTTTGTATCAGTTCAGTACATTTGTGAGAGCTGATGAACCTGAAGTGACATATTATTATGAAGTAAATGCCTATTCAGACTTCCGTAGTCTTTGCGTAAGGCCCTTTCTGTTGTTCTTGCACAATCCCACATTATATTTAGTCACCGTGTCTCAGGCCCCTCTGTCCAACAGTTCCTCAGACTGTCCTTGTTTTTGATGACCGTGACAGTCTTGAGAAGCACTGCTCATGTGTTTCATACAATACCTTCTACTGGCATTGGTTTCATGTTTTTCTCATGACTCGATGGGGGTTATGGGCTTTTAGAAGGAAGACCACAGAGATGAAGGGCCATTTTGCTCACATCAGATTGAGAGCCACACTCTGAACATGACTTATCACTGTTGATATCACCCTTGATCACGACCTTGATCACCGGGCTGGGTTGTGCTTGCCAGGGTTCTCCGCTGTAAAGTGACTTCTTTTTCGTAACTCTTCCGCATGGGAGATTTGTCTCTTCTCCCCCATGTATCTTTATTCAATCACTTACCTATATTAGAAGGGACTCATGGGTATTTATTTTGCACTTTGGATTATAATCCAATACTGCTTTATTTATTTGTTACTCAAATTGTTCCAGCTTTGGCTACTGGGAACTCTTTTGGTTCCTGTGTCCCTTTGACATTCTCTTAATTCCTTCCTCCCTCCTCCCCATTACCTCCCTCCCCTCTTCCTTCCCTCCCTTCCTTCTCTCTCTCTCTTCCCTCCATCCTTTTCCCTCCCTCTCTCCCTCCCTTCCTTCCTTCCCTCTCCCCTCCCTTCCCCTTCTTTCCTTCCTTCCTCCCTCCCTCACTTCCCTTCCCTCCCTCTTTCTCTCTTTTCTTTCTCTCTCCCTCCCTCCCTTTCCTTTCCTCCCTTCCCTTCCCTTCCTCCCTTTTTCTCTCCCTCCCTCCCTTCCTTCCCTCTCCCCTCCCTTCCCCTTCTTTCCTTCCTTCCTCCTCCCTCCTCCCTCACTTCCCTTCCCTCCTCCCTCACTTCCCTTCCCTCCCTCTTTCTCTTTTCTCTCACTCTCCCTCCCTCCCTTTCCTTTCCTCCCTTCCCTTCCTCTCTCCCACCCTCCCTTTTCTCCCTTCTTCTCTCTTTCTTTCTTTCATCCTTCCTTACTTTCTTCTTTCCTCCCTCCCTCCCTTTCTCTCTCCCCTCCCTTCCCTTCCTTCTTTCCTCCCTCCCTCCTTTCCTCCTTCTCTCTCCCTCCCTCCCTCCCTCCATCTCTCTCTCTCTCTCTCCCTCTCCCTTTCTTTCTTTTTCTCCTTCTCTCTTTCTTCTCTTTCTGTCTTTCCTCTCTGTCCTCTACTTACTTTTTGGGACAGGATGCTCCAGGCTCATCTTGTATATTGCCTTCCCTAGTCCTAGAATCTGCCACTTTTTTTCCAATGAGGCCTGATTCCTTCTTTGGCGCATGGCTTTAGAATCCAAGATCTGGGCTCTACTTAATAAATGTGCTACTTGGAGGCGCCTGGGTGGGTCAGTCGGTCAAAGCCTCTGCCTTCGGCTCAGGTCATGATCTCAGGGTCCTGGGATCGAGCCCCACATGGGGCTTTCTGCTCAGTGGAGAGTCTGCTTCCCCCTCTCTCTCTCTGCCTGCCACTCTGCCTACTTGTGGTCTCGCTCTCTCTGTCAAATAAATAAAATCTTAAAAAAAAAATAAATAAATGTGCTACTTACTACCGGGGTTTCATTGTTTCTAGTCCCTCTCAGCTGAAAGAGCAAGGAAATGAATCTATACTAAGCTAAACATAACTTCATACCAATGTCTCTAATCCATTACCACATGCATCATTCTAGCCTCATCACTTCGCTAATCTGTAAATTCTCACTCCGCCCGGGAGAGACTTAGCTCCTCCCACCTGCCATCTACGACATACTTACTTACTGGATTCCAGTATACACACAGAGAAGTAGCAGAATCATTACCTTATGCCACAATGGGAAAAAACTTAGTACACCAGAGCATAGTGCTTATGAGCTGCTCCTTTTGCCTTCAGTCTTACAAACTCCACTTATTTCCCGAGTTACTTAGGTCATCGCTGTTCCTTCCACCCTTCACTGAGGTTGTATCATACATTTAGAACACAGTTACATTCTCCTGTCACAATCTGCCTTCCTTCCTGGGATCCAACAACCTACTAAATGACTTGAGAAAATCTGGATACATTCAGATCCATTCTATGTAAATTTCTGTGAGTTTTGACAAAGGCATAATATCATGAATCCATCATGACAGAACGAAACGAATTAGTCTCACTGCTCCAAATATCCCATGTGCTTTGCCTATCAAGCCCTCCCTTCCTTGCCCTGGACCTCTGGCAACTACTGATTTTTTTTTTTACACTATCAGTACAATTTTGCCTTTTCCGGAATGTCAAACCATTGAAATCACACAGTATATAGCCTTTTCAGACTTTTCTTTCACGTAGCCATAAGCATGTAAGGTTCATCCATCCATTTTTGTGGCTTCATAACGCATTTCTTTTTTCTTTTTAAAAGATTTTATTTATTTATTTGACAGAGAGAGCCTGAACAGGGTGGGGGGAAAGAGCGGAGGGAGAGGAAGAAGCTGGCTCCCCGACTGAGACACCCAGACGCCCCGATAACTCCTTTCTTTGCACCATGGGATGACATTCCACAGTCTGGTTGTACGGTGGTTTGTTTCCCCATTTATCTATTCAGCTTGGTTGCTTCCAGTTTTTGGTGAATATAAATAAAGTTGCTATAAATATTCATGGGCAGGTTTTTGTGTGGACATGAGTTTTCAAATCAGTTGAGTAAATACGTAGGAGTGCAATTGCTAGATCATATGGTAAGACTATGTTTAGCTTTCTAAAGAAACTGCCAAACGTTTTTCTAAAGTGGCTGCACTATTTTGCATTCCCACCAGCAGCGACCGAGTTTCTCTTGCTCCACACCGTCTCTAGCATTGGGTAGTGTCAGTTTTTTAAAATTTTAGTCACTGTAATAGATATGTGGTGGCGTGCTATTATTGTTTTAATTTGCAATTCCCTATTGGCATATTGATGTTGAGGATTTTTTCATATGCTTATTTTCCATCGGTATATCTTTGGTGAGTATCTGTTCAGATTTTTTGCCCAATTTTGTTTTGTTGTTCTTATTGTTGAGTTTTAAGAATTCTTTGAATACAAGTTTTAATGCAACCCATATCAGAATTCAATTGGTCTCTCCTGCAGAAATAGAAAAGCCAATCCTCAAATTCATATGTAATAGCAATGGGCCCTGAACAACCAAACCATTTTTATTTTATGTATGTATGTATGTATGTATTCATTTATTTTTAAAAGATTTTATTTATTTATTTGACAGAGAGAGAGGGATCACAATTAGGCAGAGAGGCAGGCAGAGAGAGAGGGGAAAGCAGGCTCCTTGCTGAGCAGAGAGCACGATGTGGGGCTCGATCTCAGGACCCCGAGATCATGACCTGAGCTGAAGGCAGAGGCTTTAACCCACTGAGCCACCCAGGCGCCCCAACCAAACCATTTTTTTAAAAGGTTTTATTTATACTCCAGTGAGTGAACATGCACTGTCATATTTGTTTCAGCAAATCATTTTTAAAAAGAAGATTTTGAAATGTAACACAAAGCTGCAATAATCAAAACAGTGTGGTATCGGCATAAGGACAGATAAATAGATGGACAGAATAGAATCAAGAGTTCAGAAATAAACTCATACATCTATGGCAATTGATATTTTACAAAGACATCAAATCCATTCAATGGAGAAGAAAACAGTCTCTTAAAGAGTTGGTGCTGGGACAACTGCATTTCCACATGCAAAAGAATAAATTTGGACCCCTACCTCCCACCCAATACAAAAATTAACTAAAAATGGATCAACAACCTAAAATATAAGAGCTAAAATCATAAAACTCTTGGAAGGAAACATAGGGGTAAATCATCATGACCTTGGATTTAGCAATGAATTCTTAGATGTGATACGAAAAGCACTAGTAACAAAGGAAAAATTAGGTAAATTGACTTCATTTAAAAGTTTTCGTACAAAAAGGAACTATCAAGAAAGTGAACAGGGACGTCTGGGTGCCTCAGTTGGTTAAGCGTCTGCCTTTGGCTCAGGTCATGATCTCAGTGTCCTGGGATCATGTCCCACATCAGGCTCCCGGCTCAGCGGGGAGCCTGCTTCTCCCTCTGCCTGCTGCTCCCCCTGCTTGTGCGTGCTCTCTCTCTCTCTCTCTGACAAACAAATAAATAAAATCTATTTTAAAAAAGTTAAAAAAACAAGAAAGTGAACAGACAACCTACAGAATGGGAAAAACATCTGGAAATAGCATAAGGCATTTGATATCTAGAATCTATAAATAATTGCTATAGCAGAACAATCACCAAAAAGCAACCCAGTTGAGAAATGGGCCAATAAATAACTTGAAAGTACATTTCTCCAAAGAAGATTTATAAAGAGCCAATAGCACATGAAAAAAATGTCAGCATCATTAATCATCAGGAAAATGCAAAATCAAAACTCCAGTGAGGTGCCGTTTCACACCCACTAAGATGGCTGGAGTAAAAGCAACAGTAAATAACAAGTGCTGACGAAGATGTGGAAAAAATAAAACCCTCGTACGCTGCTGGTAGGAACGGAAAGTATTGCAGCCTCTATGGAAAAATAATTTGGCAGTCCCACAAAAAGCTAAACCTAGAACTACCATATGACCCAAGCGGTTCCACACCCAAGTGTATCCCGGAAGGAGCTGAAAGCAAGGACTTTGACAGACACTTGTACGCCAACACCCAATGCAGCATCATCGACAATAGCTTCAAGATGGAATCGTATGAGCAGACCAACAAGATGCATATGTGCACAGTCAGGATTCAGTCAAACATAAAAAGGAATGAAGTTCTGATAGATGCTACTACGTGGATGAACTTTGAAAACGGCATGCTAAGTGAAATAAGCCAGATACGGAAGGACGGATACATGAGTCCACTTACACGAAATACCTAAAATAGGCAAATTCACAGAGACAGAAAGTAGATTAGAGATTATTTATTTTTTATTTTTTTAAGTAAGCTCCACACCCGATGGGGAGCTCGAACTCACAACTCCGAGATGGTGAGTCGTACGCTCCACCGACAGAGCCCGCCAGGCCCCTGTAGGAAGATTAGAGATCACTAAGGGCCGAGATGGGCATGGTGAGTTTTGCTAAATGGATACAGAGTTTCTGTCTGGGATGATGACATGTTGGGATGATGGTTGCACAACACTGGGAACACATTTCATGCCACTTAATTGTACACTTCAAAATGGTTAAGACGGTAAATTTTGTTCTACTTTCCCACAGCTTTAAAAAATTAATAATACACCCGCAAACCACTGGGTCATGCACTGTAAATGGGTGAATTATAACTCCATAAAACTGTCTTAAAAGAATTCTTTGCATGTTTTACATCCAAGTCTTGTATTGCCCATGATATTCTGGAAATATTTCTCTGAGTATGTGGCTTGTCTTTTCATTCTCTCACCAGAGTCTTTCACAAACGAGCCTCTTCTGGTTTGGGAACTGACAGGGAGGCAGGACATCACTGGGGCATCATGGAATCTGCCCCCTGGCCCGGTTAGCCCTGTGGAGACAATGTCCGCTGGCGGGAGTACAGGGACCGTTCTCCAAGGGACACTTCGAGGCATGAGGACCACAGCTGTTCCACCTTTATCCCAACATGATGGGGTGCCACCCGTTGTGTAAAAGAGACCTCTTCTATGTAGAAGTCAGCCAGCACGACCTCGAAGCTCCTGGCTTCCTCAGCCCTCTGGTTTTCTCATGAACTGTCCTGGCGGTGACGACAGTAGTAAGCCCCTGAGTGGCTGTCACAGGTGGAGGACATCAACAAGGAAGCTTGAAACGGTAGTGAGCACCAGAGCCCCCCACATTGCTCTGCCAGCTGAAAAAGACCTCATCTCCTATAATTACTACAAGCTCTTCTGTAGAGAGATCAAGAATGACAGGGAGACGCAAGCCCGATGTTGATGTCCATACCACATCCAACACTCACAGGGTTGTTGCGATCATTGGCTCCAAGAAAGCGACTCTAATAAATACTCAATCTTAACGTATCCTTCCAACCTGTGAGGAGGTTTTACAACCTCCACTTTCTAGATAAGAAGTCTAAGCAAGAGAGGTTATGTCACGCTCTGGAAGCTGCATAGCTATTCTCCACATTTTACTGCTTCTTAACCAGGATGCATCTTATAATCTGTAAGTCCATTCGGTGGGATCATTTTCTTGTGATATCTTTGACTAGAGGCAAGTGACAGAACCAAGATTTGATCACAGGCTGCATTCCTGTCCCTACATTATTTCCCCGCTAGGACCTTGGTGACACGGATCTCAGAAAATGTGAGTTGCGGTGGGAGTGGTAAGGAAGGAATGGAAAGAGAGAAAAATAAAGAAAAGAAGCAAATGCAAGTTTAGACTCCTTAGTTACTCCTAATTTTCTCAGGTTTTGTTTGTTTGTTTTGTTTTGTAACAGGAATCTCTGAATGCTGGGATCCTTTAGTGTTTTTAAAAAGCAATAATGACACCTCAACTTAATGAAAATCCTGAAGAGTTGTCCCTCCTCTCAGAAGTGCTGAAATGGTAGAAAGATCTACCCAAAGATAGGCTCCCATTTGTATGAAAGTATGACTCACAGAGAATTCTCTATGTACTCTTTACACAAAAAATTCCAAACTTTTTCTTCATCAAAGCCCAAAGTCGCCAGTTCATAAATCCCCTGTCCTGGCCACCAGCTTTGCAGGCTGGTACGACACCGAGGTCCCTGATCATTTCACAGGAAACCCCTTGCCCTGGAGACTGAGCACTTTCACCAAACACCATTAGGCAGGTGACTGCTCACTGGCTTGGTAAAGACTGTGAATCGTCTCTTCTTGGCCCTGGGGATTCTAGGGGGGCCGAGGCCTTGAATGATGACATCATCTTTGTTAATGACCACTGTGGCTTTTAATAACAGCCGGCCTCTCCTTATGAGCCTAAGTGTTTCTCTTGGCTGACTGCCACCAACTTCTTTTGTATTTGAGGAAAAAATTATGACTGTTTAGCAACTGGTAATTTCAGGGATTAAAAAAAATACTTCTAGAAGCTTCTTTTCGTACTGAAGCTAACGTTAAGGCAACTTCAGATTTACAAGTTTGTAAAGCAGCAATGCAGGCACTTTGCAGGTACCATGGCCTCCAAGATAGGATTGGCACACTCTGATTCACTAGCCTGTGGGAGCGAAGTATTACCATTTATATTTCTTTACCGGAGAAATAAACTTTGCTAACTGATACTCAAAACTCTTGGTCTTTGTGTCAAGAGGTCAGGTAATTCCCGCATGGTATACCAGGAATCCTAACATAGAAGTCAGGCTTGTGCAGCAAGGAGTTGGCAGTGGGGCCCTTAACCATTCTTATCACACTGAGAAATTATAGTTTCTGTGTGCCTGGTTAAATTAAAGTCACGCATTATATCATCTAGTTTTAACAAAGCTCTAAAAATAGAACAAGTGGCTTTTGAAAAATGGCCAGCTTTTTCAGTCATAGGTCAACCTTGTGGTATGCAGCACATACCAATAGGTACCTACAGTTGTTACGTTGAAACAATTGAAATGTTTCAATTGTTACAGAGCCACTGCTCTGACCACTCCCTTAGCCAAGTGCATCGCCCAACCAGCTCTGTCTTCTTTCAGGGAACCTTTGCGTCCCTGCCCAAGATCCAATGGCCAAGGGGTTAAAGCTGGGCAGACGGGTTGACCTCCAGACCCTATTCTAGAACTAAAGGCCTAGGACTATTCTGATTGGTCAGTGCCTTGGCAGTATCAGGGTGAATCTTTTAACTGTCACCCCTGACTTTCCCTAGTTTATCATCTCCTCTGAATGATCATCTCCGGCCCAGCTGCTGAATTCTGCCCACATGTTCAGCATTGCCCAAGTTCCCCGAACAAAACTCTCTGGCATCAGAGAGATTTCTGGAGAGACCCCACCGTTCAATGGCAGGACTCAGAGGCTGCAAGCCGCATCGGGCTATGCCCCTGACCCAGCCTCCTGGGAGATTCAAGCTGTGTGGGGCTCCTATGACTTAGCTTTTCCGAGGGGAGGCCACCCCATCCCACTTGGTGATCTGCCTCGTGCCTCTGGAGCCACAGCCTTGCGGTACACTTGACAATCTCTTCTCATTCATTCCGTGAGCATTGATGAGTCCCTACTTTGTGCCAAGAGACCATGTTAGACACTGGGGAGTCCCAGAGAAAACAGGTGCTGCTTGCTGCCCTCCTGAGTCTATCAGGGGCGTCACGTGGATTACACACGATGGAGATTCCGGGCTTCTGCCTCGGGCCAGCCACTTCTCTGCTGTCTTTCACGTGTTATGGGATTCAGTGAAACAAGGCGCGTGAAATGCTCAGCGCCGCACAGAGGCAGTGCTTGATGACGAGTCCTGGTAGCTGTGACCATTTTGTTCACGGGGCGGGGGACAAGGAGAGTCCCTCCGCAGATGCTGCAGGTGAGCCCTGAAGGGAGCTCAGGAGCTAGTCTGGCTGAAGGGGCTGGAGGAGTAGGGGCTGCAGTGATGTCGCCACATCCGAGGTGACTGCCGGCCCATGGCTGGGCAAAGCTCCTCCCCAGGCCCCACCGGCTTACCCTTTCTGGCTGCCACACACGGCCTCACACCAGGACCCCGCCCACTGTGCTCTGTTGGCTTCCTTCCTCCATCTCCCAGTGTACGGTCAGGGCCCCCTCCTCCAGGAGGCCGTCCCGGACACCCCATATCACACAGCCCTCCCCGCTTCCTCAGCATCGGTGCCATACAGCTTAGTACGTGAAGTGTATTTTTTGATTGATTTCTTAAGCATTAACTACTAGGTCATAAACTTGGAGTGGTAAGCTGCAGACACTTCAAGGCAGCTCACACAGGCCTGAGGGACAAGAATCTCATCGTCAGTAACAACAGCAGCCATTACCTCTACTGAGCTCTCGCTGGGCTGGGTCAGGCACTGAGACAGGCGCTTCATACTTGGCATCTCTCATCGTCACGGCAACCCCAGGTTAAGAACCCTATGATTACCATCTCCGAGTGTGGACTAAGAAACTGAGGCCAGAGGGGTCACTGGCCAAGGTCACACTGCGAGTCGATGGAAGAACCAGGAACAGAACCCAGGTCCATATGTTCCCTCTGAGCTGACCAATGGCTCCCGAGAGTTCACAGGTCAAACAGGTTGTTGATCGAGCTGGCTTCTGTCCCGCCATCATTACGTCAGACTTGGAGCGGACTGCTTATGCAGTAAGCCGCTTCCTCCACCTGTCAGCTGAGAGGGGCTCCAGCTGGGACAGAGCTGAGCGCCATCAGCTCCCAAAATGTACAGTGAAGGCTGATGAGCTTCTGGAGGGCCAGAAGGCATTTCCTCCTCCTATTGCATAGTACTTCACAACTCTGTCCATTTGGGATTTTTATGAGTTAGGGTGACATGGATTCGTGGAGGTAGGAAGTGGGGTTATGGAGGCTGCTGTTCTCTCACTGAACCCCGCCCCCCAGCCCAGGTTTATGAGAGCCTTCGAGCACATGCCTGGTCCGGACATTTGGGGGTCTTAGAAACTCATGCATCAGAGCCGAGAATGCTGTCCCCCGCCCCGACATACTTCTGTGATCAGGTGCGAAATTACAGATCCTGAAATACACTGAAAATTTCCCAAAGTGGAGGATACATGGCTCATTAGTGCCCAGAACTAACCCTAACCCAGTTTTGGACTCAAAGACTGGGTTTTGGTGCTGTGGGCTGCAAATTCACCAAGGCTGCCTGTGACCATTCCATCTAAGATGTACAAGAGAAGTTCTTGTTCTGGCGGGAAATACAATCCCATTTTCCCTCCATGGGATAAGGACCGGGACACGAAGGTGCCATTATGGGGGAATGGGAGGGGAGCTGCTGGCAAAAGTTCTACATTCAGTTCCTCTACTTTCAGGCTGCGTGACCCTGGAGAGGTTACTTCGCCTCTCTGAGTCTGCTGCCTTCGCCAGGTGGTTGTGTGAGCCAAATGAGAACACGTGGCTGTTGAGATTTCCTAAAGTCAAAAAAGTGACACAGGCTAAAAAAATAAAGGCTGTGACAACTGCAGTTTTAAATCCCTCTGGATTTAGGACTCTAAACAATTGAGCAATTGCCCTTGATGGTATTTCTTTCCTTTCTTGTCTCTTTTCCCTTCAAGATAGTAAGTTCCTTGAGGACAGGAATTATGACTATATGAGCCGTGTGCCCTTTCTGCCTAGCATGACTTGCATATTTTTATTGCTTTATTATTTCTGAAATGGTCTCAGAGGCTTCACATCATTTGGTCCTAGACAGGGCAGGTGTTGTTATGCCCATTTATAGAAGAGGAAACTGTGGCTCAGATGGGTCAGTGACATGGTGAGGGCATGTGGGTAACACACACTGTTCAAAAGCATGAGAAAATAATGGCTATTTCAATTGTTTTGCCATCGGAAGACTGGTGTATGCACAATTGTTGGATAAGGACCAACATGCAAGAGAAATGGAAGAACCCGCTCCTGAAATACTTGGCGACTTCAGGATTCTGTCCTAACCAAACAAGGGGAGAGAGGTAGAGAGCTGGAAGCCTTATGAATCATTCTCCTGGCAAAATACCCTGTGGTGCTTCGAATGCCTCATGACCCTCTCTTCCCAAGAGACTATTATTTAAAATTTTAATAATATTGTTCTTGGCACCTTGATGGCCTTCTTACTCAGCTGACCCTCCATAGTGTAGCAGCAGAGGAAGGTGACAGACAGGGGAGCTGCTGAGGACAAGGGAGGGCCGCTTCCTTCCTCCCACAACCCAGTCCCAGCCTGAGAGGCCTGGGTCAAAGAGTGAACTATGACCAGAGAGACTCAAACAAACAGACACAGCTGGGAGGGTCTCTGACTAGGCATTTACACGTATGCCCGGTGCATGAGGGTGAGTGGGCGGGGTGCCAGAATGGCACGTGACACTACCCAAGGACAAGTTCATCCAATGGGGCCAAGGTCCGGCAGGTCGCTATGAACTTGCTAGAGCCCTGATGTCAACTAAATCCTCCCCCTCGGCACCCACCGAGGGGGGTTTTGACCTGGAGACGCACGGGAGACCGGAGCAATCAGCCTTCTTCTCTGTCATGACGTCGGGAAGCAGGAGTTCAAGGCCCAGAGTCCTTCTGGACTGACTTTATAACAACTGATTCCATTTAACTGCCTCTTTAGGTTTTACAGAGCAGGTCTGTTTCCTTTGCTATGTTTGACAAGCCCCGCAAAGGAAAAGAATATCCCTATGACGGTGTTTCCAAGCATTGCTACACATTAGAACCACCTAGGGAGCTGTTAAATGTCCAGATCATATCCCACCCCATCAAGTCAGAAATCTGGGGACAGAAGCCTGGATGAGGAGTTGCTAAACGTCCACGGTCTGCTCCAAGGTACAGTAAGGCTGTGAAACTGTTATGCCCATTTTGCAGATGGTAATGCGGAGGCTAAGAGAATTAAATGATTTACCTAAAATCAAGGCCTTAAAAGTGGAAATGGGACTTGAACTTTGAATTCCATTTCAAATTGTTGGTTCAATAATTTTTTAAGCAAACTTTCATTTAACAAGTATGCTTTGATTGTTAGCCACGTAATAAGCACCCGATATACAGTGAGAGACCAAATATATATGACCTCTGCTTTCATGGAATTTCAGGCTAGTGATCTTTTCATTCAAACCAGCATCCTTTACACCCCTTTGTATTTTGGAATTAATCTGGAATTATGCGGACTAGTTTAGCGCTGGGGTACTCAGCAAAATATCAGAGTCTAGGTACAGATTTGCCCATGAGAAGCCACAAAGGAGGAGAGAGATTGAGTTCTAAAGTTACTGGCCCCGGATTCAAACTGTGGCTCTGCTCCCACTAGCTGTGTGATCCTGGACTACTTTCTTAACCTCTCTGATCCTTAGTTTCCTCATCTGTGGAATGAAGATAGTAAGACTCATTTCATAAGATTGCTGTGGGAACTAACTGAAACCCCCTGCATGGTGTGCCCAGCCAATGGGCGGCACATCTGAGGCACTCAGTCAACAGAGCTGTGACCCGGTCCTTACTAGATGCTGAATGTGGCAAAGAAAGAAAGGCTGCATGACCGTCGTGCTCCTGAGAGGCACAGCAGCCTAGAGAGTCCTTAGAATTTCCCCTCTTGTGTATTCTTCTCTCTCTAACCCCTATCCTCAATGCACTATATTCATCTTCCTTGGTACTCACAGTTGGGGCACCCCAATTCCAGGGTAATTCCAGGGCTTACCCTGGAATGAAGAGTAAGTGCCTGATAAATTTTAACTAGTAATGAGGACTTGATGCAAATCTAAAATTAATGAGAGACGCTCAAAAGGGATTGGACTGCAAGTTAAAAGCTCAAGTACCAGGAATGCTATCTGATCTGCATTTCCATTTTTAAATCAGATTTATATTACAAGAGAGGGAAAGGAAATGTTGAACCTCAAACCTACATGGCTTGTTTCTGTTTGTTTCACAGTGTCTCAATTCTATAATCAGCCCTGAACTGGCACTTTGTTCCCCCATGAGATAGAATCTCATTTTTGCACTTAATGAACTCGAAAGTCTTCTAAAAAAGTTCTCGCTTCATAAACATTATTAGCTCTGGGATCTGCACGTTTAGGGCCGATGGGCATGTAGTCAACTAGCTCTTTCCTGCTGACGGCTTCTGGACAAGGCACTGGGGTTCCCACACAGGTGGCATGGGTGGTCTAGAGTGACATGGTCTGCTCGGAAGGAAGACCTGCAGATGACTCGAAATAAACAACTTTGTGCCCAAGGCCGCGTTTAGTGGCACTGAGCTGCCAGCCTCGTCTAAGACCTACATCCTGCGCTAAGTGAAATCAATATTTAAAGTCTCCTTTAAATGACCTACTAAGAGCTGGCTGGCTCTGTACATCATTGGATGATTGCCTGGGTCATTATGGAATAGTCTAGAATATTCAGTCTGTAAGTTAGTCTATATGTTATAATTTAAATGAATAAAGATATCAATACTCTTTCCTCAGTGCCTACTAAGGGACAGGCTCGTGGGAGGTGTTGAACGAAGCAAAGCACCATTTCAATTTTCTCCTCCCACGAGACCCTAGGAAGTAACTCCTCTGCCCAACGGGATGCAGTTAAGAAGCTGTAGAGCTGGACTGGACCCCAAGGCTTGGGTGCCACTGAGGTTCATACTAGTGATCGCTGTTTCGCTCGTGACACTGCTTTGCACCATGTTCCGTGCTGTGGTTTTGCACATTCTGCACTAACCTTCATCAGCCCCGTAAGAGATCAGGTTTGATCCGTCTACCCCACGAAGTGAGTGTTTCCTGGCTGGCCTCATCCCCCTATGCCCCAGCCTTTTACATTTAATACCTTCTAGAGAGAGAAACGAGGGACACATGCAGCAACACTCAGCGTTTTCTCCTCAAAGGCGGGGCGGGAGGATGACCAGATCCGGGAACAGAAATGAATTATGCTCCCAAGGAGAACATAAAATAGAGCAATGTTTGTCACTCAGGCAAATTCTGGCTGTGAACTCAATTTAGTAGGAAGTAACCACCATTTTCAAAGACAATAGGGGCGCCTGGGTGGCTCCATCAGTTAAACATTCAATTCTTGATCTCAGCTCAGGTCACGATCTCAGGGTCGTGAGTTCAAACCTTGTGTTGGGCTCCACACTGGGCGTGGAGCCTACTTAAAAAAAAAGATGATAAAGACATGAGTAGAAAATATCAGGTTGTCTTAGTAGTAGTAGTAAGGGTAAGTACTGTTTTTTTGTTAAGATTTTATTTATTTATTTGACCGAGAGAGAGAGAGAGAGAGAGAGAATGCACAAGTAGAGAGAGAGTGGCAGGCAGAGGGAGAAGCAGGCTCTCCACTGAGCAGGGAGCCCTATGTGGGGCTTGATCCCAGGACCCTGGGATCATGATCTGAGCCAAAGACAGCTGCTTAACCAACTGAGCCAGCCAGGCACCCCAGCGTAAGTGCTGTTTTGCTCACTGTTTACATAGTTGCCTGTGTGAGTGTGTGCGCACATGTGTGAGGGGCATCTGTGGGTGCTGGCCTGTGATATAAAGCGCACTTCTAACTGCAAGTGTGGCTTCAACATTTGAGAAACACCGTAGGACAGGAGAGTGATTACCAGATTACCGGTTTGAATCCCATCTCTGACCCTTAGGAGGAGCATGGCGTAGGTACCTTATTTAACTTTTCAGGTTTCAGGTTCCTCCTCTATAAAACAGATGGTAACAGTACCTATTTCATAACATGTGCAGCATGGCGTCTGATGCTTAGTAAGGACTCACTAACTCAATGCCAGTGACTGTTACATTCAATACCACAGTCTGGGTGATGAGTTGGTGGCAGGCAAGGACAATGCTTTGCATTATGTCCCCAGAATCATTTAAATTCCAGATGCATATATCCATCTGCTCCCTGGGCATCCTCACCTATAAGTCTCAGAAGCCTGTCAAACCCCACATGGGCCAAACAAAAGTTATCTCCCCTGCCAGACCTCCATCTTGCGTTCTCTCATTGGAACCACCAATGAGCCCAGGAGATACTTCAGAGGCATCCTGTGTTCCTCACAGCTCCACCAATATGTGCAGTCATTGGTAAGTCCAGATGGAGTTTTATTTCCAGAATGGTTCTAATTCTTCCTCTCTTTTCCAACTTGCTCATGCTCATCCTTCTTTTCTCTTCAGTATCATTCCTGATCTCTAATCAACGAATGGTTCTTTAACAGCTGGGCTCTGGGCTCGGCTACTCTCACCCAAGCTTTCACCTGCTCCTGGAATGCACCTTCTAGAACCTCTGCCAGACATTTTCCAAAAGCCAAATTAGACACTTTCACTTCCTAACCTAAAACACCTTTATCAAAGTCTGCAAGGTTTTTCATGAACTAGGCATTGTTTCTGGCTTCACCTCCTGCCAGCCTCCATGGGTAGCCTTCAATACAGAAAACTCCTTTATCTTTCCTAGCAAAGGCCAGCATTCTCACATATCTGTGTGGGCACATGCTGGGTCCTTGCTGAGAGTGCCCTTCTATGCCTGTCTGCTAATCAATAAAGTCACAAAAGGATGAAAGGTCACTGACTTAACTTATAATTAAGTACTCAGAGTCTCCAAGTTCACTCTACATCAGGAGTACCTGGGTTGCTGACTTAAAATTCAAGCGCTAGGCCTCCACCTATAAATGCTGATTATAGAGGAGTCAGGGATTTTTCACCTGCGCCTCTGGGATTATGAGAAACTGCACCAGAAGAGGAGATAAAGTTTTGCATGAATTCTAATCCACAACATGCAGATTCAGGAGGAAAGGTGAGTCCTTGGGAAACAAGAGAGATTCATTTAGGACAATTTCTTAAGGAGGAGGGTTGGGTGGATGCTGATTTATTAGTAAAGATTTGTCTTTTTAAATGAGCAGCAATGACAAGGAGGGAAAATACCGCTATTTAATATAATTCTCTATCAATGTTATTGCCCTAAAACATGAAGACTGCATGGTGCCAAAATACAATGATAGCACTAATCATAGTACACTGTTATAGCAAGGTCTCTCTTTGTCCTTCGTGGAAAATCTTAATGAGTCTCTTGGCACTGGGTAGGTTTATAACAGAGAGAGAACATCAGCTGCCATGGCTATGGAGAAGACCGAAGCCAAGCTGTGTCTACTAAGTCTGGACCAAAAGGATTTCTCTCTGTTATTTTCCCATTAAAAACAAAAACCAAAAAACAAAAAACAGAAGCTTCAAGTTAAGTATCTGGGCTTTTGGGACAATTAAACCTTGGTGAGAAATCAGGATCAGAGGCTGGCTTTTTACAGGGAACAAATCTCTGAAGTATTTTTATGGCTGAAAATTAATGCAAACCACATAATCCAAGGCTTGAGATAAGGAACTTAGAATGCTTTTCTCACTGCTGTCTCTGTTGAGATGTCCACCATCTGCCCATTCGTCTTAACCTACTCATCATTCATTCGTTCATTCATTCAACTAGCACATGTTGTGTGACATGCACAATTCTAGATACAGGTTTAAGGAGAGATGAAAAAGCCTGGATCTCATGGTCCAGTAAGGGAAATTAACACAGAAGATACAAGACAAAGTGATTTGTTGTTCAAACAAAGTTACAAAACAAGGCAATGACATTCATTTGACAAAAATTTCTTGAGTACCTAATCTGTGCAAGGCAGTGTGCCAGACTGGGGATGCCGCTGTGAAAAAGAGACGTTCCTATGCCAACAGGGAAGATACCTATTAAATAAATGATCACCCAAATAATCCTTTTATGATAAGAAATACTACAGAGCAGATGTAGAGGATGCTATTTAAGCATGGGAGGAACTAGGAGCCCTGATGTAGCTTCCTTTGGGAAGAAGGTGATTAGGAAAGCCTTCCCTAAGGAAGCAACATTGGAGATGAGATATGAAAGCTAAATAAAGAGTTAATTAGGCTAAGTGCCAAGGCAGAGTTGAGCAGACTAACACTCTAAGTGGAGAAGGAACAGCATGTTCAAAGGCTTGGAAAGGCGAAGGAACACAGGCAGGACCAAGATGATAGAGCATGCGGTAATGACTTTGCTGAGGACTTGGGTTTTCAGCCTCTGGGCAATGGGAAAACACAGAAAGGTTTGAAACAGAAGAGATATAATTAACTTCGTGTGTTTTGTTTTGTTTCGTTTTGTTTTGTTTTTGCAAATGATTGCTTCAGTTACAGTGAGGAGAATTTTTGGAGGAACTAAGAATGTGCTAATAACTTGGGAGATTTCTGCAATAGTCCAAGTAAAAGTTAACAAGAATAATGGGTGCAGATAAGAGGAGATAGGATGCATAGGAGCTGGTGACGGACAAGATTTGGGGCTGAGTGGGAGGGAGAGGTCAAGGATCATTGCCAACATAAATGGAGGTGGGACACCAAACAGTGAGGACCAGGATATTTGGGGAAGGGGGGTGGAAGGAGAGGAGCACATCTCAAGTTGTAGTTGATACACATTGAGTCTGATAGCCTGTGAGACAGCCACCTGAAGATGTCAAGTAGGCAGCTGGACATCCGTATGTCTGGGCCATAGAGAGAGAACTAGAGAATGAATCTGAAAACTGTTAGCTAACAGGTGGTAATTGAGACTCCATGGAGAGATTTTAGAGTGGGGAAAGAGCCTAGATCTGAGCCTGGAGAAAATCCAGCATTTGAAGCCTGCATAAAGGAGGATAAGCTGCTAGAAGAAGCTGAGAAGGGACAGCTGAGAGTCAGAAGGGGAATCAGAAGTTGAGTTGTCACAAGATGGCCAAGGAGGAGTTTTTCAGGAAGGAAGGAAGGAAGGGAGGGAGGGAGGGAGAGAGGGAGGGAGTGGTCAACACTGCTGAATTTCTCTGAAAGGTCAAATAACATGAGGACTGAAAACCATACACTGCATTCAGCAAAGAGGAGGTCCTCTGTAAGCCAGTGAATGTCAGCTCCAGGAAAACCGGAGTGTTGGATAAGAGAGCAGGAGGTGAGGAAACAAACAGCAAACACACACAACTCTCCAAAAGTTTGGCTACAAAAGGCATGTGGTGTTAGGTGGAGATGCTCGAGCATGTTGAAATGCTGATGGGGGGAATTCCTCAAGAAGGTAGAGAACGGGAGACAGAACCCAGATAGAGAGGTGAAAGGAAGTCCCCTCAGCTGCTATAGCAGGACAGAAGGAAGCACTGACACGTGGAGGTGTTGTGTGCTTCCATGCCCCATGCAGAAATCATCTGTGGGAAGGGAGAGTTGGTGATGTCAGAGTGGAGAAGTTTTTGAAAGAGAGGTTGTGGAGAGTGTGAGTGTGGAGAGTGTGAGTAAGGTGATCAGAGAAACATGAGATTTCTGAGCCCCAAGAAGGCCTCCGTTGATACTGGTGATCATAAATGTATAGTTGTCACCTTCTGCCTGCCACAGGGCAAGGAGATAGTGAGCGCCAGGTTTATCCAGCGTTGTGATTTCTCTCCAGAGTGCAGTGAAATATAAAGGCACACCAAATCTGGGGTACTACCAGGAGGAGTGGGAATGATGGACCATGGTCTCCAAGCTGGACTGGATTAGGTTGGTGGCTAGGAGCGATGACTGGGACAGGTAGGTGGGTGGGTAAGGCAGATCACTCAGGAGATGGGAGACTTGGGGGAGAGGGTTAGTCAACCACTGGTCAGAGCATGTTGCTAGAATCACCGATTTCTACGATTTCAGGATTTCTGTGATTCATGTAGAGGAATTTCACTCAATGCCAAGGTCCAGGGTGTGACTCTGGGAGCAGCTGGGGAAGAATGCAAAGGAAACGTTTCCTAGTTGGGTGAGGCCAGCCAGCCCTACTGATGGTGAAATTGTCCAAGATGATGGCAGGATTGGGGTGGAGAATGTCTATAAGCTGGTACCAAAGTCCTCAAGGTATAAAAGGTGGTTAAGTGACAGTGATGAAAAGGAGAAAAGGTCAGTGTCTCTAAATAGCACAACTCTTAGAGAAAGGAAGCAGACTTGGTTGCTGTGGAAGTTACTTGTTTGTTTAAATAGGAGGATGGGAGAAGACAGTTTTAAAATAAGAGGAAATGAAATGAAAGGATGCTTACCTATGTCCTGACTTGGAGGGCTGGGAAGTATGAAAAGAGGTGTGAGAGTGGTTAGCAAGAAGTCAACTCGGGGTGGGTTACAGATGTTAACAGATGGAGCTGGAGAGAATATTCTAGAAGGGACTGAAGATATAAGGAAGGTTGTTTTTCCTGTAATCCAAGTGGAAGGGTATGGGGCAGGGAATGGAAGGCTGGGTCAGGGGCAAGGATGTACAGACATGAAGTCTGATAGAGAAATAGATACAAACAGAGCAGGAGTTAAGATTAGACAACTTGGAAGAAATGGATGCAATCCTGGAAACCTACAAACTATCAAAACTGAAACAGGAAGAAATAGGAAACCTGAACAGACCCATAGCCAGCAAGGAAATTGAAGCAGTTACCAAAAATCTCCCAACAAACAAGGGTCCAGGGCCGGATGGTTTCCCAGGGGAATTCTACCAAACATTTAAAGAAGAATTAATACCTATTCTTATGAAGTTGTTTCAAACATAGAAATGGAAGGAAAACTTCCAAACGTTTTCTATGAGGCATTACCTTGATTCCAAAACCAAAGACCTCACCAAAAAGGAGAATTACAGACCAATATCCCTGATGAATATGGATGTCAAAATTCTCACCAAGATACTAGCCAACAGGATCCAACAGTACATTAAAAGGATCATTCACATGGAGGGCATTATGAGAAGGAAAGGAAGGGTAAATGGGGGGAAATCGGAAGGGGTGATGAACCATGGGAGACTGTGGACTCTGAGCAACAAACTGAGGGTTTGGAGGGGTGGGGGTGGGGGGTTGGGTGAGCCTGGTGGCGGGTATTGAGGAGGGCACGTATTGCATGGAGCACTGGGTGTGGTACATGAACAATTAATCTTGTAACACTGAAAAAATAAAATAAACGTATTGGGGGGGAAAAAGGATCATTCACCACAACCAAGTGGGATTTATACCTGGGCTGCAAGGGTGGTTCAACATCCGCCTATCAATCAATGTCATAGAGCACATTAATAAAAGAAGGACAAGAACCATTTGATCCTCTCAATAGGTGCAGAAAAAAACATTTGACAAAGTACAGAGTCCTTACTTGATCAAAACTCTTCAGAGTATAGGGATAGAGGGAACATACCTCAATATCATAAATGACATCTATGAAGAGCCCACAGTGAATATGATTCTCAATGGGGAACAACTGAGAGCTTTTCCCCTGAGATCAGGAACATGGCAGGGATGTCCACTATCACCACTGTTGTTCAACACAGTACTAGAAGTCCTAGCCTCAGCAATCAGACAACAAAAAGAAATAAAAGGCATCCAAATCTGCCAAGAAGAAGTCAAACTTCCACTCTTTGCGAATGACATAATACTCTATTTGGAAAACCCAAAAGAGTCCACCCCCAAAATTGCTAGAACTCATATAGGAATTTAGCAAAATGGCAGAATATAAAATCAAGTCACAAAAGTCAGTTGTATTTCTATACACTAACAATGAAGCAGAAGAAAGAGAAATCAGGGAATTGATCCCATTTACAATTGCACCCAAAACTGTAAGATACCTAGAAATAAACTTAACCAAAGAGGCAAAGGATCTGTACTCAGAAAACTACAGAACACTAGTGAAAGAAATTAAGTAATACACATAGAAAAGTAAAAACGTTCCATGCTCGTGGATTGGAAGAACAAATATTGTTAAAATGTTTATGCTACCTAGAGCAATCTACACATTCAATGCAATCCCCTCAAAATACTATCAACTTTTTTTTACAAAGTTGGAACAAATAATCCCTTTGGAACAGAAAACACCCTGAATAGCCAAAGGGAGGTTGAAAAAGAAAACCAAATCCTGTACTTCAAGCTGTATTATAAAACTCTAATAAGCAAGACAGGATGGTACTGGCACAAAAACAGACACGTAGATCAAAGGAACACAATACAGAGCCCAGAAATAGACCCTCAACTCTATGGTCAACTAATCTTTGATAAAGCAGGAAAGAATATCCAATGGAAAAAAGACAGTCTCTTCAACAAATGGTGTTGGGAAAATTGGACAGTCATATGCAGAAGAATGGAACTGGACCATTTCCTTACACCACACACAAAAACAGACTCCAAGTGGATAGAAGACTGATATGTGAGACAGGAATCCATCAAAATCCTAGAGGAGAACACAGGCAGCAACCTCTTTGACCTTGGGTGCAGCAACTTCCTGCTAGACTCATCTCCAAAGGAAAGGGAAACAAAGGCAAAAATGAACTACTGGGACTTCATCAAGATAAAAAGCTTTTGCACAGCAAAGGAAACCATCAATAAAACCAAAAGACAACCAACAGAATGGGAGAAGATATTCGCAAATGACATATCAGATAAAGGGCTAGTATCCAAAATCTATAAAAGAACTTCTCAAACTCAATACCCAACGAACAAATAATCCAATCAAGAAATGGGCAGAAGACATGAACAGACATTTCTCCAAAGAAGACATCCAAATGGCCAACAGACACATGAAAAAGTGCTCAACATCACTTGGCATCAGGAAAATACAAATCAAAACCACGGTGAGATACCACCTCACACCAGTCAGAATGGCTAAAATTAACAAGTTAGGAAATGACAGATGCTGGCAAGGATGTGAAGAAAGGGGAACCCTCCTACAATGTTGGTGGGAATGCAAGTTGGTGCAGCTACTCTGGAAAACAGTATGGATGTTCCTCAAAAAGTTGAAAATAGAGCTGTCCTATGACCCAGAAATTGCACTACTGGGTATTTAAACCAAAGATACAAATGTAGTGATCCGAAGGGGCACCTATACCCCAATGTTCATGGCAGCAATGTCCACAATAGCCAAACCACAGAAAGAGCCAAGATATCCATCGGTACATGAATGGATAAAGAAGATGTGGTATATATATATGCACAATAGACTATTACTCAGCCATTCAAAAAATGAAATCTTGCCATTTGAAATGACGTGAATAGAATAAGAGGGTATTATGATAAGCTAAATAAATCAATTAAAGACAATTATATGATCTCACTTATGTGCGGAATTTAAGAAACAAGGCAGAGGATCATAGGGGAAGAGAGGAAAAAATAAAACAAGACTAAACCAGAATGGGAGACAAACCATAAGAGACTCTTAATCACAGGAAACAAACTTAGAGTTACCAGAGGGGGGCGGGGGTGGGGGTGGGGGTGAGGGGATGGGCATTAAGGAGGGCACATGATGGAACAAGCACCGGGTATTATATAAGACTGATGAATCACTGACCTCTACCTCTGAAACTAATAATATATTATATGTTAATTGAATTTAAATTAAACAAAATAGAAAACACACACACACACACACACACACAATCTAAGGTAAGATCAAGCAGTTCGGCCGATGGGCAAAGGAAGGGGAAAGCATTCCAGGCAGAAGGATCTGCATGCACAAAGATGCTGAGGCCCAGGAGGCATATTGCTCAAGGCCAGTGCAGTCTGCCCCCGGGGTCTGCTAGGCACAACAGCAGGGGATGGCAAGGCCAGGGGCCTGGGCCAGCATGGGAAGGCATGCCCAGGTCACAGGGGACTTTCAGGGCCAGCTGAGAGGCCTGTGGCTTAGGGAGCTCCTGTAGGCTTTTAAGCGGGGTCAAGGCGTGATCCTCAACTGTCTCCATTCTAGGCAGGTGGGTCTCTTCGCTTTCCTCACTGCCCCATTCCATGCTTTGGCTGCCACTGTCCCTGGACAGTCCAGCCTCAACTCTGGTAAATCTTACTCGTCCCAAGTCTAAGTCAAGTGTTAGCCCTGGGATAAATCTCTTCATAGCTACTCTCGTCCACACCTTCCTCCATTTCCCGAAATGTTTTCCATTCTTAAAGTCAGAACCACACCCCGAAAGAAAGACCGTGGAAAAGGCTATCCTTCCACATTTGTGTTAGCAAGCACCCTCCTCCACTACCAGGGACCTGTTAGGACATAAAATTATAATTATGAGAAAGTAACCTGTGGCTCATCTAAAAAGAAGGCAGAACAAGAGTTGTTCCTAGAATATTGGGAAGAAGGATTCCTTCTCTTTTCTTTCCTAGAAGATTGGGAAGAAGAATTCCTTCTCTTTTCTTTTTAACTTTCGGGTTCAAGTATAAGCAAGGGTCCAGCTGGAAAGCCATGGGTTAATACTGTTGTAGTTAATGACCGGCTGTGTAGCCATAAGCAAGTTACTCAACTTCTCAGAGCCTCAATATGTTCATCTGTAAAGGGCTACTAATACCAAGTCCACAAGGTCATCCGAAGGTCATAGAAAATCATTTACATATTCGTTCAGCATATTTATTGTGTGCCTTCTTGCGCTTCAGGCACTGTGCTAGGAGCCAGGCTATGGCATTGCACAAGCCAGGCAGAGCCCTTGCCTTCCTGGAGCTCGCAGATCAGAGGGAGAGACGTCACAGAAATAATATCACAGTAATTGCCTGTGTAATAATCTAGGGAGCCAGGCACCAAGCTCGGTGCCCAGTTGAGAATGCACCCCCAATACACACTACGTTCCCTCACTTTCTTAACTTCGCCCAGAGGGAGGTAACATGTGCTGTGCGCAAATGCACGCGAGTTCCTTATTTCGGAAGTGTTCAGGGGCTCTCGCTGTAAATAGGTGCCATGTCAGGGCCTGAAAATCACAGATGGGGCCTTGAGGAGACCACTGAAAGGTGACTAAATTCATGTTCTCTCCAGGCTCCTAAGTCAAAGGAGACTCAGTAGAAAATGACCACATCAAGTCACATATCTCAGCCTCCAAAAGCTTTTGGCTCACGAGAGCAGAAAGGGCGAACACATCAACAGACGGGGTAAGGCATTGTCCCAGGTCCCTGGACGTGAGGGCGCAAAAATGGCAGCCTCCAATGGGGCATGGGAATGCTGCCACTGCCCTCTCCACCGCCCGTCCATCCGCTGGAATATGAAGGGTCGGGGAGGGCCCTTTACTAATGCGCTCAATCCATTTCTGGTGAAAGAAAGCCCAGGTTTCCCGCAGGTTGCCTCATGAGCGACAATGGGATTTAAAGATCTCTGGGCACAAAGGCTTTCTTAACTTCCGAGTGCCCTAGGACAAAAGAATCAGGCCAAGGAGCTGGCCCTGCTCTCTGTGGGGTGGTGGCTGTGTCCTGAGTCCCCTACCCTCTGTCACCTCCCAGGAACAGCTCTGTGCCCTCGGCACCCGCACTGTTGGGGAGGTCTGAACACGGAAGCTCCCTCTTTCATTCCTTTTGCAGCAGATGGCAGGGAATAAATCTCGCTGGCCTGGGAATAGCGGCCACCTTATTTTGGACACTGACTGGAGAATCAATTGCTCTCTCCTTTCTTGGTGCCGACCTCTCTGTCACCCACAGAGCCCTGGAGCTCTAAAAATATCTGTTGGATTTACTGCAAGTGTTTGTTTACAAATCTGACTCCCATTTAGATTCTTAGGTTTCCTTAAGGCAGGTACTGTGTCTTACTTAGTTTTCCCTTAGTGCTTGTGTTGTAGTAGGAGCTTGATGAATGTTTGCAGGGGGTGGGAGAGAGGGGGGATGAACAAATATAAATGAATGAATGAACAAATACCAGTCTTTAGGGTTGGACGACGAGATGAGGAGACGGCAAGGTGGACTTGAGGGACTGTGCTAGGTCCTCGGAGGTTGTAGATATATTCAGCAGGGAGGGTCGTGGGAATAGGGGCCTGTCTTGCTTCCTCTACTACAGTTAACCCAGCTTTTAGGATACTCCTTTGGCTTCCTTACTCAAGATTTCCTTTGAAAGAACGTTCTGCGGTAAAGAGAAGTGTCTGGAAGTATATTGGGCTAGATCTCCCCCCCCCCCCCCTTAGGTCCCTTCCAGCTTCGCTATTTTCCACAGTGGGCAAGTACTTGCATCTCCTCGGCTTCCGAATGCACTGCTAGAATATTTTTCTGCATCTTACTCTTGGAAGGCCACAGGAGCAACATTGTTAAGGGCACTCACTTGCCAAGTAGCCACGGTGTGTTGTGCTTGGGTCGGAGCTCTGACAGCAAAGCTGGGGCTGCGGGACCCCTGCATGCGCAGTTCTTATGGGTGCGCTGCCCCTCAGCACGGTGACGCAGTGCGGGGCTACGGCACTCCTGCGCACGGCTGCATACCGGGAGGGGGCTGGCCCACAGGGACCGCAGAGCTACCACAGGCAGAAGGGTCATGGACGCTATCAAAGACCAGCTCGGGGGCGCCTGGGTGGCTCAGTGGGTTAAGCCTCTGCCTTCGGCTCAGGTGGTGATCTTGGGGTCCTGGGATCGAGCCCCGCATCGGGCTTTCTGCTCGGCGGGGAGCCTGCTTCCCCCGCCCCCGCCACTCTGCCTACTTGTGATCTCTTTCAATCTGTCGAATAAATAAATAAAAATCTTTATTAAAAAAAAAAAAAAGACCAGCTCGTCGTTCAAGTTTGAAAAGGACTTCATCAGACAAGCTGGCAGCCTCCCTGCACAGGCCAACAACAACTCTATGGAGAGATTCCTGTGACTTCATCTCTTTACTCCCCTAGAGCCTATTAAGCACCTTCTATGCACAGGGCGTGTGGGGCAGAGGGGTATGAAGATGAAGTAGAGAAAGTCTCTTCCTTAAGGAGCTCCCATCCCGGGGATGGAGACAAAGTTAAGAAAAGGAAACGACTCAAGATGTTCAGCACACAGAGAACTATATCCAGTGCTCTGGGGGAAAGAGTAGGGAGAGAACGATTCTTCTTGAGGGCTGGGGTGAGCAGTGGGGAAGGCTTCACAGAGGGGCAACATTTGAATTAGACTTTGACTTTGGACATTTCTTAAAGCCTAGAGGCAGGAGAGGGAAAGCAGCGCAGGCTTTCAGAGGAAGAGGAAGAGATCTGGGGCCAGGAGGGGGGGGGATGCGTACTGGGAGCAGGCAGGACTGAAGGGCAGTGTTACCTCAGGCAGCAGGATTTGGGGCAGGGGTTGGGGGGACAGGTCTGACCAAACTGAAAAGCAGGTCTGAGCCTGCAAGCTTTGCTAATTATAGTACTCTGGAGGCAGCAGGGAGCTCCTAAAAGGTTTTAAAGCATGGTCTTCACGTGCCATGCTAAGGAACGCTGTCATGTAGGCAATGGGGAAGGCAATCAAGCACAGGTAAGCATCCAGTCTTCACATTAAGGAGCCCTCTGGGAGCTGACTGGAGGACCGGAGAGGGGCGGAGCCTGGGGGTTAGGGGGCAGTGGTGGGCTCCTGCCACTATCCAGGTAGAGGAGGAAGATGCCCTATACCAGGGCAGAGCACACAGAGCGGAAGAAAAAGGATAGCTTCAAGGTCCATTTCAGAGCGAGAGAAAGCAAGATCTAATGCCTCCTTGTGTAATGAGCTATTTGGGGAAAGTAGAAAGTGTGCAGGCCTTGGATGTCTCAAGCCAGGGAGACTGAGGCGAGTCCCATGTCTATTTCTCAGCACTGCTTAGGCATCTGTCCTGCAGGCCTCAAAGTCCCCCTGACACTCTTCTGTTCCTGGGGTCTGATTAGCCACATCAGCACTGGAGGAGCTGGGGACATCCGCCTTCGTGGTTTGGAATGTGGCGAGTGACTTTTCTATTCTGATTCTGATCCTCTACATTCTCTATAGGTCTCCTGTAATGTGTTGAATTGTTTCCCTTCCCTTCTTACCCGCCCTCCACCCCCCAAATCTATGTGCGGCAGTTCTAACCCCTAGTTCTACAGAGCATGACTGTATTTGGAGCTAAGGCTTTTAAAGAGGAGGTAATTAGGGGCTCCCACTGGGTGGCTCAGTGGGTTAAAGCCTCTGCCTTCAGCTCAGGTCATGATCTCAGGGTCCTGGGGTCAAGCCCGGCATCGGGCTCTCTGCTTGGTGGGAAGCCTGCTTTCCCCTCTCTCTCTGCCTGCCTCTCTGCCTATTTGTGATATCTCTCTTTCTGTCAAATAAATAAATAAAATCTTTAAAAAAAAAAGAAGAGGTAATTAAATTAAAATTGGGTTGGTCCAGTGGCTGCCATTCCACTCTGACTGGTGTCCTTAAAGAAGAAGAGATTAGGACACAGACCACACAGACAGAGGGAAGACCCTGTGAAGACACAGGGAGAAGACAGCCACGTGCGACCCAAGGAAAGAGGCCTCGGAAGAATCCCAACCGCACCTTGATCATGGACTTCTAACCTTTGGAACTGTAAGAAAATTAATTTCTGTTGTTTAAGCCACACAGTCTGTGGTATTTTGTTATGGGAGCCCCAGCAAAGTAATACACCTCCTGTAAGCAAAATCTCACCCAGGGCCCCGGCCTGCCTGCAATCAGAATAAGCAAGGCCTGGGAACTGGGGCCATGTTCCCTCCTGTTATCTCTCCGGCCAGTCCAGCTTCTCCACCGGCCGATTTTGTTTTTGAAGTCCCAGCACCATGACAACAGATGGGCAGGTAAGTCCGAAGAATTCAGTCACTGAGACAAGACTGGGACTAGGTCGTTACCAGGAGTGGACTGGGGGTTTTCTCTAAGAGTCCCTCAGTTGGTTCACAAAGCTGACAACAACCCAGCTCTCGTCAGAGCCGGTTTCTCGGCCTTGGGAGGGAGATTTTCCCACTTACACCACAATGACTATTGAGCTTTATTGAAAAAATACCACTTGGAAGAACCATCTTAACAGAGTCCAGCTTCAAGAGAAAAAGGTTCAATCAGAGAGGTGAAGGAACACTTCCCTAGCTGTGGTGACCTCCCTAAACCCAAGGAGAGAGAAGTGTGAGGCCTGTGGCCTCGAGGGGGCAAACCTAGGGCATGTCGTTGTAACAGATGGGATGCATTGTTTTCACAGATAATTGCTGGATGTTAGCTAGCTCGGTCTCCACATCTGAGATAAGCCACTTATCTAAGGATTGTTCCTGAAAGGAGGCACAAAGGAGCATTTTACCCAATTCCCATCCAGATTTTGAGACGTCGAGATTTGTTTCTGGCTAGCAACCACAAAAAAAGGTTAGCATAGTACCATCTGGAATATGCACAGAAATCCTCAAATTCAGTGAGGCCTGCAGCACAAACTGCCTGGTCGCTCTTCTGGAAAGAGGGCAGTGAGGGGGAAAGAGCCCGGAACTGAGGATTAAAAGAGAGCTGCATTTGAATCCTGGCTCCCCTCGTCAGTAAGTAGGTGACTTCCGGCAATCTGTTAGCCTTTCCACTGTTAACCTTTCCTCATCTATAAGCTAACATAGACCTCTCTGCACAGGGTTCTGACGAGGATTTGGTGTGACCATGTATGAAAAGATAACAGGGAGCTGATGTCTGTGGACGAGGCTCACTGCGGGGGAAATGACTCCCCCCCGCCCCCGTGCACCAGCGCTAGGGTTCACTGTCACCCTGACAAATTGGCACAGCAGGCCAGCCATCTGCTGGCCTCGTACTACACAAAAACAGACATGGTCCCCCTCTGGGAACTGACAAGGTCGCTCCCAACTTGTGGGGGAATTCCAACACCCAAAAGGATCTCACGATGTTCTGCACAGTGTTCTCAAAAATGTCACTTTGCTACGCCAGGAGTAAGAACACTACCAATAGCTATCAGCACATCCTCTGGTTTTATGTTGTTGTTGTTGTTTTAAGATTTTATTTATTTATTTATTTGACAGAGAGAGAGATCACAAATAGGCAGAGAGGCAGGCAGAGAGAGGGGAAAGAAAGCAGGCTCCCTGCTGAGCAGAGAGCCCGAGCTGGGGCTCGATCCCAGGACCCTGAGACCAGGACCTGAGCCGAAGGCAGAGGCTTTAATCCACTGAGCCACCCGGGCGCCCCTGGTTTTATGCTTAATAATTTGTAAAACATACATACACGTTTCACAGACATCACATGAGCTACACAAAGTCTCTGGAACATCAACACATAACCTGCAAGTTGCAGAAAGGGGAGAGGAGTCACAAGCCTCAGCTCCAACCGACTCAGAGTTCAATAGGGCTTTGTAACATATATCTTTCCCTAAATTTAGAAGTAATATATGCTTATTATCCACCGAAAAGTTAAGAAAATTAAATAATTATACCTAGTCTCATCACTCAGAGATAAACACTGACTCGTTTGGTCTATTTTCTTCTAACATCTTTTCTATGCTTAAGAAAAAAACTTGTTTAAACAGAGTTGAGATCATACTCTATATAAAATTTCCAATTCTTTGTTTCACTTAAAATTATATAAGCATTTCCCCATATACTAAAACTTCAACTTAAAACATTATTAAAAAACTAAAAGACACTCCAACTAACTACCTAATAATTCCTATTTTGTACAATTGTTTCCCATCTTTCACCGTCATAAGTTATGTTTTGATGAGCACGCACTTGGTTTCCGTTTCTGTTTTGTTTTTTTTTTTCTTATTTATTTGATCTTTCTCTATTTTTTAGATTAAACCGCTATGGGCCTTTAGAGACTGATAACTCTCATTCATTCATTCAACACATATTTAATGGGTACCTGCTAGGTGCTGGACAACGTTCTAAATCGGTAATACAGTAATAAGCAATAATAACAAAAATTAAAACAAAGTATCTCTGCCTTCATGAAACTTAAATTCTAAAGAGGTCAAACAGTTTTAAATGTTTCTGGGCATATTGCCAAATCAGTATATAAGTAACCCCATCCGACTGCATTTTCACTAGCAGTGAGGATTATGGTCTAAATTTTTTTTGACAATTTCATTACAGTTAATGGCAGTGTCGCATTCTTTACGGACTTTCCCCCTTTCCTCTCTGCCTCCATGCATTTACCAACTCACAAAATACAAGTGAAGAGATGTTTAGATTCCCATCCAAATGGCAAGTTTCAAGGTTATTTTTTTTTTTTCATCCAATGTGAAAACAATCCCAGCCCCAAATCAGGGATGACAACAATGAAATCACCTCGTATACTTTGCAAGGGAGCCCTTGACAGTCGTAGGGAATGAGGGTGGCAAATCTGTGTCTTGTTAGGGCTGGCTGTGTCTTGGAGCTGTGTCAGCAGCAAGTTTCTCCGGCCTAATGCCGGGTCTCCTTGGGGGACCAGGCAGGACAAGCCAGGTAGGATCTTAGCGGGGCAGAACTGGGGTCAGAGTCAAGTCAGTTCTTCCACTAAAGCACGTGGTAAACTATAAAGCATCCGAATGGTAGAAGGGAGAACTCTGGAGGATGTTGAAGACTTTGAGAGCGTCTTATAATATGTATGGAAATATATTTTATAAAGTGAATAAAATGAAATAAAAAATAAAGAAGATGAAAATATTATATGCAATATCTGGGGAGTGTTTTATCATGTGTTAGAAACTTCCAGAATACTCTTTTTACACCACTTACATATATAGTGGGTTACAGTGTATCAGAACCATGCTCAAAGCATGGTTGACCCATAGAACCATCATAACCTGCTTATGATATAGACCCTACCATCGTCATTTGGTAGATGAAGAAACATGGTTTAGGTGAGGAGGGATTTACTGAGTATCTTCTATGAACAAGGCATTGCGCTGGCCCCGGGGTCACAAAACTTATGAGTGGGAGGGTGGGGAGTCTGCATCTGGCCCAAGATCTGTCTAAATCCAGGCTCTCATTCTTTCTATTATGTCTTGCTTAAGAGAACATGTTGTGTTGTTTGGGTTGATGTCTAAGAGACAACACTGGCGCCGGGCACAGTGCTCTTGGGATAAAATGCCAGAACTAGAAGAACAGAGGCTCTCAGCTGGGCTGTGCTTTGGGGGAGGGGGCAGTTGAGCTCCTAGGTGCACCTGGGCCCCCTCCCTCCTCTACCCCTTCAAGCCCCCATCACTTTAATATGGTCCAGGTGACTCAGAATATATCTTTTTGGTTCAGATTCCTCCATGCAATGAACAACAGTCTCTAGGAATTCCAAGAAGTGCTGTAACAATCCTAGGCCTTGGCATTAAAATCAGTTGAACCCTGCAGTTATTGAAAATTCTCTTCTATTTTTCCCCTGACAACTTGCCCTGTGCCTCAGACTGCTTTGATAGCTCCCTTAATGGTTGCCTTCATATTTCAAAACCTATAAAATTACATATTTGAAGGGATTATTCATTTTTTTCCTATGGAAAGCACACACACATGCCAGAATGCTTTAATAATGATAACCAGATGGATTGAGGGGTCTTTGACAAGGGGTTTCTTCAGCTAATTTGAGAACATACTGAATTTCAGCTTTTCTGACTAGTGCAAAAATGAGCAGAATGTAAAGTGCCCTATAAATTTCCTACTTGTGCAATTTTAATACTTTCATCATAGTCAGATGAAATATATTTAAAGCCAACCCTCCCCCTTCTCCATTTTTGAAGGCACAGGTTTTGGGTTTTCCTCAGTCAAGTCTAGGAAAATGTTTAACCAGAAGGACTGGATACTCTTAAGTAGTTCCCACTCAGAATTCCGCCCGCAACACCCCCAGTCAGTGTGTATGCTCCGGCTTCCTTCCTTCCTCTCAGAAGAGTCCAAAAGACTTTCAGGAGGTTTCTTAACTACATGTAGAATCATAAAATACTGGCCAGAAGGGACCTTGACAATCATCTGGTCTACCTTCCTCACCTTGTAAGAGAGGGAATCAATTTTAGAAAGGTTCTGGACTTGGCTAAGGTCACATGCATGGAAAGTGGCCAAGTGTAGACTTGAACCACATTCTACATGTAACATTCATTCGCTATGTCACCATGCCTCTCTTTTCTGCTTTCCTTTCCTGTACTTTCTCTCCTCGTTTTGTTATGCTTTCCATCTCCCCTGTGAGACCCAGGTCTTGGATGACGAGGAAGTGGGTCAAACCAGAGTGGATCAGGTTGTGGATAACAGCCACAGCGAGGGGCAACAGGAAACTTAGGGAAGGTTCTGGAAACAGGCAGCCAGAAAAAGTTTGGCTGACAGGTCCAGCGTAAGGCAGAGGCTCAGGTGGGTAGATGGTACATGGAGAGCTGGGAATTCGACTTCGGATGATACACAGAACTGTATAAGCAGATTAGATGAGCATCAGGGACCCAGACTCATGAATGGCCTTTCAGGAATAAGGCCTCGCATTCAGACGGTACCAAGGGATGTGACCACAGGGGTCCTAGTACTGGGACCGGGAACCAGAAACTAGAATTCAGTCCCAAGGAACATGTTTACAAGGTCAGGAGAGAACCAGCAGTGAACTTCTTCCGAACCAGTGTGGCAGAGACAGTAGTTGACCAAAGAGGCCATGTACCTCCCCAAATCTAGCCTCCCTTGCAGCTGGACAGAGGCCATGGGTATTTTTGGTAGAAGAACTGTGCAGGGAAGTGGAGCCACATACTTCTTGTTGCTGGGGAGGGGGAGGCCCGCTAGACACCTACTGAGAATAGGCCTGTTGTGGCTCCTTATCCACCCAACCAACTCTCTGAAGTACTGGTGGACACAGCATGACCTTCTCACCTGAGGACTTAACGTCTACCTGGGAAATGCTTTGAAGCAAGAGAGCGTACCTTGCTGCAAAGGGGCTATCTCTAGAAGAAAAAAGGAGCAAAGAAGCATCCCCTCATAAAACCAAGGTTCTCTGGGACGCCTGGGTGGCTCAGTTGGTTAGGCAGCTGCCTTCAGCTCAGGTCATGATCCCGGAGTCCTGGGATCGAGTCCCGCGTCAGGCTCCTTGCTCGGCGGGGACCTGCTCCTCTCTCTGCCTCTGCCTGCCTCTCTGCCTGTTTGTGTTCTCTCTCTGTTAAATAAATAAATAAAATCTTTAAAAAAAAAACCCCAAAAAACCAAGGTTCTCTGCGCATTGCAACTTCTTGTTTTGTTGAGAAACAGTTGAGAACTGGATAGAAGTAGGGAATTTCTATATGATATAGATGTAAACGTATACAAATATATTTAAATTACATAATGTAAATAGATTAACGTGGCTGTAAGCAGATTTACATAGGTGTAGATTCACATCTCCTGACTCATTTAGTCCTCTCAACAACTAAGTGAGGCAGGTGCAATTACAATTCTCATTTGACAGATGAGGAAACCGTGGCACAGTTTCGGTAAGTAATCTGGGAGACAGTTAACCCTTGAGTAAAAAATGCAATACGTTAGAGGAAACTAAGGCCACGTTGGGGTGAGGCCCTCACTTCATCCGGCAACCATACTGTGCCCACAGCATCCACTTAGCACTCGCCCGCCCTTCTCAGAACTCGTTTGCATCTACGTGGCCCTCAGCCTGCTCCTCGATGAGGTGACGGGCACGGAGGATAAGATCAATGCCCTCGTTAAAGCAGCGGATGTAAGTGTTGAACCTTTAGGGCTGGGCTTGTTTGCAAAGGCCCCGGCCAATGTCAACATAGGGAGCCCCATCTGCAATGTAGGGGTTGGTGGACCGGCCCCAGCAGCTGGTCCTGCCCCCCTACAGCACGGCTGCCTCAGCCGAGGAGAAGGAGGTGGAAACAAAGAAGAATCAGAGGAGTCTGAAGGAGACATGGGCTTTGGTCTTTCCGACTAAACCTCTTCTGTAACCTGTTCAGTAAAAAGCTGAGCTCTTAAAAAAAAAAAAAAAGATAAAGAAAACCACTACATTAGAAATGACATTTTAATAGATAGTTAAGAAAATTACTATTGAATATTACTATACCTATTACTGTAATTTAAATGTATGTGTATAGATATAGATATAGATATATGTACACATACATACACATTTTTTTAAAGTAGGTTCCATACCCAGCACAGAGCCCAATGTGGGGCTTGAACCTACAACCCTGAGATCAAGACTGAACATAAATCAAGAGTTGGACACTTAACTGACTAAGTCACCCAGATGCCCCTATATTTTATATATTTTTAAAACTAAAATTAACCATTTAAAAATGCATTCAGGGGTGCCTGGGTGGCTGAGTCGGGTAAGCATCTGCCTTCGGCTCAGGTCATGATCCCAGGGTCCTGGAATCAAGCCCCACATCAGGTTTCCTGCTCAGCAGGAAGCCTGCTTCTCCCTCTCCCTCTTTTCTCCCTCTCTCCCTCTGCCTGCTGCTCCCCCTACTTGTGCTGTCTCTCTCTGTGTCAAATAAGTAAAAATCTTAAAAAAAAAAAAAGCATTTAGGGGGCACCAGGATGGCTCAGTCAGTTAAGTGTCTGCCTTCAGCTCAGGTCGTGATCCCAGGGTCCTGGGATCGATCCCAGCATGGGGCTCCCTGCTCAGCAGAGAGTCTACTTCTCTCTCTCCCCCACCTCTGCTCATGCTCTCTCTCTCTACCAAACATATAAAATCTTTAAGAATAAATAAGTAAATAAGCATTTAGAACATTCACAAGTTGTGCAACCAACACCTTTATGTAGTTTTAAATTATTTTTATCATCTCAAAAAGAAACACCCTAGCCATTAAGCAGCTGCTCTCCATATTCCCATTCCTCCATCCTCTAGACCTAAGCAAACACTCAGCTTTCTGTCTCTATAGATCTCGCTGTTTTGATATATTTATTTTAGATATTTCATCTTAATGGAATCATATAATCAGTGACTTTTTGGGTCCGCCTTCTTTCACCTTAGCGTGTTTCTGAGGTTCGTCCCTCTTGTAACATGTACCAGTACCTCATTCCCTGTAATGGCGGACTCGTCTCCACTGCACATATACATGACTATTTGTGTATCCATTCTTCTATTGGTGGACATCTGTGCTCTTTCAACCTTTCGGCTGCTGTGAAGAGTGCTGCTAGGGATACTCTTACACATGCATTTGTTGGAGTGTCTGTTTTTCTCTCTTTGGGGTATCCACCTAGGAGGGGACTTACTGGGTCATACGGTAATTCTATGTTTAACTTTTACAGGAACCCCCACAACGAATTCCTCAGTGGCTGAATCAGATTCCACAACAAATTCCTCAGTGGCTGAAGTACAAAGGTTCCAATTTTTCCATATCTTAGCCAACACTTGGTACTTCCCAGTGTTTTTTTGTTTCTTGTTTTTTAGTATTGCCATCTTGGTGGATGTGAAGTGGCATCTCATTGTGATTTTGATATGCATTTCTCTAATGATTAATGATTTGGAGTATCTTTTCCTGGGCCATTGTCCATTTGTACATCTTCTTTGAAGAAATGTCTATTCAAGTAACTTTGCTCATTTCAAAGTTTGTTTATCTTTTTCCTGTTACAAGAGTTCTTTATATATTCTGGATTCTAGATATACGACTTGCGAACGTTTTCTCCCATTCTGTAGGTTATTTTGTTACCTTAAAGCTGAGTGTCTAAGTCTCTTACTCAAAGAGATTTTCTAAGAGAATCTCGAGTAGAGTCCGCCAAGCACAGAGCCCAATATGGGGCTCGATCTCATGACCCTGAGATCATGACAAGAGACAAAATCAAGAGTCAGACACTCAAACGACTGCACCACCCAGACACCCCTCAAGTACATTATATGAAATCTTTGTAACAACCCTTTAAAAGCAGATTTATAAAAATCACGCCTGCTTTTTTACAGATGGAATGGACCAGCAGCCTCCCTGAGTCATACAGCCAGAGAGGGAGGAGCTGGCTAGGCTTCAAACCCACCCAGTCCGACTCCAAAGCTCAAAGTTTTTCACTTCAGGTCTCTTCCTTCAGGATACTTTCAATGATTTTCTCCTCCCTGAGGAGAGGGCCCCGACTTACTAGCCCAGAAGCAATGGACTAGTTTTCCACTCCAACTTTCTAAGAGCTTCCAGAGCCTATGTGTGTCCCTCCCAGAGAAGGATTTGGGAGTCTGCTGCAGAGAAAAGATTCCACCTCCCATCCCCCCACCCCCCCAGATATCTGAGCGCATCTGAGAAGAGCAATAACAACAATATTATATGACTCTTACGTAACAATGAGCAATCTATCTATTGCTGTATCTTATCTTATGAGATGGCCACAGCAATCCCATAAGTCAAGTGAGGATTGATTTTATGGTTGAGGAGACAGAGGCTCAGGAGTTCCGCTGCCCATGACCACATACTTGGCTCCAAGTGTGGCTCTGACACACCACGTTGAGTTGGAGTTTGGGGCAATCTCTCAGGGACATGCCTTCCTAAGTTCCTCCTTTTGGTCAGCCAAGAGAAAGGGGAGTCTCTGGCCACTTTGAGCTACACACACAAGTGCCACTCAAATGGAAACCTGGCCTTGACCCTAAAGAATCAATCGGTGGTCTGCCTTTGGCGAAGCTATTTTCAGGTCCCCATCAGCGTTCCCACATTCCATTACACAGGCTTCCTCCTGTGTCCCCTGACCTTGACAGTACCTCAGAATACCCCTCACCACCTCAGTAACCAATGTTCACCAGATGCTGCTCAGGCCTCGTGTTCTTACTCAGGGATGACAGAAAAAATTCACCATTACCCACTGGGAACTGACCGAGAGTTCACAGTGCCGATGACCCTCCCCAAACGGAAAAGTGGAGGAATTTTGGTGGAGCGGTATGGAGACTTTGGTTGGTTGACTGGTTTGGATTTGGAGGTCAACTGTCTGGCATCAGATTATCTGATGCTTACCCTTCCTGTCTTAATCACCCCTATTTCTTTTTCTAATCTATGTGTCACCAGGAGAAAGAAGTGTAAACATGTGAGGTTGCGGCTTTCAGCAAATTCGTCAGGAATCCACGCCAAACCAGGCTTTGCCTGAAAACCAGTCTGGCACTGGGAACAACTGAAGGAGATAGGGTTACATTTCTTGTAAACCAACAGCTTGATTTTCATTTTGGCATGTTGCGGGTTTTGTTGTTATCGTTGTTGTTATGGGCTGAGGGATAGGTTTATTTTCCATGGCTGGGTTTATGGCTCAACACAGCGTTGCTTCTTGAAGCTTGCTGAATAAATTCTATTCAACTTACATTCGCAGCCATTCAGAATTTGAGCAATCCATTCTCCTCTCAGAGCAATCTCTCTAAATTGTAAATGTGATTGTGCCACTCCTTGTTTGGGATATTCTGGTCAAAATTACTTTGCAGACTTACTGATTGGGCCGATATTTATCTGGTATTCCAACAGCACTGAGATGTAGCTGGCCACTGTTTTGACTGGTTTAGATCCAAACCATACAGGCCATTAAATATTTTGAATATCACGCCTCCTTATTAATCTTTACTTTTCCCCTTACCCTGATGGCATAAAGTCAAGCCATTCCAGAAAACAACTCATGCCTTGAATAAACCAAGATCGCTCATCTTCTCATAACTTTGCCTTGGAGACCCCCAGCCTTCCCCGATTCCTCTCATCTTTCAGTGACCTAGGGTCTGTGAGGCCTTCCCTCACCTGTCCTCTCTCCCTTTCCCACCACACACACACTGCCATTCTGTCCTGATTCCATAACATCAATTACACTAATATATATAATGCCAATGACTGTATAAGATAGTTTTTTCACTACAGAGGAAAAAATACCCCAAAGAGTCAAGTTAATACCACCATCAAGAGGCAAATAGGAAAGGAGGTCTTTCCCGTAACAGAGTCACAGAATCTCAGAGTTGGAAGGGATCTAAGGGTCCTCTCTACTCCCTTGTGCAGCATCCTTGCTAGATGTTTCTTCGGCTTCTAGTCAAGCACTTCCAGAGATGGAGCAGTCAGTGGTTTTTAGAAAGTTTTTCTTTATGTTGAGCAAAAGCTGACCTCATACTCAAGGCTACCTGCATGCCCTTGATCCAACTAATGGAGATGAAGAGTAAGTCTACTCCCCATTCTGCTTGATGGCCCTTTGGATACTGGAGGAGGGCACTCCTCTGCTTCTCTGCTTTCTCTCCTTCAGAAAGAGACTAGGGTTCCAGAACTATTCTTTTTTTTTTTTTTTTAAAGCCCACCAAGGTAGAGCATTCTTTTTTTTTTAAGATTTTATTTATTTATTTGAGAGAGAGAGAAAGTGAGAGAGAACATGAGAAGAGAGAAGGTCAGAGGAAGAAGCAGACTCCCCGTGGAGCTGGGAGCCTGATGTGGGACTCAATCCCAGGACTCCAGGATCATGACCTGAGGCAAAGGCAGTTGCTTAACCAACTGAGCCACCCAGGCGCCCCAGAACCATTCTTTCAGACACGCTCGCAAGACGATCATGCCTTGACTGCCTCATAAGCCAAATGTACTCATTATGTTATTTTCCAAGTGCTTGGCACCAGGCTGTTGTTTGGGGGAACAGAAATACATTTTACCCCAGAGTTGATTAATTTAAGCATGAGCAGTACACTCCCTTAAGTATAAGGTTACAAATGAAGAAAACAAAAAAAAAACAAAAATAACATGAGGTATTTCTTAGAGACAGGAAAAGCTCCATACATTCTGGGATAAATCTAGCAGATTAAGTTTAGCGGCCACTCATTATTTGTGAAATGTTACTCCTGCTTCTAGAAAAGGGACCAAGAGGCAGCCAAAAGATAAGGCCTACGCGTCTCTCTGAGTTCAAGCACTTTTGCTTAATTTAGGAAAATTCCTAGGAGGGGCCACTGTGGGGAGCTGGAGACCACTCCGAAAGGAAACCTAATTCCAGTAAAATTAAGTACGTGTGTGATGGAAGCAGGCTGGGCACTGTCTGAATCTAGTTTGGCAAATGATCCTGGAATTTTTCTCCAAGAATCTACTCATGATAGCGATGTTTTCAGGTACGGTTTAAATGCAGTTTCCAAGAGGCAAAGCAATGGACTCAAATACCCTGTAAGCTCCCTCTAGAGGTTCAAGTGTGCAGCCCTCCTGGGCCTGGAAAAGGCTGCCCCAGGGTCCAAAGGGAATCAAGAGACAAACAGGAAGAGGGGCGCCTGGGTAGCTCAGTGGGTTAAGCCTCTGCTGCATAGGGCTCTCTGCTCAGCGGGGAGCCTGCTTCCTCCTCCCTCTCTGCCTGCCTCTCTGCCTACGTGTGATCTCTCTCTCTGTGTCAAATAAATAAATGTAATCTTTTTTTTTAAAAAAAAGAGACATATGGGAAGTTATCAATTTTTCTTCTGTAAATTAGAGCCAAATCTGTTGGTCGAAAGAAAAATTAGAGAACAAAACAAAACTTCTCCATTCTCCAAATAAAGCAAGGCTGGGATCAAACACATCGTGAATATACATTCATATAGAAGAGGCAGTAACTGGTACCATCCTAACATTTCAGATCAGGTAATAGGCTGCTGGTTGACAGAGCAATGAAGAAAGCAAAAGTTCTTGATGCCTCCTAGCTGTGCTACCTCCTAAAGAGGCATGCATCTTCTGGCAAATGGGTGACATAACACGACCATTATTAGCACTACCAACTGTTGAGCACTTTTTATGTGCTAAGCACTGTGCTAAAAACTTTACTTGCATTTTCTTTTTTTTTTTTACTTGCATTTTCTTATGTCATCTTCACAAGCCCCCCGCCCCACTCTGCAAGACGAATGACTAGTTCCGAACACCCAACGACAAGTGGTACCATTAATGAGAGGCACAGCTGAAAGTGTACATATGATGCCTGGTCCATCGTGAATTTTCAGTGAAAGGTTTCTCCTCTAAAACGACCGCCAACCTGACTATCTGTGTCCTGAGTGTGTCCTTCTAGAACACAGAGACCTCTGGTAGCCAGTCCATGCAGTTTGATTTTTATATCCTGTCACCCAGACCTGTATGCTCCCCAACGCAGGTGCATGCATCGAAGAAAGACTGAATGGCATGGCTGTCTTCTCAGAGCTTACAGCCTGCTAGCAACATTCAAGATTTGCACACACACACACACACACACACACACTGTACACACATACAGCGCAGCATAATTATATTAGTCAGAAGTGAATTAAAATATGTTAAAGTTACATACCAGCAATTTCACATTCTTCGTTTACAAGAAGCCAGGAAAATTTGCCCACGTACAAGGAGACATGTACCTGAGTGTTGACTGGAAAATTGTTTCTAATAGCAAAAATTGGGAACAACTAACTAGTTCTCAGCAGAGGCCAGGAGAAGTACATTTCAGCTCACTGATATAATGGAATGTTATACATAGTGATGAAAATAAATGGTCTGAAACTGTATTACATGGATAACTCTTGAAGCACATTAAGTAGAAAATACAATGATAATAATAGCTAACATTTATTTAACACTGCTTAAGTGCCAGGTAGAACTTTATGTGCTTTGCTTGTGTTAACTCATTTCATCCTCACAACAAACCTCTGAAAGGTAGATATTATTACCAAACCCATCTTAGAAATGAGGAAGTTGAAGGATACCTACTTTGAGGTAATTGCTAAGATGTTTAAAGATATGCAAAAAGACTATAATTTAAGAATACATCCATATATATTAAAAGTCTTAATACAGGGGCGCCTGGGTGGTTCATTGGGTTAAAGCCTCTGCCTTCAGCTCAGGTCACGATCTCAGGGTCCTGGGATCGAGCCCCGCATCAGGCTCTCTGCTCAGCAGGGAGCCTGCTTCCCCCTCTCTCTCTGCCTGCCTCTTCCTACTTGTGATCTCTCTCTCTCTGTCAAATAAATAAATAAAATCTTTTAAAAAAAAGTATTAAAACATACATGGGAATCATTAAATACCAAAATTATGACGGTGACTACCTTAGGGGTGGCGAAAGGGAGAGGGCTGTGATCCAAGAGGGGATTAGAGAGGACATCAAATGTATTTACAATGTTTCATGTAATGACTACCACATATTCTTTATATTTATACTTTTTCTATGTCCGAAATATTTCACAACAACAAAAAAATGACCAACAAGCGGAAACTAGATACCAAAATATTAAACAGGCTCAAGGTAAAGAAACACTATTCCTGATATTGCATGGAGAAAGGGGTATTTATTTAGTTAGTTATTTTAAGATTTGTTTATTTATTTGAAAGAGAGATGGGGGAAGAGGGAGAGGGAGAGAGAGTCTTAAGCAGACTCCACACTGAGCATGGAGCCTGATGTGGGGCTGGAAGCGGGGCTCAATCTCACAGCCTGAGATCACGATCATGACCTTAGCCAAAACCAAGAGTAGACACTTAAGCATGCGCACTTAGGGGCCCCCAAAAGGGACACTGACACTGGACAAGCAAATGTGGAAATCAGAGCGTGTGCCAGGCGAGGGATGCCGTGCACAAAAGTGCAAGATGCAGCAAACTCAGACCGAAAGATGTTCTACTTTCCATTCCAAGGCCCCTGGAGGGCCCAGTCTAAGGGATTTAGCCCCTGGACTTGCTATCTGGCCTCCTTTCTGTGGCTGGAGAGTGGGGAACTAGGAGGCCTCAGTCTCTCGACCCGGGGTGGACAGGGGTGGCTGGCTTGCTCTGACATCCTGTGGCTCCCTCTCAAATTGTGTGTGTGCTGGGGGCTGGGGAGGGAGGCACTGTCTGCCCCCCAAAAGCAGATTGGCTGGGATGCGGAAGTCTGTGTCGTCAGGCACGAATAATGACAGACCGAGTGTCTGCTTTTGACTTCGGGAAGAGATGATGGGGACTCAGCTGCAACTCAAAACCCAGACAGTGACTAGCTGACAACAGGGGTTAAGTGCTTCACTGACCAGAACTGAACCAACTGTTGGCTAGAAAGGCCAGGGCACAATGGAAGACCTCAGGCAGTCCAGGTGTAAGGCAGCTGTGGCTCTGGGTCGGGATAGCCCGCAAGTCCAGATATCGCCCCAGGCCACATGACACTGTCCTCAACTTGGGCCACAGACTCTTAATGCCTCATACCACTGCTACCCCCTGCCTCCATCCATCCCTCCAGCTCCTGTACCAATGGGGAACCCCCAACCCCCTTGCTCACTGTTCTCACTGGATGTTCAACTGCCTGGGTTCTGGATCAGAAAATCTGGGACGGCATAACTTAGAGCCATAGGCCATTTTTCCAGAGTCTCTGGGGGCAAAAACTGGTTTCCCAAGTGCACAAAGAGAAAAACTAATCCAAAAACACTTGTCCGACTGATACAAATGAGTATCTGGTTGGTGCTGGACTCAAAGGAAGGCATCGCCTTGTCACACGATGGCAAGATCTAGAAGTTAAGTCTGAAGATGGGCCCGTGAATGTTGGCTCTTCCTCTGCTTCTACGTGTCTGATCTTAGACACATACTCAGCTTCTCCTAACCTCAGTTTTCTCCTCTGCAAAAGAGAGGCCACAATAACCATCGCCTAAAGGGTCGTCGTGAGGAGCAAAGCCGACCCTTTAGGTGATGGTTATTATGACCGCTGGGTGCTCACTGTGTGCCTAGGTCTGCACTTGGGACTTTGAGACAATCTCGTCTAAACTTCTCCGCACCTCTGAAAAGGAACTGGGGACCAGAGAGCTGAAGTAATTTGCCCCAGTCTAATAGCTCATAAACTGTGGATCTGGGATTCAAACCCAGATCTGCCTGGCTCCAAAGACTTACAGCACTAGAGGTTGCAAAGTGCTTTGAAAACATCGTTTCTACTACTCATGCAGAAGTTGCAAACTCATCTCAACTAGGTTCGAACATCCTCTTTTGAACTGGCCTGATTTGGGATTAATTTCGATCCCAAACACACAGGCTGGATTACAACCTTGCCGTGAGTCCAAGATTCCTTTTGCTCCACACGAGCAGACTGGAGGCCTGCTTTCCTTTCTGTCTGGACACACGGGGAGCCAGGCTGGACATGAAGGGCGCCCCAAAGCGAGAACAACTTTCCCTGGGGAACCCGAGTCTCGCAATCCCCAAGGTGGTTCTCTTACCTTGGACCTCAATTCTTTGTCTTCTCAGCTTCTTGGCAATGGTCACCAATGAGGTGCCTAAGGATTTATTTGGTAGTCTCTAAAAGCTAGGTCCTCTAACCCAAACATTCACTTCACTTGCCAACCCTGAGTTAAGGGCTCTGGAAATTAAGCTTTTCAATAGCTTCTCTGTATCCCCTAGTCTAGGAACAGTTCAAGCTGCTTCTTTTATCCTGGCATTATTCTTAATATTGTATTAAATATTAATTAAGTGTTTGGTTTTCCCAGTTCTATAACATTCACCACTTCAAATAAATTAATGAGCTACTTCTTCATAAAATGTCCGAAATGTTAAATCATGTCACATGTAGCCACAAGAGAACTTTTAGGATTTTTGGCTGTAAGAATATATCCACTCTGGCAGAACCACATTCTTTTTTTTTTTTTTTTTTTTTTATGTGACCCAGCTTGAAAAACCAAGAGCTATGGCCTTCAGCTGGAGGTCCTTTTGGGACATGTTTTTCTGACTTTCAAAAATCTAAGCTGGAATTTATACACCCTTCCTCCACACAAATAGATGTTAGTGAGCTTCTGGTCACATTTAGACCCTACCCATATTTTTCAGAGTCACAGTTTCAGAAGCCAAAGCCTCTGGATAATTGGAATCGCCACCTTTTGGAGCTGGAGGTTGCCTAAGAAGTCAGTTAGTAGAGCATTCTTAGAATCCTGGTGAATAAAAATTAACGGTTCCATCACAAGCCATTATATTAAAGAACATTTATTGGTACTTACTATGTGCCATGCACTGTTCTTTTTTTCCCCCTAACTTTTTAAAACAGATTTTATTTATTTGTCAGGGAGAGAGAGAGAGAGAGAGGACACAAGCGGGGGGAGCAGCAGGCAGAGGGAGAAGCAGGATCCTCGATGAGCAAGAAGCCCGATGCAGGGCTTGACCTCAGGGCCCTGGGATCATGACCTGACCCGAAGGCAGATGCTCAACTGACTGAGCCATCCAGGCGCTCCTTTTTTAATTTAGTAAAAACTTTTTTAAAGATTTTATTTATTTATTTGAGAGACAGAGAAAGTGAGAGAGAGCATGAGAGGAGAGAAGGTCAGAGGAAGAAGCAGACTCCCTGTGGAGCCGGGAGCCCGATGGAGGACTCGATCCCGGAACTTAAGGATCACGACCTGAGCCAAAGGCAGTTGCTCAACCAACTGAGCCACCCAGGCGCCCAATTTAGCAAAATTTTTTAAAGAAACCTCTACACCCAATGTGGGGCTTAACTCATGACCCCAAGATCAAGAATCTGCATGCTCTACGGACTGAGCCAGCCAGACGCCCCATGCCACTTCTTCTAAGCACTTCATATGTGTAACTTATTTTGTTCTCTCCCCAAACTCACAAGGTAGATACTGTCATCATTCCCATTTTCCAGATGATGAAACGGAGGCACAAAGAGTAAAATTATCTGCCAAGGTTCAAATCCAAGCTGTGGGACACCCCTTACCACTTCTTTATCTCTTGATTCGAGATCACAGAGCTAGGAAGTGTTCACCTCGGTCTCAGTCAGGAGTCAAGGGCCTACAGGGTTGGAGACAGAATGAGGCCTAATTCGTGTGTCTTGCTCTCAACGATTCTTCCTTTGAAAAAAAGAACATATATAGTGTTTGTTTGTTTTTTTTAACAAAGGAAAATGTAAACATCCTAATTGCACGGAATGTATTGAAAAGTAGAAAGAAGTAAAACTTACTCATAATCCTACCACCCAACAACCACTGTTGACATTTTGGTCTTTTTTCCTGCAGTCGTTTTTGGACAATGCGTACATCATTAGCTGTGACAATGATAAATATACAGTAGTGTATCTAGCTTTTCCCACTCTATGTTATCTATACTAACATTTATCTTTTCTAAACAATATTTTAAAGATACATATATATATGATGTTTTATGTTATACCATTATGGGGATATGCTACAATTTATGTAAATATTCCTCTGTTGTCAGGCATTTATGTTATTTTTTAAACATTATATTATCATAAGCAGCACTAAAGAAACTTTTTTTAAAATAAGATTTTGCCATATTTAGGCATACTACTCTTGGAAGGATTTCCAACAGGAAAATATTGGAACTTCTCTTCACCTGAACATTAGGAATTCATTAGGAATTTCTCCACGCTGACATGAATTATCAAGCTGTCAACTGCCAATATGGAAATAAGTCAGTCATTGTGTGATTTCTCATTATGTTACAAACTTAAACGAACCTCTGCCTTTTTGTGCTTTTCCAAAGCACAGTACAGTTGTGGTTGATTCTCAGGTAGAACGGCAACAGAAATATTCTGCCCATCTATAACATAGGCACAATTGAAAATGACGCAGGATCAGGAAATGTTTAAGAGCAGGGATTCTACCTCTGCGATATTCTTTCGAAAAACTCATAGCCCCAGTGTAATCATGAGAAAACATTAAACAAACCCAGTTTGGGGGTTGGGGGTAATTCTGTAGGATACCTGGCTAGTATTTCTCAGGATTGCCAAGATCCTAAAAGCAAAGACTGGGAAACTATCCACACCAGACACATTAGGGGGACATGGCAACCCAATGCAACGTGGTTCCCTGGGATTGGATCCTGGAATAGAGAAAGGGCCTTAGTAGAAAAACTGATGAAGTCCAAATACAATCTGGAGTTTAGTTAATAGGGATATACCAACATCAGTTTCTTATTTTTAACAAATGATCCTAGAAATGTAGATGCCAACCTGGGTGAGGAGTATACATGAACTCTCTGTATTTTCTTTGCAACTTTTTTGTATATCTAAAATATTTCAAAATAACAATTTTTGTTTGTTTGTTTGTTTGTTTGTTTTCAGAGATGAAGACAAGGGTACTGGAGCCAGCCTGATTTGGTTTTGAGCCCTGTATCTGGCATTTGTAACAGCTAAGTGACCTTGGACAAATTATTTCTTTGAGTGTTGTTTCATCTACCACAGGGGGTTGTAGGTCTTACCTATAATAAGGCAGATAAAGCACTTAGCATTATTCTGGTACAAGGTAAGTGCTTGATAAATCTAAGTCATGGGATTATTTTGATTGGTTCGAGGGTTCTTCACTCCAATTCTTAGTTCCCTCTAAGGTAAGAAGAAATTTTTATGCATAGCTATGTAAAAAGTGGAAAATTAAATAGCCTCATTAAAATTTCAAATTCAACACGAAGGAAACTTATGTGAATCTGGAAACAGTAACTGGTGTGGGCTTTTGGGTCATTGCTCTTGTTTTCTATGTAGCTATTGGGTCGTTTCCTAAGGGTAGGTGTAGTGAGAAGATGCAAGGTTTTGAAATGAGACTATATTCTAGCGCTGATTGCCCAAAATAACCAACTTACAAATGCCCATTGTGAGACATGGGAATTCTTTCATTTGAACCGCTTAGAAAAACAATCTTGTAGAGAATTGAGAATGGTCTGTGCTTGGCCTCTACCCAAAGGCAAATTATTTTAGTATGAAAGTCTAAGGAAAATAATTTAACCACAAGCTATGTAAGTAGGAAAGGAAAAATAACCAAAGGATAAAGAAAAATACATTCTGGCTCTATCATATATAAAATTTCTTTTTTTGGGTGCTAAACTGCAGCACATATGTGAAACTTGATCTACAAGTAGGGTCCAAAGGACAAAAAGAAAATAAATAATCCAGGATCTAAAAAATATTCTGAGATGACATTAAACTTCAGTGAAAACTAAGTATGGGCATGACTAAAGCTCATTATTCAAGACCACTGGTCCCAGCCTGAAGTCTAGGGCCTGAATTCAAACCCACTTACAAGAGGTAGGGTCATAAATAACCTAACTAGCTTCAGTTTCCTCAGTCCAGAAATTGTGATGAGAACATCTACATCATAAGATTCTTTACAAAACAATATAAGGAGTAAGTGAGTTAGCATAAAAAAATGCCTTACACAGAGCTTGCATATAGGAGACAAAGAATAAATATTAGCTAGATCTAAATTTGAACATACACAACACTGACCTGGTCACATTTATGAAATTGTTTCTAATGTTAAGGAATCTGCAACCTTGTTGGTGAAAAAGCTATTCATATGAAAAATTACAGAATAATACTGAAACTGCATAATAGAGAGTTAGAGTGTTAAAAATATAATACCAACTAATGTCAGTGCTCTTTGGTTGCCAAATTTGACCTTACTTGTCAACATTGTACCTTTTGGAAGCGGAGAGAAGTTAAGAGCTTGGATCAAATACCCTACATTAATTAGGGCGGCAAATGTATCCCTTTGGGGTAAGCCTGATTGGCTGACTAATGTTCTTCCAACTTTGGGATTTACAAGAATTCATAGCAACGTATCCAGGGAATGAGCTCTTTCATTTAAGTAAATTTTCCAGTATCAATTATTCCTTCTTAAATGCTAAAACTTCAATATGTCTAGAGAAAATTAAAATTGTTTACATTCTGTTTCACACTCCAGACTACAAGTATATATCTTCCTTTAAATCTCTAGCACTAAGCACAGTACCCAGCACCTACTAGGTATTCACTCCACAAACTACTGAAGTGCAGTGTATGATATATATTCTTATCTTAAGTAGGGTTTGATGAACATGATTCAGGCTTATCTTTATGACTATAATCAGCATTCTCAAAGCAATAAACGCATAACATTTCATGTGAATGAAGTCCTCTGGGGCTATTTGACTTCATAAAATGGTCTCAGACATGGGATCTAATTTTTCCAGCTTGTTTCTAAGTTTCCCATCTTCTCACTTATGGTCAAAGTGTCACATCACTGTTAGCTGCTGTCACATTGCCACCTTTTAGGATCTTCCCTTTTCTAAAGTGTTGTAAGGTAGGCAACCAGAGAGCCTGCTTGTTGGAATGATACTAAGGGCCAACAGAGCCCTGTGCAAGGGACTCTAGGGCCGCCCTCAGAATAAATCACGTGTTGTTTTGCATAGGCTCTTTGGTTGCTTGGAGACTTAGCTTGCATTTATTCATTAAAAAAAAAAAAAATTTACTGAGTGTCTTTTTCTGTGCCAGTCACTCTTTCAGGTACAACATCAATGAAAGAAACTGATACAAAAGTCTCTACCCCTTTTAATGGATATTTCGGTTGGGAGACAGATAAGCAATAAATATAAAAATTCAACAAAGAGGTATACCAGCAATGAATGCTAAGGAAAAAAAAGTCAAATGTGATCATGGAAGATCCAGGGTGAGACATGGCCGGTAAAGCAGGTCACAGTCTTAAAAACATTGGTCAAAGTTGGCCTGTGAGAAGCAGCACTTGAGGGAGGGGAGGGAGTTTGCCAAGCAAAGTGGAGGAAACGGGTTCCAGGCTGAGGACAAAGCCCAGCAAAGCCCATAGAGCCAGGATAGAGAAGAGCCGGGAGGCCGGGCGACCAGGCGGCAAGAGCAAGACCAGGAGGAGATCAAAGTGCCCCTCAGAGAGGACAAGCAGGTAGGGCCTCATGGGCCATTGGATTTTCTTTGGGAGGCAGAGGCCATGGCTCCATTTTACAGATGAGCCAACTGAAGATCAGAGAATTTAAGCATCAATTTACGGCATCGGTGACTGCTGTTAGCTGGCGTCACTTTGTCTCCTTACAGGGTCTTCTCCTTTCTAGTGTATTAGAATACATGTCTTCTCTTTCCTAATACGTCGGGCTTAACGCGAGAGAATTCAGAGCTAGTGTCCGAACTCCGATCGCGGGATTACAAAGGCACTCCTCTTTCCATCATGCCATACAGTTGCAGGGGGAACGTCGATCAGGCGGAAGTGAACGATCATTTAAGGAGGATGACGACACGCTTCGTTTGCGTATTTCTTCTCTGGATTACAAAAGAAAGGGTCACCTTCTAGGAATCTCTATCAGGTAAGTCTCGTTGAGGAGTTAGTCTCAGCTACTTGGGTGTCTTCACAAAATACATCTTTTTCCAGTCAAATACTTTACAATTCAGACATTTTACTAATTCAGCCAATCTCTCTGCCCTCCAGGCCTTAGTCCAATTTCCTGAGGCTTTACATAATGGGCTCCATCTGACCCAGGGCCACTTGTCTTAGTACATTTTCCCATCAGAGCGTGAGGTTTCTCAGGCCTTGCGATTGGTTAAATAATGGAGCACAGCCCAGGCTCCGGACGCAGCCTCCTCGGAAATAAGGTCTGGGTTTGGATCCAGGACATAGTTGATGTCAAAGGAACCCTTCCAGACCTCACAAAGAAGTGTCCAGAACCAAAATGGTTTTGTTTTGAGTCCAAATCAGAATATCAAAACCCACCTACGCACGCCAATTCCAAATTTCTCTATAATTGCTTTGGGAAGATAGTTTGCCTGCTTAAAATATTCATTTCCCATCCCAACACAATGTTCCTTGAGGTTAATAAAAGGAGCAAAATCACCATTTTCAACAATTTCTACCCAGTGCCAATGCGAGAGAAAAAAAAAAACACAATGTTTTTATTGGCACAGAATTCGTGGAACTTAAGAACAATAAAGGTCAACTGTACCATATTTTTGAAACTTCTTTTCTTCTTAGACTTGCTAATTTGTAAGCATCATCCTTAGAATTCTTAAACGAAAATGCAAAACTTTAAATTATTTAAAACTGGTCTAAGACTTTCTCTTAAGTAATCAGCAGGCCAGACCTGGTTTCAACACTTCAGAAAGTTTTTATTTACATTTTTTACCTAAAATACTTTAAAATTCAGGGCTTTCTTTCCTTTTTAAAAAATTTTCTTGGGGCGCCTGGGTGGCTCAGTGGCTTAAAACCCCTGCCTTCGACTCAGGTCATGATCTCAGAGTCCTGGGATTGAGCCCCACATCGGGCTCTCTGCTCAGCGGGGAGCCTGCTTCCCCCTCTCTCTCTGCCTACTTGTGATCTCTCTCTCTATGTCAAGTAAATGAATAAAATCTTTAAAAATTTTTTTCTTAAATATTTTTTATTTATTCACTTACTTACTTCAGAGAGAGAACAGGCACACATAGGGGGAGGGGCAGAGGGCGAGGGAGAAGCAGAGAAGCCAGAGGTGGGGCTGGATCTCAGGAGCCTGAGATCATGATCTGAGTTGAAGACAGACACTTAACTGATTGAACCACCCATGCGCCCCTCCTTTTAAACTTTAAACTTGTCTTTATACATAAAGCTGTATTCAAATTCAAGCCGACGTAAAACATAAGTTTCAGGTCAGGTTAGTCCAACCTCTTCGCATAACTGAATAATGAAGATTTACAGGGTTTTCAGTACAAACAACATTCGAATCATAATTACGGTCTAGATTGTAGTAAGTGGGAGAGAGAAGGTCTGCTTGAGACTTAAGAAAATCAAAATATGAAAACATTTGTTGGATGAATTTTTATAGAAATGAAAATGAACCTTTTAAGGCAAAAGCGAAATTAGGTTTTTTTTCCCTTGAAGAGAGCTATGAATTTTCAGAGCTTACAGGATCTCTGTGGATCAGAATCTACTCTAGAGATAACAAATAAGTTTCAATGGGAGGCCAACTTTATGCAGTTGTCAGTGGGTTCCTGGGGCGCTGTGATTAATACTGGGAAGTGAGCTCAGGGACGAGTGTCTGATTGATTATGTGGAAGGTGGCAGGACAGAAGGAAGGATATATTCCAGATACTCTCGTTGATCCAGCCTAACCTATATCTAACCTTGACAAAAGAAACCTTAAACTGCAGAGAAATTGGGTATCTGCCCATCATCACGTGACTAGTTTGTGACAGTGCGAGAATGAAAGCTTCGCAGTCCAGGTTCTCCTCTGAGATCCTCCTACCAACACAAGGCATTAAAAAACATACTACATACTTCCCTGGCCCAGGAGCTGGTTTAGGGAAGACATCGCCATATGCAGTGATGCCTACGGGGTCCTGGGGGTGCACAAAGCTGTCTGCCGCTCACTCAGGGCAACCATGAAATGAGAGTCCCTAACAGTGTGTGCTAAACCATCTGGCCTTCTGGAAGATCTGACAGACTTGTGATTCAGTCCAGAGTGGGGGCCAGACAAATGCATTCTTTTCAAGAGCTTGTAGGTCTATGGACCAAAATTTGAAAAACACTGGGATGGGGTTTCTCTGCTTTCTGCCAGTTCTGTGCTATGGTTTTCTGACTTCACACTGCCTCACAGCACTCCTTTGCCTGGTCTCATTCTCCTTCCATCCATATGTTTGTGACGGTTTCTTCCTCTTCCCTTTCTGGTGCAGCTTCTCTTGTTCCCAGCCCTAGCTGTCATCGTCAGCCAATGAGTCCCTCTTGGTTATTTGGTGAATGGATCCAACACGGAATGTCTTTCCAGCTTTGTCTTTGGAGCCTTTCGGCCATTCCCAACTGCTCCCCTGGGAGCACAGACTCTGGAGCTAGGCTGTTGGATTCGATTCCTGACTCCACCTCTTACTGACCTTGAGCAAATGACTTCACCCTCTGTGCCTCAGTTAGCGCATCTTTAAAATGGAAATCATAATCACATCCACATCCACCTGAGGCCACTGTTGTGCGGATTAATTTAGATGAATTAACAAAGAGCAAAGCGCTTAGAACAGCGTCTGGTTGATTAAGGTACAATGTAAGTCTTTGCTATTATTATTATTACTATTTCTACTACTACTGTCATTATTATTTTGTTTCATACTGTTTGAAGCTACCAGATGGTCAAGAGTCAAATAACCAAGGCGCTGTTATAGAAATAACAGCTTAGGGGCGCCTGGGTGGCTCAGTGGGTTAAAGTCTCTGCCTTCGGCTCAGGTCATGATCTCAGGGTCCTGGGATCGAGCCCCACATCGGGCTCTCTGCTCAGCGGGGAGCCTGCTTCCCCCTCTCTCTCTGCCTGCCTCTCTGCCTACTTGTGATCTTTCTCCTGTCAAATAAATAAATAAAATCTTTAAAAAAAAAAAAGAAATAACAGCTTAATCCACAGCTCAATCAATAGATAAGTTCAACAGCAAGCAGCTATCAAACACTCTGGGTATCCACATGTTTCCTTATGGTGATTACAAATGCCTTTTCCTTAACACAGTGATTATCGCCACTGTGACCCCACACACCCTCCAGCAGCCATGATGTACAGTGTGACCTCTTCCCTCTAGCCGGTGACTGGACTGGGGGGTGGCCACCCGACTCAGGCTGGACTAGTACATTCTCTCTCTCATAATTTAGTATTGGGACTAAATGATGGCCGAGTTAGCATCTCTTTGAAACTGGCATTTTAATGTAAACTTGGGAGCTGTGGAGCAGTTGTATTTCCCACAACGAGAAACTGAGAAGTAGAAGAAATTAGCTTGTTGGCAATAAGAGAGGAGAGAAGCTGGAACATTCTGAGGGCCTCCCAGTCCCTGGCTCCAGTGTCCCCCCAGGCCTGCCCGAATGCCACTGACTGGTTCTGTCTGACACCCCTATAGCCTTCGATTCTCTATTTTACTTAATCTAGATCAAGTCTGTTTTAAACAGAAGAGATCTAGTACCTACTTTCACTAGCAGTGGCTTTGAAATTTGTGAATTCTCTAACAGATCTCCCCAACCTAATAAACACAGAATCAACTAAAAACAATATGCTTACCATACAAATAGAGCTTTGAGGCCACTCCCCCATTTCTCCCCAGTGCCCCGTCCAATGAGATTCTTGCCCCAGGTCACACCTAATACACAGTTTCCGGAGCCGCTACTGTTCGTAGGAATATCTGAGACAGCAGCACAGGGAACTGAGATCGATTTCATTGGTCTTAAAATAGCCCATGCAGAAAACTGGCTATGATACTGACTACATTTTATTAGTCCTTTGGAAGGTTAACAGCGAGCGAAGGTTGGTAAAACCCTCCGCTCTTCTGCCTTTCTCTGCTTTTTCCCTCCAGTTCCCCTGAGCTTCTGCTCTGGCATCAGACTGAGGAAAAGAGGCAGGGCAAATGGGCTGCTCTGAGGGCCAGATCACAGAGTGCCTTGTATATGATCGTGGGGACGTTGGCTTTGCTCTGAGTAGCTCGGTATTGCAAAAGGTTGCAAGAAAACAGAAAATGCAGCATCTGGAGCCCGGCAAGGATTTGAGCTGTCTCGGGTAGAGAGAAAGGAGACCAGAGAGGCAGACGCGAGCTAGCAGAGGACATGTTAATGGGCGAGAACGTGGTCCTGAAGTCAGGAGCGCCACTTAATTTTGTTCCAATTTGCTAAAAGAACATGATTTTTCCATATTTTAAAGATTTTTTCTTTTTTAGTATGCTCATTGACCATAAAGTCCAAATATTTTATTCCCTATGCTATCTATGGAATAAAAAGGACAAGAATCCCTGTCCCCTTGGCTAAGTTCCTCATCAGACATAAGCACGCTCGGTTAATGCCGTATGTCTCAGAAAGCTTTGCTGGGAGGCCCTGCTCCCTGGGTTTGGAGGCTGTAGAGAGCACAGTGATTTCTCTCATGCGGCATGACCAGGGAACGTGGAATTATAGCTGGTCACACATTCTGGATAACCCGGAGACCACAAGGAATACTATCATTTGTTCAGAATACAGAGCACAATGGGGAATTCACAGCGCCTCACGGCCATCCTCGGGAGCTTCCTGCATCACTGGCTAGCAAGCCTTCGTGGGCTCACTCAAGGCTGGGGAGAATATGGGCTCCACAGGCCAAGGGATCGGTGTTGGAATCCCAGCTCCAACAATTAACCGTTGGCTTCACTTTTCTGGGACGCCCTTTCCTCAACCACCTAATCATCCATTCAACAACTATTTATTGAGAGCCTTCTGTGTGTCAGACCGGGTGGTGGGCCCAGGGGACACAATGGTCAGGGGGAAGAGATCCGATGTCTGCCCTTGTGAAGCCAGTCTAGTGAGGGAGGCACGCGCTGAATCAAGATTCACGAACCTAAAATGGAAACTGAGGGGCAGCAGAGGGTGGTTTCCGAACACAGACCCCTGGAGCAAAACCGTCTTCAGTTCACAGGCTGGTTTTTCTACCCGCCAGCTGAGTTGAAACTTGAGTGAGTTATTTCATGTCTGTATGCCTCCGTTTCAGTATCTGTAAAATGGGCATGACAGAGTATCTGTCTCTGTTTGTTGTGAAGGTTTCATCTTAGAAAGGACTTAGCACTGTGCAGGGGCAGTGAGCTCCATGTCAAGCGCTCGCTATGATCCCTCGGTCCCCACAGGAAGAGCTTCGGAGAAGACACGCCATGGAATAAAGGCACGAGAGAGGGCACTGAGCGCACGGGGAAGTTCAGGGAAGGCTTCCGGCGCCAAGCTTTGTTCCCTGAGCATCTGTGTTGTGATCTGGGGGCTGGGATCCTGCACACTTGCAGCATCCGTCTTGCAAACTGCCTTCGTGCTGGGCGCTACCAAGAGGGTGCAATGGAGGGAGACTGGAAGCCTGGAGGGGACAGAAGACAGCTGCTCCTTCCTGCCCATCTCCTGGGGCACCTCTGCGGGCTTCCCGTCCCTGCGCATGGCATGTGTCCCCGCGGTGCTTATTTTTCCAGCAGCTTATTTGCCCACCGTGTCCCCGCGGTGCTTATCCTGCCCGAGGCGGCGGCTCAGCGGACTCTGCGATCCTCTGCTCCTCGGGACACCAGCGCTACCATGCCGCACCTCTGAGCCCGCGACAGGGCTGGGTGGGAGGCCTTTGGGCCCCCTCTTGAAGTTTCTGAGTTTTAGTGATTCCCAATTCCTTTCCCGCAGTCCCAGGGGAGGTAGCTGCGTCTGCCGGCCATCACCTCTGGGGACGCCTCGGAGCACAGGTTGTCACACTTTTTCTGCGAAGGGTCAGAGAGCAAACACTTCAAACTTTGTGGGCCCCGTGCTGTCTCTGTTGTGTTCTCTTCTTCTAACAGCTTTTTACCGACGTAAAATCCATTCTTAGCTCACCGCTCATACAAAGCCTGACATGAGCTGGAGTTAGCCCGTGGGCCATAGTTTTCCAGCCCCACCTTGGAATCTTTTCTTTTATTCTTTTTATTTATCTAGTTAATGATTTTGCCCTTATTCAGTGGTTTGTTCTAGGATAGCCCCTCGGTTCAGGTAACTGGTTCAGACCCCTGCCTAGATCCTCACTGATACACTTCCCTGGGGATCTGAAGGAAGGGCTGGAACCAGGCAGGTGCAGAGCGACTGGAGGCTCTGGTGTGGGCCGTGGGAGAGAGAAGCATGCCTGTAGGTTCCCCACAGTGGGAAGGAGCAGACAGACCAAGGGTAGCAAGGGACCAGCCCAGCAAGACCCTGTAGGCCATGTCACAGATTGGTTTTATGCTCCAAAAAGCTCTGGAAAGCCACCAAAGGGCTTTAAGCAGATGGGTTATAGTGTCGTATTTGTATTTTGAAAATATCTTCATGGGTAACACAGTGTGTGGCAAGTACCGAACGATCTACTCTTTCAAAACAACTTGTAAATCAAATAGTTGCTCAACAAATTTCCATTTCCTTCTTCTAGCCCCTTCTGTATCATGGCTACGAGGACTGTTGTGGACTTCTGACAAAATTCCAACCAAATTTGCTCGTCCCTTGCGATTTTCGACTTTGGAAGAACAACTTTTTCAAACTAAAAGTTTCTCAGCCCAGAAGCCTACAAATATTAAGTATGTTATTTCTTTGATTCTTGCCTGGCCCGAGACCACAAATGTAATTTTTCAATCAGACACATAGGGAAATTGCCAAGGCTCTGAGAATCCTGTACACAGCCATTTGGCAAGCACATTCTTGGCAGCTTTTTTTGCTGACTCGTCTGTCAGCAAGGGTCTGTCCCTTTCTCCTCTAACTGAAGGATTCAGTATCAACCTCAAAATCACAACCCACCGGACCCCGTGAATCTCCTTACGGCTTCTCTGCCAAGGCCCTCCTCGCCAGCGGATTCGCCGTGCGGCAGAAGCCTGCATACCTGCACCAAAGGAAAAGCAGGGAGGCTAACGTTCTGGCAAGAGACCCACGAATTTGCCAGAAAAGGGTGGCTTCGGTTACAGTGTACACAAACACAGTCCCACAGTACACAAACACAGACACCAAAGCAGAATGTCTTCTGGAATAAATTAACATGAAAATACTACCCTTTCCAGGGCTGACCATGCCCCTAGCTGAAGATGCCCCCAACCTCCTTACATCTGGGCACCATGTGCCAGGCCCTATGCTTTGTAGCCTGGGAGATTAAGAATAACTATAGGTTCTGCCCTCCCGATCACAGAGTTTGGGGATGATGGTAGAGATGGTAGACATCTTTTGAGTTCTGGCATCTCAAACTCTGAGGGGGCTTATAATCCGTTCGGAGAATCAAGATTTAAGTACGCAAAACAGTAACAAGCCTGGGCATTAAGAGTCAACCCTTTGGCACCCACAATGATCACCGCAGGTATTTGGTGTGACAGTTTGGGTCCCAGCCTTGGCTGGTCTCTGTTCCCTGCCATGTCCAGCCTCCTCCCCAGTAATGCTGGGACCGCTAGAACCCCTTGTGGATCCTATCCTTGGTGCTACAAGTATTGAAACAACTCCAGCCTTACATCCCAAGATACCATCTCTGTTTATCCTAAGCAGTGATTCTCAGTCTCAGCTGCACATCTGAATCACCTGGGGAGCTTTTAAAAATGTCTGATGCTCAGGCCGCATCTCAGACAAATTTTACCAAAATCTCTGGAAGTAGGACCTCTCATTAGTATTATTTAAAATTCATCAAATAATTCAGTGTCGTCAAGTTTGAGCATCTGCGTCCTATAGTGTGTCTGCCCCTGACCTTGTAGATGATCTGATAACAACTTGATCCAGACATTAGCCCTCCCTGGGAACTTTAAATAATGTTCTGGTCACCTGCCTAGGATCCCAGTTCCTTTTTAGGTAATGGATTAGGTGACCAACACAGGAGGTAGGAGTATAGACTCTGGCTTTATGTAGACCAGCGTTCCAACCCCTCTCCTATGTGAGTCTTGACTAAATTATGGGCTTCTGTGGCTCTAGTTTCCCAGTCTTACCAAAAGAAAAGTTTACAGAGGTATAGGAAAAACTTCCCATGGAGAGAAGCCTCTAAATCTAGCATTTCCCGTTGGGAATGAGAAAAATCAAACAAGGAAGGTGACGATGGTGGTTATCTGATTAGCCCAAACACGGAGCCAGTCCACTGTTTCTCCCTGATGTTCTCCATGGACACGCCCACAGTCCCCGCAGACAGAAACCTGTGAGCCCCATACGCACCCAAGGCTCCCACAAAAGCTGGCTGGTTATACAGAGAATTCAATGGGCCTCAGTGATGATTTGTCTTTTGGGGAAAGAAAACCCAGGCCTGGAAACTGAAGCCCTACTATCTCTCTCACAGGGGTCATGAGAATGTCTAGCATTTCGGGTTCATGTCCCTGAACTTGTATTCCTTTGTTACAACATTTAGAGCAGCTGGACTATTCCCAGAGGCATGGCTCTGTCTATGGGGCTTCAAAACACATTGCGAGAGAAAGATGCAGAGCTTGTAATCATTTGTTTTCTTAAGGAAGCCCTGAACTTTAGAAAATAGTTTTTTTTTTTTTTTTTAAACTTAGGAATACTCTCTTAAGCTGAAGAAAGAAGGTTGACCAAACGTCACGATGCCCTTTCTCCACCTCGGATTTCCTATGATCTCCCAGGTACAGGTACACTTAGACTGGTTACAAGTGCCTTCATTACTGGGAGCCGTAGGCACTGTATGAACACCAACCACTTAAAGCTTTGGTTTTCCTCTCTGTCAGAAAGAGCATTGGCCAGTCTACACTGTCTTCCCATCCTAAAGTCAGTTCTGACTGTCCTGGTTTTCTGCCGAGCCCTGGGTTTCCGATGTTGCTTCCAGAGATCAAATGCAGCCCACCTGATACAGGCCAGGGGTGCCTGAGGTTTCGGGCAAAGCCATCATTCTTACCTAATAAGGCAGCTTACAGAAATTACCCGCTGGCTGAGCTTACCGCCTACCCACTACAGCCAGGCGCCTCCTTCGTCAGCTCTGGTGGGTGAGGAACTGTGATTGAAGTCGGATATGAATAATAAAATGTGAGCTGCTGAGGTTTAAGGCTACCCCTGCAGCATGATGATGAAGCTGTAGGAAGCACACAGAAGAGGAAATCAGGTCTGAACCGTGCCTACACGGCACGTGTCTCTGAGCTCCAGAACCCAGGGAAATGCAGGGGTTCTGCAAACAATGACTGACTTGCAAGTAAAGATCTAAATCCCCCGGCGAACCTTTCATTGCTGTTATCTGTTTTCTGTACAGGGTTTCCCAATAAAGTCCTTCTTATTCCTCTTCTTCTTCTTCTTTTTAAGATTTTATTTATTTATTTGACAAAGAGAAAGAGAACACAAGCAGGGGGAGCTGCAGGCAGAGGGAGGAGCAGGACCTCTGCTGAGCAAGGAGCCCGACATGGGACTCAGTCCCAGGACTGATCTGAGCCGAAGGCAGACGCTTAACCAACTGAGCCACCCAGGTGCCCCCCAACAAAGTTCTAATGAAGAGAGCTCAAGGCCACGTTGACAGCATAGGAGCCACTTTGACTCAGCACTGGTATTAATAAAGGAAAAAAGAGCAAGCGGCAGAAGTATGGATTTCTGATCAGACTGAGAAGACTCGCTCGAAGAGTTTTATCAACGCAGATGGACTCTGCAGGCTTGGGGCTCCCACCCCCGCGGCCTGAGCTGGGCACCTCACGGGATGTTGTCCCCAGTGCTTCTCCTGTGTCCCTCATCCCGCTATGGACAGCAGCACTTCTGGGTTTCCACGTAAAAGACCCCTAGGAATTTGTTTCTGGCCTTTCCTTTGCTATGCAGGTTAAACAGCAACTTGGTGCTTTATACACAAGCTTCCAAGCCCAAAAGCAACACTATAATTTTAGGTGAAAAACCAAACCTCCCACAGGGTTTACCTCAAACACGTCCAAATGCCAAGTAAAATTGACAGGATGAAACCGATTTGATCAAATGAGGCCTCTCGCCTGGAGAAAACATGCCTCTTGGCATCTTCTCAGAATGCCAACCTCCAGCATTTCACCTCAGAAACCATAGTTATTTCTTGAATAATCGTGTCAGTAAGTGTGAGTGAGCTATCAGAGGCCTGTGTCAGGATTCTCAAAGGGCCTTTCAGGCTGAGGTTGGTGCCGGTACAGGGCTGCCTGGGTCTGTCAGCAGTAGGGAGGCAGTGGGGGGAGGGGGCTGAGAGGAAGTGAGGATTCACCAGGAACCCCTAGGGGAGACAAGTCTGGGGCCAAGCAGACCCTGGAAAGGGGGCAGGCAAGGCTGGCAGGAAGGGCATGAATGGAAAAGATGCCGGAGAGGATGCCCCGACCAGGTCACCGATGAACTCAGGTCATGGCGGGGGATTGGGGGGGCGGCAGGTAGCAGGAGGCTGGAGAGCCCCCCTGTTCTCCAGTCTCCTGAACTGGGTGGGGGGTGGCAGATGCTCTGGACTGGACTGTAGGTGATGAGTAGAACAAAATGTGTAATAAGCATTTCGAAAATGGGGATCCTGCGGCTTGCCTGGGGAGATAAAGGAACCTGACAGTAAATGACATACCTTGGATTCAAACACAGGGATTTCCAATCCTGAAGCTGGCTGTTTTCAACCCCTGTGCTCTCCCTTCTCCTGAGAGGACAGAAACCCACCCCCCCCACACACACATTGCACATCCGTGTCTTGGTGGGATGTAGCTCATTAAGACGGATACAAATTAGAGGCCCCAGTCAGAATTTTCCAAAGCTAAGTCCAGCCCTCCCACAAAACTGCCTTTCATTTGTAGAGAATGCAGAAATGTGAAAGAACTAGAGCCACACTCACGATGGGAAAACAGTGGGCACGGAGGGGGCTCTGTGTTCCCAAACCCGAAAGCGCAGCTGAATCTCCCTCACAAACCTGAAAGAATATTCCCATCCCCACCCCACACTTGCTGAATCAGGCTGTATCCTCTACAAAGCTCCCGATGCTTCTGGAACTGCTGGCCTAACAAAAGGTAATCTGAGAGACGGTCTTAAAACAAGCAGGTAATAATAAGTAACAGGCACTGTTAGATGCCCGCTCGGTGCCAGCCACTGGGCTCAGGATTGGCTATCCTGATCTCCGCTGATTTAGCACAGAGGACGGCAGGGTTTCCGGGAAAGAACACAGACTTGGGGATCAGTTCTTAGGCTTCCAGTCCTGACTGCGGCTAATTATCCTGCTTCCCCTGGGACATCTGTCTTCACAACTGCAAAATGGGGGGAGGCCCTGGGCCCGATTCCCAAGGCTCTTCTCAGCCCCGGATGCACTGATTCGCTGCGACAACGTGCTGAGGAGACTGAGGGCAGAAGTACCCTTCCAGGGCCGTGGGTGGGCACAAGAGGTGTGAACAGTGGCCCAGGCAGGCAGTTTCCTTCAGGGAAACGTGGGGTGTGCTGCAGTTACATGAACCCCTTCACAGAAGCCCCGGGCCGTGGGGCAGGCAGGGCTGTACTGAAAGGAAACCCACAAAGAGACGTGGGCTTGCAGAGTCCCCTCCGCTCAACCCTCTCATTCATGAGTCAGTCACCACAGCCAAATGGCTGCTTTTAGTCACTCTCCTCCCCGGCACCGCACGAGCCCCAGCGCCCAGGGACGCAGAGTCAGGATGTTGAGGGTTCCCACAGAAAAACGCTGTGGGTCGCCCATATCCATTCCCGCAGTGACCACTGAGTCACCATCGAGCACTTTGTGGCCTCGCTGGGGGTTTGGTTTCTTAATCCTTAGCCACAGAAACTCCTCTTTGCAAAGTATCAAGTGGCTTTATGGTTTCCAGTCAGCTGGTTGACACACAGGAGAGATGTGACCAAGGACAGACATTTAGTCACTGTGTACCAAATACAGTGCTGAAAGCTTTGTGGTATTAGCCCATTTCATTTCATTAACGACGACAAGAGGAGTCCTATTACTAATAACCCTATTTTATAGATCCGGAACCTGCGCACCACATGCCTAGACAATTTGCCTAGAGTCACATGGTTAGAGGAGGCAAAGCCAGAATTTGAACCCATGAGGTGCTGGTTCTACAGCCCTTCTTCTTAAATGCTCTGTTCCGCTGTCTCCATTAAGTAACTAGAAAATAAGGGCACAGAGGGGAAATATAACAAGAGAAATAAAAGGGAACCAGACAGGACATTGGGACTCCATCATTATAGGAGAAGTGGAAGCGAGGGAGAGAAATAGTATGTGTTATAGGTATCTGGGATACAAATCCAGATTGATCTGCAATCCAAACGCTTGTGTTTCCTCACACCAGACGGCAACAGAGATCAGAGCTAGAAGGATTCCGAGGAGGAAGAGAGCATCGTGAAAGTTTTCATAAGAATTATCTGCCCTGGGGCCCCTGGGTGGCGCAGTTGGTTGAGCGACTGCCTTCGGCTCAGGTCATGATCCCGGAGTCCCGGGATCGAGTCCCACATCGGGCTCCCAGCTCCATGGGGAGTCCGCTTCTCACTCTGACCTTCTCCCTTCTCATGCTCTCTCTCACTCTCTCTCTTTCCTAATAAATAAATAAATAAAATCTTAAAAAAAAAA